>JAPYKT020000013.1:7100000-7700000 GCA_028749325.2 Caryopteris x clandonensis
ATAGACCATAATACCACCACAAATTCATCCAGAAATCCATGAAGTACATGATTCATGAGGGTACTGAAAGTGGCTGGAATGTTTGTTAAGCCAAAAGGCATCACCAGAAACTCGAATGCCCCATACCGGGTGACAACTGTGGTTTTGTACTCATCTCCCTCCTTGATTCGGATTTGCCAGTAGCCAGATCTCCAATCTATCTTTGTAAAGTATTTCGCCAGACTAAGGTAGTCAAAGCAGTTTGCTATCAATGGAAAGGGGTACTTATTCTTCAGTGTGATCTTGTTCAGTGCCCGATAGTTGCAGCAAAATCATAGGGAGCCATCCGACTTCTTCTGGAAAAGAACTGGGGCCCCAAATAGTGACTTCGCGAGGGTCTAATAAGTCCACACTCTAGCATCTCCTTTAACCACTTCATAAGCTCCTCAAGCTCAGGTTGGGTCATGCGATATAGTGCTCTGGCAAGAGGTTTCGTGCCAGCCACCAACTCAATCTCATGATTAATTGCCCTCTTCGACAGGAGCTTCCGAGGTAGTTCATCTGGCATCACATCCTCATATTCCTCCAGGAGCTTTCTCACCGCACTACGAAGCAGCCCATATTTCTCCTCAATCTCCTCAAAGTGAAGGGCACATAAGAAAAATGGTTCGTTGTGCTTGCAACCCTTCTCGAACTGAATGGCCGATAGATTTTTCTCGCCCATCTTGTTGGCCAGGTGGGGATAACACATGGATTGTTCCCCACCATCATCAAGGAATCCACATACAGGAGGACCGCTGCCCTGGTATCTCGCAAGAACTCTAGCCCAAGAATGAGCTTGAAGTCGTCCATCACCACAACGGACATGTTGGTCCTTCCTTCAAATGGGCTAAGTCTCAACAGCACGGACTTGGCGATACCGACGATAAGCTGCACAGCAGAATTAATAGCCTTGACTCGCCTTACTCCTTTCTCTAGCACAAGCCCGAGTCTCTCTACTTCGGTACTGGCTAGATAGTTGTGTGTGACACCTGTGTCGATCATGGCTCGCATAGGTTGGCCATTGATTTTTAAATCAATGAACATCAACCCTTTCTTCTTCTGGACTTTTGGTGGTTGATCTTCCTCAGTGTGGCTCATTAGAGCCGGTGCGGTCTTACCTCTTTTCGGTGGCACTTCTTTTGGGCGGTTATCTGATGGGATAAAGTATTGCACCAATGAGTAATGGCCCCGAGATTTTCTTCCTCGGAGTTATCTTCATCAAAGTTGGACAACTAGAGCTCTACTTGTTTAGATTTTGGCCCAGGTCCTGTGAGACTTGTCAAAGCATTCAACAACTGCTTCTTTGGACAATCCTTTATCCGATGGGGTCCATCACAAAGAAAACACCCACCACTTTTCTGGGATGATAAATCCTGCTTGTTCTTCTGTTGAGGCTTTTGGTTGGAGCTCCATTGAGAGCTCCATTAAGAGTGGGATGGTTTTTTTCCCCACCCCTTATGAAGTTTGACTCAAAAGATTTATCTCCGCCCTCTTTTGTATGGCTACTGCTCGCGGCAGTTGACCTGTTGTTGTTGTTGCTTCGGGGCTCAGCAGTGTAGTCAATCAAGCATTCGGCCACACTCATTGCGGTATTAGTGTCATTTACCCGTTAGCGCTACAGCTCAAGTCGCGCCCATGGTTTTAGGCCTTCCATGAAGGTGAAGAGCTTGTCCTTCTCGGACATGTCACGAATGTCCAGCATAAGGGCCGAGAAGGACTTCACGTAGTCTCACACAAAACTAATATGTTTAAGCTCTTTGAATGCCCAGCGGGCAATGTATTCAACATTCTCCGGGAAGAATTGTTGGCTGATGGCATCCTGTAGTTGGACCTATGTCTTGAGCTCCCCCGGTGATCTTGGATATCTTTATATTTGGTTCACCACCAAAGTTTTGCATCCCCTGTCAAATACATGGTTGCGGTGGACACTCTTCGACCCTCGTCTATAATATTGGCAACCAAGAAATACTGCTCCATATCGAAGAGAAAATTTTCTACTTCTTTGGCATCTCTGGCACCGTCGTATGCTCTTGGCTCTGGCACCCGATGCCTGGGCATTGGATCAATAGCAGCTGGGGCGTTTCTCACCGTCCGTTGTAGTACACTAATTTAGATTTTCATTTTCTCCAATTGCTGATGCATGTCAATTACATTGTTTGCCCTCATAGCCTTAGTTAATGCAAATCACACCTGCCGGCTCTCATCAAGCTCGGCTTTCAGATCGACCACCACTAGTTCGAGCTCCGCAATTCTCTCCTCATGATGGCTCACAGTTTCCTCCAGGGCACCCAATCTTTGGTTTTCATTCAGGGGTCTTCCCATAAACGACTCATTATTAGCCATCCTGCCTCGGCCTAGTGGATCCCGAGCCGAGGCTCTGGTACCACCTATCATGGGGTGCTTGTAGTGAGTAATAGTAATTAGCGCACCGTGCAACTAGCAGTCGACACCTTCGACTACTTCCGCCTTGCCAACAAGAACTTGCTCCTGAGCTTGTGCTATTGCTCTGCAATCACACCCGGAGGTGCTTTAGTGACACAGCGAAATAAAAGAACCAATTGCAAAAAACTTGCTTTGTATTAAATGTAGGCAACAATTACAATATGTAGATTACAATTGATAGCAATGGTGGAGAGGGGGTCTATAGTCAATGCTCAGCTCTCTTCGAATACCCTATCCCCTCTATAGTAGTGAAAAATAAAAAAGACTAGTGACAGCACTAGACATTACAAAGCTGAAGAACACGAAAAAATCCCAAGTAGGGATAAAGCTATATACATGACAAAAAACCCTATACCTAAGGACTTGGACTTCGAAAGAGTGTGCGCGAGCTGCGGTTCGCTAGCGACCTTCTTGCGAAGTCGGGCATCCGTTGGTGAAGGGTGTGGGGCGGCCCGAATTGTGGGGCAAATCATGGATGATAAGTTTATTTTCAGAGGGCCTGGGACATGCAAGGGTGGCATCCCGTGACACCATCTCCTCAACTGATAAGGGCCTAAACTGAAAACTTTCCTAGGAACACGTGGCATGTGTCCACCGCTAATAGGGGTGAGCACGGGTCTCGAAGATAATCAAATTGTAATAAAATTGAACCAAAAGCACTCTAAGATGATAAATATGTGTTGACTAGTTGACTTTTTCCGAATCGAACCGCTTCAATTTTATTTTATAATCAAATTGAATCGTACAGATCTGAATAATCAAAATTAGGACCTGAGTAGAACCGATAACTAATAACTAAGTATTATATAAATTTATATTTATCTTTTAATTTTTTTATATTGAAATATTAAATTAATTATACTTTTTTTTGTGAATTTTAATAATATATATTATTATTGTTATTTTAAGATTTCATAAAATAAAAAATCTTACAATGTACAAAAAAGAGACTACTTTATTTTTTCCTCCCAAAACTATTACTATGTATAGAAATGCATAATAACTTTCTAAAATAAGAAAACAAATATAAGGCGTATAATAATAATAATAATAATAATAATAATAATAATAATAATAATAATAATAATAATAATAATAATAATAATAATAATAATAATAATAATAAGAAGAAGGTAATCAAATTTATTTGTTTTATATTAAATTCCTCTGATTCATAATTCATCATATCTATCTATACAAACATAAACAATGACGTAGTTAAATTAAAAATAAAATTATAATATCTATATTATTTTACAATATATATAAGCAAGGTAGTGTAAGAATAATTTTCTACCTATTTTCAGGCTAAAGTGAAAATACTTCTAGAAAATAATGTGTTAGATTTTGATTAGATGAATTTGATTTGTATTTTATTTTTGTTTTTTTATTGGGTATTTGATTTTGATGTAAATAAATATTCACTGATAGCTTTCTAAGAGACTTATCAAATAAAATAATTTAAACATAATTCATCAACTTATTACAGAAACAAGACACTAATTTTGCGACGAAACAAATTTGTTATTTGGTTTATAAAACTATTTCTTTTACATGTTCTTATCAATAATATAATAAAATACTTCACATATTTTTCAAAATTTATTATTAGATATCGATTTAATAAATATGAATATTTGTTTCAAATTGATAAACTCCAAATCTCTGAATCTCCATAACCAAACTGATCTGTTCCATCAGGTCCGAATCTCCGAATTGAACCACTCCGATTTTTCGATCTAATTGATTCTGATGATTTTTACTTTTGATTTGGTTCTGGAGATTTTTTTTTTTTAAATCCCCAAACTTTAATTTGCTTCTGGAGATATCAAAATCTTTGAACCACTCCAATCGTTCTCACCCCTAGATACAAGTGTGCTTACTGAAAGCATTTAATGGAAAAATACTCGACACAAAGAACCAAATCCCTAAAATAATGAAAAAGGAACAAATATATCAGATTTCGTGACTTTATAATTAGACCATTTTATTCTTATTACACACTTATATAAATTGCTTATTATAAATAAAAAGAGAAAAGATACAAATTAGACTCTAAACTTTTTATTACCAAATAAATAGGTCATTTCAATAAATTAAAATAACAAAATAAATCTTAACAAAACTTAAAAAATTAGAAAAATATTTATTAAAATAAACAAAATAAATATTTAAAAATAAAATAATAAAATCTATGTTATTTAATAAATAAAAGATATCAAAAGACCTTAATTTATTGAATATAATAAAAAATAGAATATCAAAACATAATAAATCACCAATTCAAACCTTTTATTATATTTAAACTATTAGATAATTTTTAAGTTTTAGTTTATTAATTTATTTAATTATATTTATGGTTTAATTTGTTGATTCTTATGTTCTTAAAATTTGTTTAGTTAATTTAGTATTTCAGAGGGTCATATTTATCGTGTATTTAGAATTTCAAGTGCTTATTTGACCTAATTTAAAAGTTCATCAGCTTATTCGACTTATTTTAAAAATTTTGGGACTTATTTGACCTATTTTAAAAGTTTAGAGTCCTATTTTTACGAAAAAATATTTTATGGTTCAATTTGAACTTGAGGTATTAATTCAGGAGCTAATTTGTATAATATTTTTTAACATAAAAATAGGTATGTATCATTTTATCAACTTTTCTCTCTTTTGAAGAGTATCATTCTTACTGAATTACTAATGTGAGCGTGGAAGCACCTCGTCGGAATCCCCCGGCAAGTCTCTGCAGGTCTATGTGGAGTTTCTCATGGCAAGATTTACAGAAGGAGTCTCATTTTTTCACTAGATTATTATGAGGTAATCCCCCTATCGTCAAAGCAAACCTCTTACTTAATGAGTGGATTGCACCCATCATATATATATATATATATATATATATATATATGTATATCAAACTCCAATTGTGTTTGTATAAGTAGGGTTATGTGACCTGCAAAATTATACTTCATTTAGAGGTACCTTCTTTATGAATTATGAATATCTAGAGGAATATATGTCCACTTTATAAATAAAATAAATATTTTATTTATGAAAAATGCTAGTGCATACTAATATAATAATTAAATAATCTAAATATAATTTTCCCTCCCATTATCAGTTTAAAAAAATGGAAATACTGTTATCTTTTAATTAGTTGAATTTAAAAAAAAAATATTATTTCAATTTGTTAAAATATAAATATGATTTTCATTTCTTCTATTTATAATATATTAAATTAGTTTTGTTTCACAATGGTAAATATTACACCCATATACATATCTTTAAATGAATATTAGATGTGAAAATAATTATTTTTGGCTTATTATTTAAGTTAGATATAAATAATTATTACATATTTGATTTTGGAATGCAAATAAATATTGCTAATTATTTTTATAAAACTTATAAAATTTTAATTTTTATTATTAATAAATTTATTATAGAAACAATACTTTCTTTTTTTTGGCAGAGGGAATATATATTTTAATACAAATAAATATTTTTTACATGTCTTTACTAATAAAATAATAAAATATTTTAGATATTCTGAAATATTAATTAACTCAAACATATATTATAACTATATTTTGTTTTATTTTTAAACATATTACAAACTGTGCATTGCTCAAGAGAAATATAGTTAGTAATACAATAATTAAATAGAATAAATATAGTTTTCCTGTCTATTTTTTGTTTATAAAAATTGAACTATTTTTGGAAAATAATGTTTCAACTTTTATTAGTTGAATTTGATTTTTTTTTCTTTTCTTGAGATTTTTTTTTTCAAATTTATTGAATTACAAATAACTTTTAGTTTTTACTCAGTTTTTCACTTATAATATGTTATGTTAATCCCCTTTTATGATTTTTAACTTAACGCCAATATTGCAAATATCAAATGAGATATTAGATGTGAACAACATATTTTTTTTTGATTAATTACTTGAGGGTATATTTTAATATTTATTATATATTGGATTTGAATTGCAAATGAATAGTACCCAATAATTGTTTTATAACAATTATTAAGTAATTTTTTTTTAATACAATTAATCAATTTATTATATATATATATATATATATGACTCTTATTTGTGATGGGAGTTTTTGTACAAAATTATATTTTTTGAATGTCTTTACCACTAAATAATAAAATCTTCTAGATATTCTTAAATATCGATTAATTTAAAATTATATTATAAATATTATACATACATCACACAGAGTAATACTAGTACTAATATAATAAGAAAATAGTCAAAATATAATATTTCCACCAACTTTTCAGTTTCTAAAAAATATTTTTGAAAATGATCGGTCAACTTTGTTAGTTTAATTTTAATTTTCTTCCCTTTTTGGGCATATATATTTTTTTCATTTGTTGAAATACAAATAATTTTTCATTTCTGCTCCTCTTTTTATTTTCAATATATTACATTAATCCCCCATATCATGTATATTATAATGAGATATTAGATGTATAAAAATAATTGTTTTTGGTTGATTGTTTGATGTTAGATTTTAATATTTATTATGTACTGAATTTATTTGTATTGGATTTGGACTGAAATAAATATTGACTAATAATTTCATATAAATATCATTAAATAATTTAATTCTTATACAATTAATAAATTTATTATAGAAACAAGACTTTTATTTTAGCACAGAGGTAATATATATATATACATTTTTTTTCTACATAATTATATATTTTTACATATCTTTACCACTAAAATATAAAACTTTTTAGATATTTATAAATATATTAATTCAAAATTATATTATAAATATATTTTTAAAAAATTACAAATCGTGCATTGCATAAAAACAATACTTGTTGAAATAAAATGAAAAAAATAAAAAGAAAAAGTATTTTATTATGATTTGGTCATAGCAGTTAGTACTGGCTTCTATAATTATACAAAAAATTATATGTAAAAAAAAAAAAAGAAGATAAAGACATACTTAAATATTAGATCATATCTTATTTTAAAAATGACAAATCCACACAGATTCTAGTTGATTCAATTTGAACCACGCAAAAAATACGAGAATTGGACACAAAAGAATTTTAAATACTTTTTCTGCATGCAAATGTATTGGATCTGAAAAAAGTTATATTATCTTGATAAAAAGTAATATTTTTTCAGATTATTCAAATATAATAATTTTGTGATAAAAAATATTGTTTTTCAATAAAAATATTATAATTTTATAAAAGTATAAAATCAATTACATAAAAGAAATACTTTTATAATAAAAATTAATATTTTTGTTGTGAACATTTAATATTTTTGTAAAAAATTTAAAAAGTACTACTCTCTAACGAAAAAAATATTTTTTTATTGAAAAAATATCATGTTCTGCATGCATGAGGAAAGTCTAGCGACCGCCGAATTTGTAAGATTTCTGAATTTAGAGACCAACTATTCTTTGAATCATTTTTTTGTGTAATAATAATAATAACAGCAACAACATTAATAGTAATAATAATAATTGTTATTTTGACAGTGATATAATAATATAATTGTAATCCACATGTTACTAGTTACCACTAAAAATAATTTTTTTATTTCTAAATGTAGAAAATTATTGTTATGATAGCAAATAGTCAATAACACGCGCACATTAATTTTATAAGATCTTGCGGTGTTTTGTTACAACATCTTTCAGTATTTACAGTATTTTATGTTACAACAAGATCTCACATTCATTATCAACTTGAAATTTTTATGCCTGGGGCAGCTCATCCTAATGAAAAATATTAACTACATTTAAATGAATTCAGAACGAGTTTAAAAAAAGAATAAATCAAATACCAGTTATTTTTAGGTAGGATTTAAATTTATGTTCTTGAGTACCCACCATTATCCAAGCCCGTTTATATTTAAAAATTATTTGAAAACAAATTAAATTTACACAATCAAGGTTTGAACCCTAATCTCTTCCATTAAAGAAGTAAGAATTTTACTACTAGGCCATCCACTTAATTTTATGCAAATGATAATTATATGTTTTTTATAAACTTTGAGTTGAGCTTAAGTATCAAGATAACATTTTTGTTAATGAAATACCTATTTAAATATTCTTTTAGTTATAATAAAATATAATATTTTATAACAACGGTACTCAATGGATTTTAATAAGTGAGTTTAATTGGGTTTGGTAGTTCAAATCTTTTCTTAAATGAGTTTGGGACGAGTACGAATAATATAAATATAGGATCTTTACCGCTCATATGCAAAACCATGTTGAGAGGCTTTGATGTAAATATTCAGATGTTGACGATAGACGAAATAAAATTTTATAATTTAAGTAGAGAAACTGTAATATTAAGAGAAATATCATAAACGAAGACCATTCTCTAATCTTATGAAAATGAGGCATTTATAAATACTCATTTCTTGGGGTATAAACTTATAATGCTTAATTCAATCACCAAATAAATGAGTTTATTGACATGGCTAAGCTCACTCTATTATCGAGTTTTTCTTTTCTATTATTATTATGTTTTTTTATTTATAACTATTATCTTTTTTCTTTCTAATTTGAGGCATCAAGACATTATTAATATTAGTTCTGAACCTTCTGCTTTAGACCCAGAGTGTTAGGCAACTAAACATTAATTTTAGGTTCGAATTCAGATTTGAGTTCCTCCACACTATATATTATTTCAGAAAAGTCTAAATCATCCGATCCCTCAATACGGACAGAATCTTTATATTAAGTAATATTATTATATATTATATCGTATATTTAAATCATACAAATATAGCGTTCATTTAAATCATACAAATATAACTACTCTCCATATATGTTTAATGGCGTTACTAAAACTACTTCAGTGAGTGACTCACTAATATACCATTTGCAATATAAATAATATTTATATATAATAAAATTGTTTTAAATTAATAATTTTAGAATTAATAAAAAATATTAATTAATAAAATTATTACATTATTGAATATTAATTTAATTTATAAGCGTCACTGAATTTAAAAAATATATTATTTTAGAAATTTCTAGTGTATAACTACAGACAAAATTTTCAAACGAGACAGGATAAAGAAAAAAATAAAATAAAAATAGAGAAGTAATGCTATGATAAAAAATAATAATAGTAGTAAAAAGCATAGTAAGCCGGTGGGCGCATGTTACAAAAAGTAATTGCCATGATGCACGGCGTTTTGTTACAGCATGCAATGATCCATGCAGAGACGTTGGCATCAGTATTGGTGAAAGGCTAAACGACAGATCTGACATGACGGAGATTCTTGTCAGCGGTGGGCCCCCAACAAGAAGCGTCAAACGACTGGCGGTGGAGTCAAAGTGTCGGGCTCGCTGGACGGAATCCCCCTCAGGAAAGCGAGAATGCTTGAAACGCCTGTTAGAGATTCTTTACGCGCTTGCCCTACTGTTGTGGGGTCTATCAGGTAAGGACAAAAGAGGTGTCGTGATCGGCGAAAAGATTGAAGTAGAGGGTCCGAAATAGCATTCGGATCTCAATGATAATATTAAATAATTTTTACTTTTAGTAATTATTGTAGAATATAATATCACTAATATTAGGGTCAAATTTTTATATACCTATTTATTTTAGTTAAAATTTTTATATATTTAAAATTTAACAAAAAATATTTTTTACAAATAATTTTAAAAATATCTTTATTATATTTTCATAGTAAATCGTGAAAGGTCAATTGTGAAAGTTCTTTTTTTTTTTTTACAGTCAATCGTGAACTCAATCGTGAAAGTTATTTCTTTCACATTCAATCGTAAAAGCTTAATCGTGCAAGCTCTTTCACGATCAATCGTGCAAGCTCTTTCACGATCAATCGTGCAAGCTCTTTCACGATCAATCGTGTAAGCGTTTTTCACAATCAATCGTGTAAGCTTTCGCGACTTACACCCTCAATCATTAAAATCCAATTTTGTAAGCTTATACAGTCAATCGTGAAGGTGAAAAGAAAGAGAGAGAAAGCAAGAGAGACTTTCACAAGAGAAAAAAAAACAATGAACTTACAGAAAAAGGGAAAAAGAGGAGAGAAAAAGGCAAAGAGAATTTATGAAAGGCCAGTTGAGAGGAGAGAGTAAAGGGAGGAGAGAGGAAAGAGGAAAAAAGAAAAATAACTTCCACGACTAGAAAGGGAAGAGAGATGAGAGAGAAAAGTTGAGAGATAGGTTTCACGATAATCGTGACTGGAAAGGGAAGAGAGAGGAGAGAGAAAAGTGGAGAGATATGTTTCATGATTGTGTAAGTTTAATCGTGAAAGCTCAATCGTGACTGAAAAGGAAAGAGAGGGGAGAGAGAAAAGTGGAGAGATGAGGTTTCACGATTGTGTAAATCCAATCATGAAAGCTCAATCGTGAAAGTTACAGTGAATCGTGAAAGCTCAATTGTAAAGTCCAATCATGGAAGTTACAGTGAATCGTGAAGGTAAAGGAAAAATGAGAGAAAGCACGAGAGAAAGGTGAAATCAAATCGTGAAAGTTCAATCTTAAAAGTTATAGTGAATCATGAAAGCTCAATCTTAAAAGTTATAGTGAATCGTGAAAGCTCAATCATGAAGTCCAATTGTAAATGTCACAGTGAATCATGAAGGTAAATAAAAAAATAGAGAAATTAAATCATGAGAAAGAAAGTCTTTCATGATTGGGAATGTCAAGAGAGAAGAGAAAATGAAGGAAAGAGAAAAGGGGAAGAATATCTTTCACAAGAAAGGGAAGAGAGAGGGAAGAGAAAAAATAGAGGGAGATATTTATTTACAAAAACAGAGGATATGTTTACAGGAAAACAAAAGAAGAAGGGGTAAATTCGTCTTAAAATCATAAATGTGTGTACAAAATATATTTTTTTATTTTTTTGTAAGAAAAAAAGTTTGATTATTTTAAATGGGGACAGTAATATATTTCCTCATAATATAATCAAATAAAAGATTTTTAAGTTGAAATAAATGTAAGGATAGGTATATACCGAAATGTAGGTATTTATAACACATTTATATGGAATGAAAAATAATTTACATTCAAATTAATAGCAAAAACTTATATTTGTATTGAAATATAACAAGATCGGACAAGAACTATTAAAACAATAGGTTTATTTGCTAAGTAACTAGGATTTAGATGTGGTGGGATGAGATGATATGTTTTTGGATGAGCTCATCTCATATTCTTAATTTATTTTGACAATTGTTCTTTGGTGGAAACATAGGTGGATGGTGGTTGTAAATATGTTTGGAATTTCTTGTATTTTTATAGAATTGATTCAAATTAATTTTTATTAGAAAATTAAAAGTAAGTTTTATAAAATGAAAGTTATTTTAAATTAAAAATTAAGAAGAGTGTTTGTCAATAATTATTTTTTTATTAACAAAAAATTCTATAATTAATTTTTATATGAGAACTGCGATAAAATCTATCAATATATCTATATATTTATATAATAATAACAAATTCACTCCCAAAATAGTAAATATCTAATTACAAACTCACTCTTATAAATAGTAAATATTTTGACATATTATTGAGAACAATATTCATGAGAAAACTAATTTTGTTAAATCTTTATTCAAATTGAAACATTTACACAACCTTTGGTTTTCTTTCATTTATTTTGGGAGAATTGTGTGGAAGAATATACTTTTTTTGTAGTAGATTGTGAAACCTTATGTTATGAAGAAAGAGTCGTGTGATAGTTATTGTTATTTTCTTTCTATTTTACTACTTTAGTAATTGATGAGCAGTGAGCACGTTTTTCCTGTGCGTGCATTTTATTATTTTTTCTGTCATTAATATGTTGAGTCTGCATTGTTGAGTTTTGGTGTAGGTGTATTTGAACAGACTATAACTATTTAGTCGAGGCAATAAATTGACTATTTCTCCGTAGACGAGATTGCCCCATATTCAGTGCTCACGGTCTATAACAATCGTCCCCAAGATACAACGACTAGGAACTTAAGGGTTGCAGACAACAATTCCAAAATTTATCGTCGAATTACTCAATACTCAGAACTTACTTTTAGACTTAGAGAAAGAATAATACAAATGCTAGAATGCTTTGTATGTAATTCTAGTGGAGTGAGTTGGAATGAATGATTTGATGATCTATTTATAATGTTTGAAGAGATGTGATGAAGAGGTGTGGTGTCCATTCGTGAATAGGGGTCTTTTTGGGGCCAAAGTGGTGCGAAGCGCACCCTTTGGTGAATAGAGGCCTTTTTTAGTCGAAGTGGTGTGAATCGCACCCCTTGGCCTTAGCTCGAACCCATTCAACCTATCACACATATTCAACAAACACCCACTCGTTCGGCCTAACACACCCAGTTGCGCATTCCACATCTTTTCTTTTCAATATTTTCATGTTTTAGTTGCCAACTTTCAACATCAATTTCTCATTCATTTGAAATTGGATTTGAGAAAGTAAATACTCTAAAATTAACTATTCAGAACGTAGATTCTGATTTTGCAACTTATTTTCATTATCTTCAATGGAACATCAAATTAAAATTGATCAAAGATGTTCAACACCAATTTTTTTCTAAGCCAATTTCCAACAATCCATCACATGAATGAAATTAATGCATGTATGAATGCAGTCATCTAAGAAAGTTCCGATGAACTATTATTACATCAGGATAGATAGTTTTTTACTTTGAACCTTTCCTAGTAAGATGTTACCGGATTTACTCACTGCTCAGTGACCATGATGTTTTGAACTGTCAGCTTTTTGTGTAAACCAAGACAATAATATTTACATAATAACAATTCTAATATTTTTCAATTCTCACGCTGTGTCCAATTCAGCCCTGGATCATATCTAGGATTCATAAGTAATTTTTCTACTTGAAGAGTATCCTACAAGATCCACCCTAAAGGTATATGAATCATTAAAAGCATAAATTTTATCCTTACCACACGTTTGTAGATTCACACTTGGGCAACTGCGAGAATGAGCGCTGGATGTGTTCCAAGTGCATAACTGAACCTTTCATAACTTAGTTGTCTCATTGAATCAATTTTGTGGAATCTCCACTTATCATGGTTGAGTTACCACTATGAATGTTCTTTAGTGTGTGGGTTTTAACCCCATTCCCCTTACTGCGTTGTACAATAGATCTCGGTTAATGCCTTTTGTCAGCAGATCCACTATATTTTCCTTTGACTTCACGCAGTCAGTGGAAATTATACCACCAGAGATCATTTGTCTGACGGTGTTGTGTCTCTTATTTAACATCGAGACTTACCGTTGTACATACTACTTTGTGCTCTCCCGATTGCTGACATGCTGTCACAATATATGATAAATGGAGGCACAAGTTTTATCTAATAAGGAATATCCTCTAAGAAATAGCTAAGCCATCAGATTCTTTGTTATCCTTGTCAAGTGCAATAAACTCCTCCATTGGGGATCGAGCTATGTATGTTTGCTTGAAGGATTTTTAGGATACCGCTCCTCCATTATTGTGAATATATATCCACTTGTGGACTTGGAGTCTTTTGTATCTAATATCCAATTTACATTCTTATATCCTTCTAATGTAGCTTGATATCTAGTATAAAGCATTCCATGATTTATTGTATGTTTCAAATACCTTAGAACCCTAGTCAATGCTATTCAATGATTTTTTTCCTTGATTTCTCATTAATCAGCTTACTAATTGAGTATGCAATGTCAGGTCATGTACAATTAGTTAGGTACATCAAACTGCAAATGTGCCTTGCATAGTCCAATTGGGATACTGCTCTCCTTTATTTTTTACCTAAGTGTAGACTTAGGTCCACTTGTGTCTTAGCCGGAGATAAGTCCAAAGCCCCGAATTACTTGAGTACATTCTTAATGTAGTGAGATTGTGATAAGACAATTCCATCAAGTTTCTTAGAAATCTTAATTTCTAGTATGACGTCTACTAAACCCAAATCTTTCATGCCAAAGGCGTTCTTTAACATATTCATAGTTTTCACTATTATATCAGGGTTGCTTCCCATGATCAACATGTCATCTACGTATAAAGTCACAATTGCGTAATCATTTGGTATGGCCTTAATGTAAGCACATTGTCACACTCATTGATCTTAAAACCATTTGACAACATAGTTCTGTCCAACTTCTCATGCCATTGTTTAGGAGCTTGTTTCAGGCCGTATAATGACTTGAAAAGTTTACATAGCTTATGTTCTTATCCGGCTGCAACAAACCCTTCATGTTTTTCCATGTATATCTCCTCTTCCAATTCTCCATTCATGAATATTGTTTTTATATCCATCTGATGTATTTGAAGGTTAAAAAGTGCTATAATGGCTATGAGCACTCTAATGGATGTGATTCTTGTGACAAGTGAGTACGTGTCAAAGAAATCATATCCTTCTTTTTATTTGAACCCCTTGGCTAACAACAGAGCTTTCTATTTGTCGATTGATCCATCAACTTCTTACACAATTTTAAGGATCCATTTCCAACCTATAGGTTTGCAACCTGGAGGGAGATCAAGTATCCCTAAGTTTGATTTTGGATGATGGAGTCAATTTCACAGTTGATAGCTTCTTTCTAGAGAGGAACATCTGGACTAGACAAGTCTTCCTGGATCGACCTAGGTTTATTTTCTAATACGTAAGTTAGAAAATCTGGACCAAATGTATTGGCCACTTTAGCTCTTTTACTGCGTCTAGGTACCTCTACATCTTGCGGAACCTTATACAGCTTCATAAGTTCTTTTGTTGGAACTGATCTCTTTCATTACTTTGTTCGAAAAGATGTTCTAAAAAGATATTGCATTCATTGATTTTATGGTCATTCTCTCATTTATGTCAGAAATGTTTTATTTATGCACCATGTATCGATATGCACTACTTCTGTGTGTATTTCCAATGACAATGCAATCAATACTCTTGGGGTCCTATTTTCACTTGTTTAGGTTTAGGTACTTCGACCTTTACTAGGCATCCCCAGACTTTAAGGTAATTTTAGGAAGGTTTTCTTCCTTTCCATAATTCATATGGAGTTTTGTCCCTTTTCTTGTCTAGCAACTTTTGATTATGTGATTAGCTGAAATCACATCTTTCCCCCACATGTTATAGGGGAAGCCCGAACTTACCAATATTGCATTCATAATCTCTTTCAGAGTTTTATTTTTGAGTTCATCAACTCTATTTGACCGAGGTGAGTATAGAACAGTTGTTTGATGAATAATGTTATGTTCCTTGCAAAATTCTTCAAAGGGGACAACATATTCTCCACCTCATCACTTTGAATCTTTTTTATTCTTGCATTTAGTTAGTTTTCAACTTTATTTTTATAACTTTTCAGAGCTTCACGAGCTTCATCTTTTCCTTTCAAAAGAGATACATAACAGTATCTTATGCAATCATCGACAAATTTGATAAAAAATACTTTTTCTCACCTTTAGTTTACACAAACTTCAAATCACATATGTTAGTATGGATTAACTCTAAAGGCAGAGTATTTCTCTCCACCGAATGAAAAGGTGCTTTGGCCATTTTTGCCTCAACACAAACCTTATACTTGCTTTGTGAATCAAATTCCATTGCAGGTGGTAAATTTAAACTTACTAGCTTACATAGTTTATTTAAACTTGCATGTCCTAAATCTATCATGCCATAAATTAGAACACTCAATCAAGTAAGAAGAATGAATAACTTTACTATAATTAGGCTGATTAATCTCGCAGTGTACAGTCATTACATTCACCTTAAAAATTCCTTTTTCTAAGAAGCCATTTTTCTATGAATTGACCACTTTTGGTCAATACAAAGTTGCCAACATCAAATACTAACTTGAATTTGGCTTTGATTAGAAGGGAACTGAATACTAAATTTATGCAAATGTCTTGGACATGCATCACATCCACAAGCGTCAACTCTTTGGCCGAGGTAATCTTCAACATTACTTTTCCCAAACTAAAAACGTTGGAAGTTGTTGAATTACCCATGAACAGCTTCCTGCCGGTAATCGGAGTGTAAGATAAAAACATCTCATTTTATGAGAAAATGTAGCATGTAGCCCTACCAGACACCCACTACTATCTCGGATTGTCTACCAAGTTGGCTTCAAATACAACAACTAACAAGTTTAGCTTAGACATTTATAAAGGAACATATTTTTCCTCGGTCAGATAAACCTGACTTTAATTATCTTTCTTTGGTTGTTGACAATCCTTGGCCATATGACCGGGCTAGTTGCAGTTGTAGTAGTTACCTTTGATTTTTCTAACTTTATTCTTCATAGGCTCTAACTGGGACTGCTTATTGCCCGTCAATTTTGACCTCTTGATAGGATTTTTTTTTTGTGTCAATTGCACATTTGCTTAAAGATTGCAGCACAACAATTTCAAAAGTTTCAGTGAATTACTCGATACTCATAACTTTCTTTTAGACCTAGAGAGAAGATACTACAAATGCTAGAATGATTTATGTGTAATTGTAGTGGAGTGAGTTGGAATGAACGATTTGCGGATCTATTTATAATATTTGAAGAGATGTGGTTTCCATTGGTGAATAGGGGCCTTTTTTAGCCAAAGTGGTGTGAATCGCACTCCTTGACAAATAGGGGCCTTTTTGGGCCGAAGTGGTGAGAACAACACTCCTTGGCCTTAACTCTTTGGCATATCACTGCCATTCGCACAAGCATGCACCCGTTCGGCGTGATACACCTGGTTATGAATCCTTACATCTTTTCTTTTCAACATTTTCATGTTTTAGCTGTCAACTTTTAGCATTAATCTCTTATTCATCTGAAATTGGATTTGAGAAAGTAGATATTCTAAATTATGTATTCGAAATGTAGATTTCAATTTTGCAACTTATTTCCATTAATCTTCAATAGAACATCAAATTGAAATTGATCAAAGAATGGTTAATACTATTCTTTTTCTAAGCCAATTTCCAACATGAGCTAGGATAAAAGAGGGAAGTATGCATTTGCCATGTCATCATAATTGTAATCACTTTTACTGTGCTATTGAATTTATCTCTTATGTATTCCAATTTTCTCCCTCTATTCTTTTGAAACAAGTTAGTTCGTAACAACTTGGCCTCAGAGCATTGATCCTGTTGAGTTGCGTAATTGTATTGCAAAAAACAATGCAAGCCATACGAATACATAATGACAACATGTGGCCAACTCATGTAAATAAAATCAACATTCATGAAGGGGCAAACAATATTAACTCAAGGTCAGAATGACTTGAAACAGAAGATGGAAAGCTTCATGGAAATTAGTAGAGCTTAGACTGGTGAATCAACCAAGGATCTTAACAGTAGTATTTGAGGTAAGGAAAGCATGAACTCCAACTCTGTGAATCATGATGCAGGGGGTTAAGGGAAATGAATAATCTGGGTATCTTATTTCTCATAACTAATTAGAGGAATACTGAGTTCCAAATTGTACAAAAGCACCTAGGTTTAAATTTCCTAAGTTTGATGTCCACATGTTTGGCTTAGAAAATGTTATAGATATTTTTTGTTCAATCCATTGTCTGATTTCTAGAAGATAATGATTGCTGCTATGTATGTAGAGGGTCTAGTTGATCACTGGTACATGGATTATGTGGAAAGACGTGAGAATATGTCTTTGGATCATTTTTCCAAAATGGTGATGTCTAGATTTCACTTTATAAATAGTGAAAATATCATTGGACAAATCATTAAGTTGGTCCAAAAGGGTTCGATGCAGGAAGACATTACTGAATTTGAGGAGCTCATGTCATTTATGATTAGCTCGAATATATAATTGATGAAAGATTGTTTCATAAAAAGCTTCATAAGTAGGCCTAAATAGGAGATTGGACAAATGGTAGAAATTTTGAGATTTACTGGTAGCGATACAATTAGCTGTTACTAGGGAAATATTATCTTCATAATGGCTAAAACTCCAAGCCAGCTAGTAAATAAATCAACTTTGCTATTGGTTGAAATGCACTCAAAATGAGAACAATATTGGGAATAAGAGTAAGATCACTCTTCCAGCTGTAGTACAAGTATCCCTCATTGAAAAAGCTAACACCAGTGGAAATAAGAATGAGAATAGAGGAATAATTTATGCTTCAATTGTGATGAGAGTATATCATGTAGGGCATAAGTGTAAGAGGTTGTTTGTAATTATGGGAGAGGAATTGAATGAGGAGAAGATGATGTAGGGATTGAGGAAAACAACTAAGAGGAGGAAGAAATCACAATATCAGTTCATGCATTGGCAAAGTTTGTAGCGGCTGATACCATCAAGTTAGTAGGGAGAGTTGGAAAACACATGTCTATCCTTGTAGATACATTGGGCAATTATACCTTTCTTCATCCCTCTGTGGCTAAAAATTTGGTTGTACTGTTGACTATACCCAACCTATGACTGTAATTGTGGCTAATGATGGAAGAATCAATTGTGATACAAAATGTCATTCTTTTGAGTGGAAAATGAGTGGATGCAACTTCAAAACATCAATGGGAATTGAAACTTGGGGGATGTGACATGTTGATAGGGGTGGATTTAATGCGGCAATTGGGGATTGTGTCCTTTGACTACATATGATACATTTCAAGAAAGATGACAAGGATATTGTGCTATAAGGTATTACTCCAGAAGTGACACTCAAAATGATGAGTGGAAAACAAATTACCAAGCTGTTAAAAAAGGGGGAAATGAGCTGTTTTTGGATGCGTGTGTTCCATCTCTACAGTGAGCAATGAAAAATCTCACAAAAGCCATGAAGACCTCATTCTCGTATTAGAAGAGTACCAGAAGATTTTTAAAATTTCGAGAGATCTACCACCACAAAGGAGTGAGGACCATAAAATTACTATCAAACCAAGCACGGGGCCAATCAAGCAACACCCTTATACGTATCCTTACTTGAAGAGAGTGCATATTGAAAAAATGGTGTAAGAGATGCTTCAAACTAGAATCATACGAAATAGTACTAGTCTTTTTTCCTAACTTGTTCTGTTGGTTAAAAAAGATGACTCTTGGAGGTTTTGTGTAGATTATAGAACTTTGAATCCCATAACAGTAAAGGACAATTTCCCATCCTTCTAATAACAATTTTCTAGACGAATTGGTGATTTCCACTGTATTTTCTAAGATTGATCTTCAAGCTGGATACATCAAATAAGGGTTCACCAACAGGATGTTGAGAAAACAACTTTTGTTAAAAGCGCATTTTGGGTCATGCCTTTTGGCCTTACAAATGCCCCCACTACTTTTCAATCCCTTATGAACCAAGTAGTGGTTAAGGAAGTGTGTGTTAATGTTCTTTGATGGTGTATATCAAGAAAATGGTTGAGCATCAGGAGCAGTTGAGAGGAGTCCTCCAAATCTAGAAAGAAAATTAGTAATTTGCCAAATCCTCCAAATGTGTGTTTGGACAGAACCATGTTGAGTACATATAATCACAGTTGGGAAGGTTGCAGCGGATCCAAGCATGATCAAGGCCATGATGGAATGACCACAACCAAGAAGTGTAAAAGAATTAAGGGGATTCCTTGGATTTAGTAGATACTATGGAAAGTTCATAAAGAATTATGCGATCATAGCAAGGCCTCTGACTGAATTGACAAAGAAAGGGCAATTCAAGTGGATTGAGCTAGTTAAAGATGCTTTTGCAGCACTAAAGAAAGTCATGGTGGAAGCTCTAGTACTTAGGTTACAGATTTTCAAAAGGTGTTTGTTTTAGAGACTGATGCATGTATGAGGGAGTGGGGGCACGGTTTATGCTGGAACACCATCCCGTAGCTTATCTCGATAAAACTTTGGGGCCAAAGACCAAAGGATAATCCATTTATGAATTTTTTTTAGCAATTATCATGGTCGTGGATACATGGAGATCCTACATGATACAAGAAACTTTTGTGATTAGGACAGATGAGCAAAGTCTTACATATTTGTTGAAACGAAAAATTTCCACTCCCTTCAACATAAATATTTGGCTAAGCTACTGGGGTATGATTACAGGATTGAATATAAGAAAGCGATGGAGAACAAAGCTGCAAATGCTCTGTCCAGATAACATCATGTGGAAGTAGAATGTCAGTCTATTTCTAGTGTTCAACCTGTGTAGAGGACTAAAATTATATCTAGTTATGATGTGGACAAGAAAGCTCAGGAGCTTGTAGCTTAATTAAGTACAATTGGCTGATTTGTATGTAGAAACCATTTACAAACTCTATGGCCTTTCAGTAAGTATGGTCTCCGACAGTGAAGATATTTACTAGCTTTTTTTGCCAACAACTATTTATGAGTTTGGGGGTGCAACAACACTTAAGCACTGCTTACCACCTTGAAACTGATGTACAGAGTGAGTGAATAAATCAATCACTGGAGAGCTATCTAAGATGTATGTGCAACACTAATCCAAAAAGCAGAGGGTGAATTGGTTAGCAATGGCAAAATTTGGGTACAACACTAATTTTCATACCACAGTTGTTATGTCTTCTTTTGAGGTTTTGTATAGATATAAACATATTTCCCTGCTTTTGGGCCCTATGTGGAAGTATCAGTGGACAGAGTTGTCAAGTCATTACAGAAGAGGTAGGATACACAACAACATTTGAAATTATTGTTGCAGCAAGCACAGGCCAAAGTAAGATCATAAGTTATTTAACATCGAAAGGAAAAGGGTATTTCATGCTGGGGATTAGGTGTACTTGAAGCTCAAGTTATATAGGCAAAAGTCCCTGCATAAGAGTAGACTTTGGAAGCTGGGTCCTTGATCAACGTGCGATCCGGTCACTCAAAGGATTCTCGCTAAGAACCTGGAATTTTTTGGTATGATTGCTAAACTTACTTTTAATTACAGGGTTGTATAAATTTAGGCATAGATTGTATAATTTTTTAAATTGTTTACTTCTACTGTATATTTAGCATGATCTATGACCTATATATTCAATACTGAGATCGAGCTTGAAGCTGTTAGGCTCGGATTGAGCTCGATATATGGAAGTGTGAGCTCGGCTCGACTCAAAACTAAAGTTCGAGCTTATACTAAAATGTTTATTTTTTACGCTCGATTATACAATTTATACATTTTTCAATATTTTTCTAATAATTTCAAGCTTCCAAAAAAGAGAACATGAGCCTACCATTCGAAAATGACAAATTTATCAAACAAAATTACAATGCTCAAAACCACAACTCACAAAAAACAAAATAAATAAATAAAAACACCATTAAAAAATCTCACAATAAATAAAGTTAAATGCTTTCATAAGTTAAAATTGTTATGAAATAATCAACATTTGTCTTTTTGCTTCCATTTATTCTTACTCTATGTCCTGCATAAGTTTTTATAAAGCTGTGTATGGATAAGGTTGTAGGCCTCCGTGACACAACCAGCTGTTTTTGACAAGCTTGTAGGTCTCTGTAGCGCAACCAGTTGTGGGCTGTGTGGCTGTGTACAACCAAATAGATGGTACAAAGTGGTGTATATTTTGAGTTGTGATATGGTAGGTTGTGTTACTGTAAATGTGAAATCAGTAGGTTTAGTGGGGTTTTGTTTGTATTATTAAATTATGAGATGTAGAGATTTAAAACTTGTTGATGGATGATTGATATATTAGATATATATATATATATTCCTAATATATAAAATAATATAGAAATAATAAATAATTTATAAAAAATATAAAAAACATAAATATATTATTATATCAATATATTTCTAACATACAAAAATATAAAAATGATAAATAATATAAAAATGATAAATAAAAAACAAAGTAATATATAAGTTTTACTTATTACTCAAATTTTTGGGTAATATATATAAATTAATGAATTAAATAAATAATCAAGCTTGTTCACAAGTTTTTCGAGCCGACCTACCTAATGTTCGTCCCATTAATGTTTTGAGCTAAATCTAGTTGGGTCGAGCTTTGATCGAGTTTTGACTGAGTCAAGCTCGAGTAGCTTGCAAGTCAACCGACTCATTGACATGTCTAGGTTGTGCTGCGAGAAACATATTGTAAATTTTGAAAGATCTAACATGATGAATTATTGATCAAAATATATGAATTTTATTCACACAATATTTATTTGATGTACAAAAGTATGATGAGCAAAATATGGTTGCAATGAACTATTTTTATTTAGAACTAATAGTTAAATAGGGTATTAAAATTAATTATAGGTAGATTGGCAGAAAAAAAGACAAACCAACAATTTTGTAATGTTGGATATAGAAGAAGTTTTCTTATAATTTTGACTAAAAATAATTTCTCTATACTTATATGTTCATTTTGTGATGTGCCCCCAAATATACTGTGTGTGTATATATAAAATATATTGTAGGGTGTGGGTTAAGATACACTTTGAAACTTGTTAAATTAAATGAACATTGTTTCTATCTTATCACCTAAACATATTAAGGGCGATAACGTTTCCAATTTAAGATGCCCATTTTTTATATTGTTTTTAAGGGTCAGCCCAAGTTAAATTGGGCCTTCCAAAGGTTACAAATTTTGGGCTAGCAATGCTCTCCAATAAGATAGCTATACAAACTGGGCCGAATAGACTCCAAAGTTCAGTGGCATTAGTTAGAAGTATCAAACGGCTCGGGCTATTTTACGTTTTGGATTGGGATTTGATTATTATAAAGTTTGCATAACTCCAAAACAATTTATTTAGCTAGCTGTACGAAGAATTATAATCCGAAGATGACCTATTTATTTTACGGGTTGACATAATAAAAAATTATTATAAAAATCTATAAAACTTATAAAAATAATTTAATTATAATATTTGTCAATGTATAATTTTATAAGTTCACAAAATAATAACTAAAATAAACAATATATAATAGTACATGATAAAATTTTTCATATATATGTAGTTTTTTAATAATATTTATGATCATATTATATGAAAATTACAATAAAATATATATGCTTTCAAAAAAATAAAAATCATACGGGTCAGCGGGTTGACTTTACCTGATCCGTTTTCTATTAGGGTCATTTGAGTTTGATCCGTTTTTTAGCCGAACCCATTAAGGATTAATCCTACCCTGTTATTTTTGTGTCGAATTGTTTAATCGTATCGAAAATTGTGGCACCTGACATTACTAAAATTTCTACATTTATCATAATACCATGTCAAAGTTAAGATAATTACCTGAAAATCTTTTGCTGTACGATAATCAAAAAATCAAAATTATATTTATGATTACTTATTTTTTTCTAAAATTCTAAATGTATGTTTAGAAATCAAACCCGGCCTTGCTCGGAAATTGTTTATTTGGCACACTCTCCGTTCTAATTAACAATAGTTCATTTATATTTTCATGCCGATTAAGATATTTTAATTAGTGATATTCAATTTTCCTAAATTGCCCTCCTTATTTGCGTTACAACCAATTATGAGCAATTCTTTCTCATTGATCTGACTGTGAACATATAGAAAAATAAAAATTATACACTTTGTTCAGTAAGCCAGGTGTAAAGTTTGAAATAGATAAAAAAAAAAAAATAAAGTTCCATATTTTATTGGTGCAAAAAATATGCACCTAAAACAACTACCAATATACAATAGACAACGAATTGGAAAGATCTACTCATAATTCTATGGCATAATTGCATGCCTTGCAAAATAAATTAAAAAAATATATATATATATATATATATGACGAACTTCAGTCATGGACTGAATGACCGACGCCGGGACTGTGCCCTGGCGCCGTAGGCCGGAAATCGTCCTTGTAGTCAACCTTGCTCGTCCGCATTTGCGCTGCTCCGCCCATTTTTCGGGTATTTTCGGCCTTCAATGAGATTTCTTGATGTCCCTTTGATAAGTTTTTGGACTTCAAATGCCTGCCCTCAGCACAGATACTGATTTCTTGAAACACAATCAATAGAAGAACACTAATAGCAAAAAGGAACAAAGCCTTGGAATTTGTAGCCATAATCAAGAGAATGGGAGTTGAAGAATTAATGCTGTTGGAAAATAGAGAAGAGAGTTCCAGGAAACTATGGTTTAAACGCCTTTGTAACTGTGTGAGTATTTATAGTAATGAGTTTGGGGGGGGGGGGGGGGTAGGGGAGGGGAGAGGGGTGCATGTGTCCTAGGTGGTGGGTAGATTCTGCATATGAAAACTATGGAGGATAGATGGCTTATTTTGGCTTGGCTGTGTTGAAGAAGTTGTACCCGATGGATCGAGAAAGGTTCGTAACATGCACTTGCCTTAGTTTCTGCTCCTTGTTTGTATCCTACAGGCACTTGATCTAATTACTGTCCTTATTTATTTCGTTGATTTTCTATTGAATTTAAAAATGATATCCGAACTTTATTTCATTAATTTTTATTTAGATATATAAATGTCTTTAAAAGTTAGGAAATTTGGAAAAATGTCGGCACATAACGTCCCAAGCTTAATTGAACGACCTTATGGAGTTCAAATTCTCTATTTTAATTGGTATTTTATTTTCTGTTTCAAAATATTTAACACACAATATGTGTTAATTAGTAATTTTATTATATACATGTTGTATGATGATTATTTTAAAATAAAAGATAAATACAAAATAAAATAAAATATTTCAATCCAACTTTTTTGCATTTGCTCAAAAAATTTGCCATGACTTGGTATTTTTACAAACTTCAAACTTTTTGTGGCATTTTTATTAATTAATTTAGATCAAGCTTCAACCAAGTTGAGCATGATCACTTTTAACTTATTTTATTCAAACAGAGTGTAATTATGTGCTCTCTCAATTTATTATAAAAAAAAACAAAATTATAGACATACGTGTTATCTCTGACCACAAAAGATGTTGCTAAAGTCATCTAATAATATATTTAAGATAAAACATTGATCGCTAGTATTTTTTCTTCTCTAAATTGGCTGACCTAACTTTCATTTGTAACATCAAATTGGAGACGGAATCAACAATATTTATATACATATATGAATATCATAGAGATTGTTAATTCATAAGATTAGTGGTGCAATAAGTTGGTGTGTTTTTAATTTGTCTTTGTTTCATCATATTCTAGGGATAGATATTATATATTATTGGATGACCAATTAAAAAACAGAGGGAATATAATCATGTTATTCTTCTATATTGGAAATTCCTCATCCCCATCTCCTATTTAAAAAAGGGAAATAATAAATTAAAAATAATGAAAAAGAAAGATACAACACGAATTATTAAAAAAAAAAAAAAAAAAAGTAAAAATGATAAAGTTGAGGCGTGGGACAGGTACCTTATGGCCGTGGAGTGTATTAATTTTGGATGGACCTAATCGTAATGCATGTCTATCTACAGATTTATATTATTCGAGTGGGAATGGCAAATCTGGGAATGTTTGGTTGACAGATAAAGAAGCACAGAAAATAAAACCTATCATTTCTGGATTTATGCTTCGCCTACAGACAAACCGAATATGTATCGCCATTTCCACTGCTGCACCTATTTTTGAGTAAACAACACTGCTTACTAACATCTATGCCATTTCATTCCTATCAACTGTCGCCTCCCATTTACGATGCCACATTATTGTCACATTCCTCATAATGATGTTCATTCATTTGTACTTCCGACAAACAAAATTCAGAGATTGACAAAAATTATATAATTCAAGTAGGTAAAAATAGAGGTTCTCCTCAACTGGGTACTTTGCTCATAATCAGAAACAACCTGTCAAATGACACTTTCAACACAGCCCACATCAATAAAAGAATGAATTAAAACGAAAGGTTCCTTGTGACCGGCCAAGATCTTCTCCAAGGTGATTGGATCTCTCAGCAACTAGTACAAACAACAATGATAATAATAAGAATTAATCATGATTAACTAATTCAAAGACCCAGAATTAAACTGCCTTTCAAGAGCTGAAGAGCCTCCCAAATTTATTCTAATAATAAATTGATACAACATGCTGCTAACAATTTGCACTTTTTTCCTAACTGTAAGCTTTAAGTTTTGAATATATATAGTACCCACAAGTTGCGAAGCGCATGCCTTTAGTGTTTTATTTGGAACCATCCCTTTAAAATAGAGGCCTGGCCCTTTGTTCGTCAGTGCTGTTATTAGACAACCGCTCCTTTACAGCCTGAGATTACACCTTTTGTGTGCGCTCAAGGACCATGATTCTCTTGCAGTTACTGGTAAAAAGGTCTCCTTAGCTTATGGAGTTAAATATTCAACACTTTTCATGCAATGCCCTTAGACAAAAAATGGTGGTTCATGGGATGCTCCTACTCCATTTTTTAATGGGGTAAATGCCACTATGCCTTCTTGTGGTTTCATAATTTTGTGCGTTTTAAAGAATGTATAAATCTATTTGGTTTCAATAATTCAACCTATGCTCTATTTTTTTACTTTAAATCTTGATGTCCTTAACTTTTTCCTTGTTTTTGGTTAAACTATTACTTAACCTCTATTAAAGTCAGCTGATAGTGACGAAAATGATAGGAAAAAAAAATAACAATGTTAACTCTGTAGCTAAAAAAATGAGGTGCATACTTAATTATTAAAATTATATGAAAATTTTGTACAATTTTAAAATCATATGGGAGTGCTGTTCATATAAAACCACTGGAAAATATAGTGGACTTTCCTCTTCTTTAATCATAAATTGGGGGGGGGGGGGAGTCGAACTGGAGAATTTACTTAGATTGAGACGTTTTGGGTTAATTTATGATGGAACTAAACATATGACTGCACATGTTTAATTGCACTTTTGCAGAGAAGGAATTGGAAAATGTATGTATTTGGGTTTCTGTAAATTACATTTTTATTTGAAGTTGTGTTTCTTTATCTGTGCTTGCATTTGTAAAATTTTTGTCTCTTTTTCATGTTTATACTTTCTATTTATTTGAATAAATTTCTTCTATGTACTCATTTATACAAATTGATTTCTTATGCGTTCATTTACATTTCCAAATGCAAGAATAGAGGTCCAATTCAAAGGCAAAAACAAAAAGAAAGGAGAGAATGCTTTGAAGTTTCAAATTCACATCCATAACCAGAAAATTGGGACAAAATTGTTCTAATTCCTGATCGAGTTCATATATAATAAGTAAAATTCGTATTGCTCCTTTTGGTGGGACTATAAATTCTTCAAATTATGTTCCATCTTCAATTTCAATTTTACTAATATGTGCTACATTCTTGTTTTTCATGTCACCCTAATATACCATATTAATTGCATATACGAAGTATATTGATGGAGTTGGAACATAAAATGGGACATCTTTTAAAATAGAGGATGTATTCACAATTTCTTTATCAACTAATTCGTTGTAAAGTCTTAAAATGGTCAGAATTGCTAAAACTAGAATATGAATACTAAGATAGTATTAAGATGGTGAGTATGAATGATTTAAAGTAAAAAGGTTGCTTTATGTCGACTGGAAAACATAACAGTAAGAAGGAGCATTATGCATGCACCTGAATCCAACTGATATAACGATTCTATTTACATCATAGTAGACGAATCCAATATTGGTATAATTAATTATTCCATCTATTTGATATAATACACGTTATATATATGGTTATTATTTTAGAATATAATACAAAACATTAACTAAAATATAGATTTCATGTGAACGATCATCACTCTATTTGTTTCTGCACCCGATTCTCATAAGAAAAATTTAAAATTGTTGTCCACACTATTTTAAGAAACAACTAAACCCCACAAGTAAAAAGAACTCGTAGATAACAAAATAAACATTTGACAATGGAAGAAAGTTAGATTGAAATTTACAACTTACAAATGTAAGGAAAACAGGATTATGAAAGAAGCTAAACCATGCCAGAACTTGATTCCTAACACATAATGATTTAGTCATGCTTAGAATGTCCTATACCAGGACTATGACCAGGGGTGGTAGGTCGAAAAGTATCCTCGTTTCCTTCAATAAGTCCATATCTATGGCTCCCAAAATTGCTATGACCGGTTTTGGGATCGAGCTGACCACCTTTTCTTCTTGCAACCAAATCGCGCCCGTTGCTATGATAAACATGACCCGATATAATAAGAAACACGAATATCAGAGAAGCAAAAGGTTTGGCCATCCTAAAAGAAGGGGAAATGTGGTAAGAAAATTGAAGGAGAGGGTTTGTGAGGTCGTGGAAAATATGTGAGTTGCAGGAAGTCTTCTTCTTGGGCTAGGGTATTTATGGTGTTAGAAAGTTGAAGAGCGCATGTGAGGCCCCCAACACCTAGGAAGATTCTAATATAACATAATTCATGAGGTTCGTACAATCACAAAGCTTTATTGTACCTAAAAATATTTATTTCAAATTAAATTATATATTTACAAAGTAAATATCAATATCGTTTTATTATAAGTATGTAATTCCTATCTACATTCAAGGAGTATAACAATCAATCAATATTTTTATTGCTTACTTCTTTTGTTCCTCCTTATTTTTTGTAATGCTCATTAATTTTCTTAATAAATGCATCTTCTCCACCAACAAAAAATATTTTATTAAATCTCGATTTGTAAATCTTGGGTATTTTATTATTTTCCTATGAGTTTTTTAGTATTTTTTTCACTAATTTAATATCTATATAATTTGGAAGATAGTGTATATTATATGTTATATTGAACCAATATATATATATATATATATATATATATATATATATTGGTTCAATATAATTTTTTCTTTTCTGAATTATAACTAATTTTTCCAAATTCATATTTGGCTTTGCCTTCGATGTTTCAATTAGCAACTTCTTATAAGATCTTACAAAATTTTCCTTTCTTAGGTCCTACACCCACCCCCTTAATTTAATTTGAAACCCCATTACTTTGTATGTAAGGATTGGCAGTCTACATACAAATAAAACTCTCTATAGGGAGATAGCAATTAATAATTTATGTTACATACCGAAATCCAGACTAAGTTCAAAATTAAAAATAATGCAAATTTGTTCAAAATGATGTAGAAATCAATAAATAATAAAACACTTGTTTTAAATATTTGTGATATTAATGAACAAGGATCATGTTCAGAGATAATTATAGGATTTAATTTTTTGTGTAACTAAAAGCAGCGAGGTTTGAGATTTGGTGAATTGTAATATTCAATTGAATAAAACAATATGAAAATAAATATGTAGGTAGATTAAAAGTAACTTCAGAATTCGTTTGTAGAACTTATCATGGATGAGAAAATGGTTCTTTCCAATCATTAAATTGATATGGTTGCTGATACGACCAAAACAACATATCTCTTCTTAATTGTTCGATAATCATGGTACGACTTCTAATTATTTCTCTTATCAATAAACAATTCTAGATACAAATGTAGAATTTAATTTACCAATAACACTAGGTTGAAAAAGACCACTAATTCTAGCCAACAAACGCACATGTAGGTTGAAAGAGACCACTAATTCTAGATCATATATCTCCACAACAGATTGGTTCAAATATTCATGTTATTGCACCACAAATATTAAAATGGTTAAACAATTATGGATTTAACATTCTCATTGACAACATATTGTTTCGATAGTCGAAAGATTGACCACATCATTCAATCATCAAAACAATGTGATTTATCGAGCACAAAAGATATATGAATAACGAAGAATGAAAGAACAAATAAAGACTAATTAGATATCAAAATTCTGAAGAACATAATCTTTTGTAATTTCCTTGGTTAAAATGATGAAGTTTAGCCTTCCATGAACAATTGCAATAAATTGAAAAGTAAAAAGAGAGTGGTGTCAAATTCTAGATATCATTTCTACCTATAACTCTCAAATATACCAAGTCTCTCTTAATCCCCATTACTCCTATCAATAATTATCATCATAAATCAGAAGTAATTGTCATCACTTAGTGGGGGAAGAAGTATGGGTGGTTATGTTTATTCTTATTGCTAGACATTTGGGTTTAAGGCATGCCCATACCTTATACGACCTTTCTCTGACTGTTTCGCTTGAAGGTAAGGCGTGCCTACGCCTTATGTAAAAACTTCGGTTGATTCTTGCATATCTTCAAATCCACCATTTTATGTCCAACATGCATCAATTCATTCAAATATCCTGTAAAATACAAATTTAATCAAAATCCAAGGCTAAGCATGATTTTGTACCAAAAGACATCATAAATATGACAAATACGATATACAAAATGCATCTAATCATGTCACAAAGTTCAAAATTAAAATAAACGTAGCATTCAGCATACTTTTATTTGTCGAATTTAAAAATCTTAGAAGGTATTATACATTATAAAAGAATAAAAAATTTACAAAAAATTATTTATTTAACAAAGTTCACCATAAATTCCAAAAATAAAAATTCGTCATGCAATGTACTTGTGTGAAGTTAGTCATTAATTATTTGAAGGGTGCGGCTTTCGAAACTTCTAAGTACATCCTGAAATTTATATATATTCTATATAAAATTAATATTAATTAAAACTAAATATACCCTACTTATATTAATGATACCTTTTAATTAAAAATATAAAAACTAAAAATAAAACAGAAAAAAGAAAAAAAGAAAGAAGAAGAAACGAAGGAAAAAAGGAGTTCGAATCCTCTGTATCATAAATGATGTCCCATTGATAGAACAACACAACAATTGAAAATTAACTTAGTTGTTTGGCCCTTGTTCTTCTCTTCACCAATATTTTCCTCCGAAAATTGGAAAGTAAATAGTGGAGGAAATTGAGCAGACCCCAATAATTACGTAGCTATCATGAGAATATCCATGGCTACTTCTGATTTGGCACAATATCGAAACCTCAACCCATTTGACAGCTACATTCATTGTCAATAATTTGTTAAAATATAGACTCTGCGTTTACAAATGGACTCCTTTTTGCAAATCATAGCATCAATTCCTAAGTTGAATGAGTTCGAAGCTATGAATATGTGCACAAAGGAAAGGAAATTTAATTGCTATTGCAAACAGAAAATTTAATTTCAACATAGCTGGAGAGTGTGTCAACACCAACCCAACAAAGGCTAAAGAAGACGCTGGAGGTGGAACTGCAGTCACCGGTGGACGACTTGCCTCCTAAATTGCCTCTTCCTCTCCTCATATTTGAACTGAAAACTGCAGTCAGTTGTCATGGAAGATGAGCACCATGATTAGATTCTTTAAATTATTAATAACTTGGAGTAGAAGAAATATTGGGTAGAGAAAAAATAAGAGAGAATGAGAAAAAAAAAAAATTAGGTTAGTTTTAAATATATAAATATATACGGATATTTTAGTCAATTTAATTATCCTAGTTTTATCTTAATTATTTTGGGATGTATTTAGATGTTGTCGGGGGTGTGATGCCAAATAAGGAATATCTCTTCAAATATAGTTTTGGGATATTAAAAAATGTGAACTTAGTAAGCATCAATTTGACACGAACATAAAATTATTCTACTAATACGTAATAAACTTTTATACCAGAAAATTTTCTAACCAAGTAAAAGCGTCAAAACAATATATTTCACGAAAGGTAAGCATAATTTGAAAGTTTGTAACATTCTATATCTCTCTATTTTATTTTCTAATTTGCTGATTCAAATGCACTATAATCCTCAAAATAAGTATGTTTAGTTTTTATTAGTATTTCTGTATTTCCCTGTACATTTTTTGAATAAATAATAATTAAGTTATAGATATGATCAATAAAAATTGAAAATATAGCATGATTTTGAATACTGTATTACTAATTAAAATATTTTAAGTTTCTCTAAAATAATAATATCCAAATGATTGGTTAAATACAATACAAGAATTATATTAAATAAAATACTTAAACTAAGTAATTAATATTATTAAAGTTAAATATTCTCTTACATAAACTAGTATTTAACCCGTGCGTTGCACCGTTATTAATTGTATTCGATATGTAACTATATTTATATATATACATCTCAATTAAAAATATTATTATGGTTGGATTATTTATATAAACTTAACATCTAAAATCTACTTAATTTTATGAAAAGTAAATTGGATTAATGTTGATTTAAATATACTTTGTATATTTTGAATACCACAAATTATATTAAATAAATTAAAATTTATTTGATAAGAAAATGACATTGTGAAAATAAACATTTTTGTTCTATCATCTCATCATAACACATTAAAATTTTCAGATTTTCAGTTACTTGTGGTTGGTAACCTAGAAACAATGATTATTCCTAAATACTGACCTCGTTTTGCTATTACGCCTAATTTTTGTTAATATAAATGGAATGTGAGACAATTCTTAGATATTATTTTATTTGGAACTTGAAAATAATTTTGCTATTACGACTTATTGTTGAAAATATAAATTGAATGTGAGATAATTCTTTGATATTATTTTATTTGAAACTTGAAAATAATTTTGGATTTGATGAGTTCAATGACAATCTAGGAATTAACATTATTTAGCTTTAGAACATTTCCTTCAAAATCATGATAATCAAGTCTTACTATTATCAATCTTGTGTCATTACATAAACTATCTATGTTTCTCAACAACATAATATGAATCATATACATTCAGCATAATTACTAAATCGACAAAGAAAAATTATCCAACTTTCAGATGATAAAATTTTGCTTCTTAGATTTTTCCATATTAAATCTATTAGATTACTAATATAAATTTTTATTACAAAGTTCACATTTCTCAACTTCCCCAAACTATAAAAGAAAATATAATCTTGTAGCATATAGAAATCAAGAAAATGAAAAATATCCTCTAATACAATTGAATCTTGGATATTACAATTAATCACTTCTAATTCTAGGATCTTAGACTAAGTAATTCATATTATTAAAGTTAAATATTCTCTTATGTAAAATAAACACATAAAAAAATAACAAAGCTCTATTGTAGACAAAAATATTTAATTCAAATTATACTAAACATTTACAAAATAAAAATCGATATCACTACATTATATGTAATTCCTATCTAAATTCTAGTTTTATTGTTTACTTCTCTTCTTCACTCTTGTTTTTTCATCTTTCTTCCCTACAATTATGTGTAAACCAAAATAAAAGCTTGGCCTCTAAGAATGGGTTAAAATGCTATAATATTCAACGCAAAATATCCCATGATATATATATATATATATATATATATATATATATAATCTCTATTTTCTTAAATCAAAATCATCAAGTGCACTTGGATTCTGTAACCCCCCTCCCCCTTTTTCCCTCTAATTTAACGTGCTCGTCTATCCGTCTTACAATACATATTTTGCTACTATAGGGTTTTGTTCATGTTTATATGTAGCCGTCAACATTAATTTACATAACATAAGCTTCTTGTTTTACAAAATTATGTTTTTAATTTTAGAGTTATTTTGTTATGGAACACCATAGAGGACATACTTCTCTATTTCTTCCAATCAGCTTCAATGATATATTTTGTGTCATTGTTGGCTCTAATACTTTTATGAATTATATATCCTTATTTTTATTTTTATATTTTTAGATCTAATTACTATTTCTGTTATTTATAAACTTAAATTTTATACATTTTGTGTTAGAATATATCTTGAATCTGATAAGACCGCTTCATTGAAGGAGTATTTTTTGGCAAATGTTATATTGGATAAAGAAGTTTGTTCTGGCTAATGTTACATTGGGTGAAGAGTTTATTCTAGGTGAATGTTTATGTCATTCACGTATACTTCTTCTCGGTAGTAGTATATATATTAGTACTTCCTCTGTAACTTAGTTGCGATATGTACTCAAGTATTTTCAAAACAATAAAACATTTCCTCTTCTCTACTCGTGGATTTAAACACATTGTTGGAGAACCATGTAAATCTCCATGTTCATTATTGTTAGTTTTAACTTCAATTTTTTGTTCTTTCTTGCATCTGGTTATAACAAACTAATATTTGTACCACATTCATATTTTGGTGAGAAAGATGTCTGCGTTGATTGTAAATATTGACAAGTGTACGGGGATGAATAGTTTCAGTTTATGGCAGATCAAGATGTGAGTCTTGTTGAAGCAACAACGGTTGTGGACATCATTAACTAAGAAGTCATCAATTACTAAAACCACTGAAATGATCAGTCTAGAAAAAAAGACACATTCAACGATCATGTTATGTCTCACAGACAATATCATCACTGAGGTTGCAGAGGAGGAAACTGTGAAATGTTAGAAGTAATTAATTGCTCCTTGGGGCAAATTTGAGGCAGATTTGAAAGAATCTGAAGTGGTTTGTACTAATATTTAATACTTATTTATTTTATATTTTTATTGTCTTTTTTATCAAATAATTTGTATATGATTTTCTTTTCACTATTACTTGTATAACAAATATAAAGTTGTGGATGCGATAAAAGCTTAATATGAACATACTTTGTATAATATCATACTTTTATTATTTTTATAAGATATAATAGAAAAGGTTATAGAGTAAATGATATCACAGCTTTAGTGTTAATGTCAAAGTGATACATATCAAATGAAATTGCACTAGCATTTTCACACTAATCATATGTTTTAATCCCTACTTGTTTTTTTTAATTTCTGGATTTCATAATAATAATAATAATAATAATAATAATAATAATAATAATAATAATAATAATAATAATAACAGTAATAATAATTTTAATTTAAATATCATAAACTAATTTCCTTTTGATAGAAATCTTAACTACTATATATTTTTTTAATAATAGCACAATTTTGCTTATACCATGCGTCAAAGTACGCACACAGATAAATAAATACTTATATATATATATATATATAATATACATTATTTACCATATATAATTGAAATGACTTAGTTCATATAATAATCATAGTTTTAGTCTTAATTAGATGTTCGCGTGTTGCCTGAAGTATATTATTATATTAATAATATGTGATAAATTATATTATTATAGGTATAAAATGTACATATGTCATAATTTATATAAATATTATTAATTTGTAATATAGTTTTTATGTTATATTTTATTGTTATTTACTAAAAAAACATCTCTAGCAAACAATTAATTGCTCTACATTTTTTTGTTAACTTTATAGTTCAAACCCAATATAAATTGTGCGTCTCACTATAATTCTTTAAACTCAATTCAAATATTTGAACTCGCTAAAACATATTAAGGTGAAACAATAAACTTATAATTTTAACTATATAGTATTTATTTTATATATAAAAAAGTATTGAATAGTTTTTATTTATGTAGTTCGAATCCAAAGAAGAACTTAATCCACTATTTATTCAAATTCAACACATATATCATAATAAAAATAAATAATTTAACCCATAAAAAATATTTCATGTTTTAGATGTAATATTGTTTTAATATATTTAATAATGTGTCAAATTAAAAATCACCAAAAGATAATTAATTTGATATAATATGTGTACACAATGAATTTAAATTCGAACATATATACTAAAATAAAAATAAATAATTTAACCAAAAAATAATATATTTCATATTTAAGATATTTTATTTTGTATATACAATACTAGTGTCAAATTAATATCATAAAAGAAAAACATTGGATTTGAAATGAAAAAATTATGTGAATTTTAAAAGTTTAGTAAGCAATTAAAAAAAAAAAAAGTAGAAAAAGAAAAGAAAGTTGAAGAAGTAAATTCAGTTTTTAGGAGATGTTCATTTTTTTTTTTAAATAGCAGACAACTAATCAATAATTTTATAAGGACACATGACATTTATCAAGACAAATATCAAAATAATATTCACTATCTTTCTATTTTATAATAGAAGGATATTAAATTGGCGCCGAAATCATTCTTATATTTTAACATTAATAATATATATTGTTAGTCCCTGCTTAATTTTTTATTTTGTTTGTTTCAGTGTAATAATAATAATAATACTACTACTACTACTACTACTACTACTACTACTACTAATAATAATAATAATAATAATAATAATACAAATTTCATTTTCTTAATTTATACTTTTTTATGAAAAAATAATGGAGTTAGCTTTCAAGGTTTAAGTACCTAGTATTTGTCTACATGAGTTGCACGGTTTATAAGATAATAATATAATAATTTATTATAAGTATAGGAATATAATTTTTTAAAATAAATATATAACTATATATAATATATTTTAAAGAACATATTTAAAACAAAAAATCTTATAATATAAACATATATTAAATATTAAAATATACCATAGTTAATTTATAATAAAATTAATTTATATCTAAAAATTATATTTTATTTTTATATATACAATATGGATATCAAATTGAAGATCATGAAAATATGATTAATTTTTTTATAAAAACCGAAGTTGAGATGAAAAAGTTATAAATCTTCAAAAATTAAAGGAAAAGAATAAAGAAAAATTCTGATTGGATAGCATACTTTTTAAAAATAGAAAGATAATTTAGGTAAAAAAATAATATTTCAAAATTTTTCCAATTAATTTATTTTCCACCAGGAAGAAACTAAGATTCATATGCATTCTTTCACCGTTATAACTACTACAACCATCTATATTCATCTTTGTTTCGTAAAATTCATCTCATCACAATTTTTAAATTGATTTTTATATTAAACTAAAATATTAGATTAAAAAGATACAATTATTTTTTCAATTAATTATTTAGATTAAATTTGTATATCTATTGTGGGGTTGAGTTATTTATACTGTATTTGACATACATGTAGAACTAAATAAATATTTTTTTATTAAAGGAAATTATTAGATAATTATAATTTTATAATTTTGAAAATAAAAAAATATTTAAATTAATTTTCATAAACTCATTTAATTTTTTATATTTATATTATGAATTGGGAGTATTGAAAAATTATAGTTTGAAAGTAAATTGGGGGCAGTAATAGAGAGAGGTGGAATAACCTGGGAGATTCTTTTGCGGCTGCTGACATTAAATGATTTTCACCAAGTGGTCAAAGATTGTTGTAATTATATCTCGCACCATCTATGCTGGCCAGCAGTTCCCGTACGATACTCATGATGCATACCTCCTAAATCAATTATTTATTCAACCTTACTATATACACCAATTTGCAATTATAAATTAATGAAAACTTACAGTTAGTGACGATTTGATTTTATTTTTTTTATTAATTTCATAGAAGTAAAGTTTTCTTAAATTTACAAACTTATATTTATATTTAATTTGACTTATTCAATTATATATAATTTTATTTTAAAAAAATAGAAAAAAATATTTTTAATATAACTAATAAAATAAAATATTATTTTGTAAATTATTTATTTATTTATTTTATGAAAAAAGTTATTTTTAAAGTAAAATTCGATATCTTTATAGAAAGAGGACGTAATATTTAATGAATCAAAGCTAATCAAGTGGGGTTTCCTATTAATATCCTATCGGCGAAGTTAGATATTAGAGATTTAAGGCCCCTAAAGCTTATTAAACTCACATTATAATAAGGAGCACCCATTATTTTTAGGTACACAATATTTTTGTTCAAGTACCTCTCTCTTTTTGAGAGACTTGTACTATTATTATTATTATTATTATTATTATTATTATTATTATTATTATTATTATTATTTTAAAGTTATGTTTTAAATATATTTTTTTAAATTTTATTTTATTAGTTAGTTCGGTTGAGCGGAATGGTTTGATTGAGTGTCACTTCCGATCAGCATTGTCTAGAATGTGTTTCCTGAGCCCACTCGATCGAGCAACGTTTGCTCAATAGAGTGCGAGCCCTCAGGTGTCATTTTATTCATTTTCAACTCTTAACAGACTGGTTCGAACCATTTCTCTTCCTTCTCTGTTATGTTGGCTCATTTCGTTCAATTTATTCATCTTTATTTGTTCTTCGTTTTTTACTCCAAAACTAAACTAAAATGACTGTCAAGAAAAAAAAAAGATATCATTTGATATCATAAAAGTAGGTTAAAATGAAACAATTATATTTATTTTAGTAAATAATATGTGTTTCAAATTAATCGAAAATATTTAGCTTTAGTTATTTGTGCATTCGTAAGAAAAATAAATTAAAAGGGTAAGTTAGTCATCCACAATTTCCAATGTAATTTAAAAAAATAAATGTAAGACTCACAATAAATTCTCTTAGGTTAGTACTCGTGTGATAATGAAATTTAAGAAATAGAAAAATAAATATACACAATTAAAAAATTGTAGGAGCTAAACATGAGTAGGCGAGGGGCTACATCTAATTATATTACCTTCTTTTATTTATAAAATAATATAATCAACATTATTTTACATCAATACATTGAGGGCCTGTTTATTTTGCAGTTGGGACACTTTTAGATTGATTATTCCAAGCATTGAAAGAAGGATATGACTAATTATTAGTTGATGTTCCATATTTTACATTGTTTTATACATATATGAATTGGGATTAAATTAATCTCAATCTTTTGTTTACTTTGAGATATTAAAATTGGAATAATAGAAAATTACATTACTGCCCCTTATACTTATCTAAACCAAATCTCATATTTTGCCAAATTTGCAGACTGTCGTGAGAGCCACAGAGAGAGAAAGGGCTTTGAGAGAGAGAGGAAAAGGCAAAACAAATTTGCACTTCAATTCCAAATCTATGAATCCATCAAAATAGAGGAAAAGGGCATCCAAAAGGTTATCTTTGAGATAAGAATTGAAGTTCTATTTCGATAAATCATTATTGGTTTCTGAAATAAATTTTTTTGATTACATAAATGTCGAAATTCTTACATGACTTTTGTTCAGTTTTCACCAGTTTGATGTTATGAATCTTGTCCCAAAATCATATGGAGTAGCGGAAGACAATCTTTGTACAATTCTAGCGTTTGACAATTGGGCCAATAATGAGTTTGAAGCTTTGGTCGATTCTAGGGTTTAAATCCCTCAATTTTGAGCAGCCAATTGCGAGAAGATTCATTGTCCAACTTTTTTTCTATTTTTTGTATCCTCTTGAAGGTGGTATAATTTATCCTGGGTTTTACAATATTGCTATTGGTTATGTTCTAAAATTTACTTATGTTTAGATCCCCGTAGCTTAATAGCATACTCATCTAGTAATCTAGTTTATCTCTAGCTATTTATGTTGAATGAGATATATTTGGTATTCTGAAGTTTCTTTTGTGAGTTGAAGATGATTGAATATCGTACATTTATGAAGCTCATGGACATGTGGGGGGTTTTATTTCTATTAAAAAATCGTTATTGTAAATGATATATAAGGTTAAATATTTCTCGATTTTTTCCATCACTCGTTGGACAACATCATCACTATATGGTTTATTAACTATGATATTAAAAGTTCACATATAAAAAGAAGTTGATCATTTGTATAATATACATGATATTAGATTTCAAATACACACTCTACCCAAAATAACAATCAACTAAAACCAGTAACATAAAAATAAGATAATTCATATATGTGGAATAATTAATTTATTTGGAATAATACATATTCTCGGCAAAGGACAACAAAAGTGAATATTAATACACAGCAGTACATGTTTAAAAAATGCATGGTTCTACGATATGGATGGACCAGCCTACATAGCTTGGTTGCTAGATTGTCCCTCCACCCATTCCATTGTGGATTACTCTCCAGTTTATCAATGTAATTGTCCTCGTCAACATCATTAATGATAAAGGGTGGTAGCTCACTCTCCATCGGGCTAAATGACATAGTTTGACGTATGAAATTATGTTAGAGACAACACGCCAGGATCACGCGGGTTTGAACTCTTATTGAGTAGAAAGAACTACTCCGGAGTATTGCCCATCTATTTTTTAACAACCCAAAAGCTCGTTCAATCACATTACAAGCTTTTGAGTGTTTTAAATTAAATAACTCTTCTTTATTGCGCGGGGCAAAAGTTCCCATGCCCCATTTGTCCAAATGGTACCTGACACTCGGTAGGGAGTTAGAAACCTATCACCATTTGTATAACCATTGTCATACACGTAATAGATTCCTGCACAACTCAAAGTGTAAAAAATGGGAAAACAAATATTAATAATTTATAGGTGATATAACCATTAATTCGAAAGATTAAACACCCAATAAAACAAACCTCTAGGAACTCGGAAGTCATTGTTCCTAGCGACTGCATCTCGCAATACTCTGGAGCTCGCAACGCTACCCTCCCATCCACTCAATATGTATATGAAATTCATGTTTAGGTTGCATACTGCCAAAACATTCACGCTGATATGATCTTTTCGGTTGTAATATCTCCCCGAATCACCTTGAGATACAATCACGTCAATATAAGTCTCATCTAGAGCACACAAGCAACCCTTAACACCAAAAAAACATAAAAACATAAAAAATATTAAAAATACAAATTAATATTAAAGTTGGCAGTGTAACCATGCTGCAATGTTGAATTAAGTTAATCACATTACCTTAAACCACTTTCATCTTTCATTGGTGCATTCTTCATCCGTTGGCTCCGATCAAGCAAGTAAAAAAGGGTGTACTTTAATTACTGCATTCAAAATTATATCAAAATGCTTGCTCATTGTTCGACTTGATCGTTTGTAATTGGACTTGACTATACGATTCTTGATATGGTGCTCTCACATAGATACGAACATGGCTAATTGCTCCGTCGTGGTATTATTCCTAATACTTTTTAAACCCCCGAGTTTTCTAATAGAAATAATAATCGTGAAAAGGCCTCTATATTCATCCTCAAATGAATTAGACACTCCTCATTTGAAATGCCAATCACACCATACAAATATTCTATACGCTTTTGAATCATATCAAGTAAACTATACCATTTGCGAATAATGGTTCGAACATCATGTGTCAACAAATGTCTTCTAGGAAAATAATAGAGGCTAACCATAGTTAAAAATGAGAAAGAATTATTCAATAACTGCTGAAGAATAACAAAGATCTCATCGTCCCTAATTGACTCATCATTAATACGATCAGTATCCACCCTACGCAACAATAAAACGATGTTAGTATGCCATCATCTAACATGTTTTTTTGATCTAATCATCAAGACAATAACTAAATAAACTTTAATGCTTGTTTGTGAATCGATATAAGGGTCACACAAATAATATCTTTTAGCTAAATAGGTGATTAAAAAAATCAATCGAACAAAGTAATTATAGATCAATAATCAGCACAACATTATATAAATATATATATATAAACAGATTGATATCATTATTTGCTAGTGTACACACACACACACACATACATATATATATATATATATATATATAAACGCCTTCAGCATAAAACAGCCTAATTTTCACCTATAGATGAGAAACAGGAAAAAAAAAACTTAGATATGGGATGGGTCTCAAAACTATATGGAATATGTAGCCAAATAACTATAACATGTGTTTGAAAAGATATATGAATTAAAATGTCACCATATGTGAGGAAAAAATAGTGTGAATATATGATAGTTTTGTGCACCTGGTACTAGTAATCACCTTGTACTCTCTCTCTCTCTCTACACATTGTTTGTTTGAATAAGTACTAAGGCAGCAAATATCATAAGTCAGTGTTTGCAGGGCTCAGTATATGATTGCACTATCATTATATAGACGTTTATGGAACGAATAGAATTCAAGTTTCACAGAATGCTTTATACATTTCAAAGACTTTAATCACCATCCGTTATCATAGTAAGCAACATGTTAGAATTAAGATGAGTCTTCAAAAGTAGAGTATAAAACATAAACACATATAGTCACATAGATGCATTTTATGTAGATAAATGATAGCAGTTGTACATTATCATGAGATAATTTGTTTCATCTAATGAATGGGAAAGGAAAAAAATAATGGGATATGGTTCAATGTATTGAACCATATGCTCGTGCAAGTTAAACTCTAAGAAAATATCCCTCAAAATCAAGAGTAGATTATATATCAGTTTGCTTTGCTAATTAAATCTACATGGTGACATAAAATGCAAAAACTAGAATGCCTTTAGATACATACCTGGATTCGTGATTCATAATTCTACCTACTAAGTTTTCACAATATAGGAACCAAAACATGTTCAATGTATCCATAAAATCAAAACAGGGCAACAACATTTTTTTTACTATTTTCACATCCTAATGCAGAATGGAGTTTGGCACTCACAAAGTGTGACTTCATATGGGAGAGAATGAATCTCACAATACTTATCCAAGAATTTAGAGCAATAAGCAACGTGAATTGTAATATATACATGTCTAACCATCAACACAATTCCAATAACCACTACATATTTGTAAACTTAATTTGACAAAAAGAAAATATAAATCACATTGGGTGTAAACATACTCGGTTAGAATAATACACCCATTTATATATATGTATGTGTGTGTGTGTGTGTATATATATGAGTAAAAGTCCACACAACAAAAGGAGAAAAAAACTATGAAGAAATATGAATTTTCAAAACTTTATCCAACGCACACTGCAACCCTAACTAAAATTTGAATTCAGTCTCATTAAAACGAATCACACAGTCCACATATAAAGAGTTGGGGAAAGGACAATATGCTATCATAAATAAGTAAATAAACAAAAACCCCAACAAATATTTTTCCCAAATTAGTTCATATGAAAAAAAAATAATAACAAAAAACATAAACCCCGAACTTACTATGTAACCCAGAAAAAACTGAAACTTATGATTTACGAGTGCTTGGAGAAAGGTCGGTACCATAAAATCTGCCTGCCCTTTTGGTTCAATTTTTCCACATGTTCATGCGATAGAAGATGATGTTCTTGTTGGTGCCTTAAATTGAATTTCAGGGTATTTCTCATTATTTCACAAGGGAAGAGGAGGGATAAAACTGCTATTTTGACAGACTAATCCTATGGGACAAAAGGAATCCAAGTGTAGGGGGCTAGACTTGTGGTAAACCCATTAATCCCAAATTAATCAAGTATTCCGGGCTGGTGAGATAACCCACTACCACCAATCATAAAAGGTATATATTGGGTAAGGTGGGATTATTAGTCCTTATCCAACCTTATCCTACAAAGTAAACAAGCCCTACGACTATAATGAACAATGATCACATATAAGTTAATCACCAATCATTTTAGAAAGATTATTTTAATATAATATATGAAGCTTCATTATGGTAGAAAAAAGTTTATTATAGTTTATTGGTATTGTAAAAAATGAATATTATCCAAAATGTGGTTAGGTTTGATTATAAATGAATTGCATGTGCATGAAGACGATCTGCTGAAGAGTTAAGAACATAAAAATTTTCCATAGTACATAGGATCTACACAAAGAAGATATTTAGAGAAGATCTGCGCGGATATACAAAATCGAATAATATGGCAAGCATATTCATACTTCCTTATCAAGTTGGATCACTAGAAGGAAAGAAGATATAATGATACTTCTTCTATCACCTACACATTCGATTATATCTATAGAAGGAAAGAAGATCCACTTAAAATTGCCCATATCCAAAAAACATTATCCAATTGAATAAGGGTATCTTTTCACGTGTAAATTAGGTTTAAGGTTGCTTATTCATTTTGTATATATATGACAACCCGCTTATGTTTAAAAACGTGGATTGGCTTTGATTTTCTGAGAAAGAGAGAGTTCATAATGGATTTTTATTTCAGTATGTATGTTCTTCTTATGCTCCTAGGTAGAACTCAATATGTTTGTTCATCTATAAAACATCTTGATACGTGTTAGGAAAATTCATTTAGGGGACTTAGTGCACGTGTTAGGAAAATCCATTTAGGGGACTGAGTGATCAGGCTAGTTGTCAAGGAGAGTGTGTATGAAATGAAATAGGTAGGGGTTTTTAGTGCAAAATGAATCTACATTATTGCAAATCTACACTCATCTTATTAGGTAAAAAACATTGCTCTAATTAACTTGCTTGCAGAGGAAGATTGAGTTATGCTCCCAATTAGAACTCAATATGTTTATTTATTTATAAAACATCTTAATATGTGTTAGAAAAATTCATTCAAAAGACTAAGTAGTTGAGTTAGTTGTTAGAGTGTATTTAGTGCAAAAGAAGTTTACACTATTATAAATGCATACTTCATCTTGTTGAAAACAAGAAATTGCTTTAATAAACATCCTTGCAGAGGAATAAGGAATGCATTCCTCAAATTCACACTCTAGTCTCCATTAGTTTATCTAGCTTCCCATTGGATTTTTTTTTTTTTTTTGTTCAATTTCACAGTTAAGTAAAACCCAACTGGTGCACTAAAATTTTGCTTTTTTAATTATAAATAATACAAATACACAATCTTTAATATACATGCAAACACTCACTCTTAATATACGGACACATACTCATTTATAGGGATGTTAAAAGGGCCATGGCCTGACGGGCCGGCCCGTTTAGCCCGAAAAATTTTAGGGTTAGGGCTTGGTTTTATTAGCCCGTTTAAAAATCAGCCCGTTTAGCCCGAGCTCGATTAGCCCGAAGCCCTATAGGGCTAGCCCGATAGCCCGAACTTTTCTTCTTATTTGTCTACATTTCTTAATATCGAATTAATAATATACACCATTTTTTATTATGTTTCATATACCATTTTTTAACTTTAGTAGAAGATATTAAAATTTATATTTAATTACTAGAAGATTCTAAATACTGTCATTTAAATTTAGAATTTAAATGTAATATGATTTCAAATTTTATGACATGCTCTTAAAGCTATAATTGAGAGCATAAAATAGTATATATGACTTAAATGTTTGAATCTTTAAATTTTTATAGTGATATAAAAGTTCTAAAATATATAATCTTTTAATGTTATCTAAAATTGTATTTTAAATAGAAGATAATATGCATTTAATTAAATTTTTAAATTTAAATATATAATTTGACTATTTTGCTCATAGCCCGATAGTGGCCTGATTAGCCCAAAAACCGGTAGGGTTAGGGTTAGGTTCACCATAATCAAGTCCGTTTAAATTAACCCGATTAAACCAAAGCCCGATTAACCCAAAACCCGTTAGGGCTAGCCCGAAACCGACAGGGCTAGCCCGTTTAACATCTCTACTCATTTAGAGGTAAAATTTGATTTTTTTTTTCCATATATAAGTAATTGTCATCATTTAATATAATTAGGTGATAAATTATTTACTCTTACCATTTATAATTAGATTAAATGTATCGTTTTTATTATTGTAGTTGAGGAAGTCTAGGTAAATTGTGCAATCTGGTATCTGTTTCCAATGGGAATTAGATTAAAATTTCTCAAAATAAAAGTATAGGGCTAGGAAATAGCTAGGTAGCGATTTGGACTAAAAAAAAGAGGGATTTTTATTTATTTTATTAGTTCGGATGCTATAATTAACTTTTATAAAGGTAGGATCTTGGAGATGTGACAATAATTTTAAATTAATTGATATCAAGCCACTTTCATTTTATACCTCTATATGAAAAGTTGTCAAATTAGTTACCAAAATCATCAGATTGCCCTAGATTTTAAATTAGTTATCAGTTTTTTTTTTTTTTTTTTTTTTTTTTAATTGAAGAGTCTCAAGGGTAACAATATACCAAAATAACCTTTAAAGCATTTTGAAAAAAAGTTTAAATGACAAAATGACAAAATTTAAAAGCGCCTACTTAAATGACAAAATGTAATTTTACCCTTAGTGCTCATATAACTTCCATTTTAGATTTCTATTTATCATATATCTCATATGTTATTCTAATTAATTTGTTTTCAAGAAAGAAAAACACATGTAGCAAAATACCCAGAAGATCATGAAACATATCTCATAGTTAATGTGATAATTAAGGCGTCACATTCACTCTTACGGAAAAATAAAATTTCATATTATTTTGTAATCTTGAAGTTTTAACAAAAAGATATTTTGTTTCACAGTCTTTAATTTAATTAATTAAATTTAGAAAATAAAATTTGTTGGACTAAAATTATTCATTAATACTTTAACTAAGTCAATTAATAGACGATTAGTTAATGTGACACAAATATTACAATAAAAAATTGGACTTGGGCACCAAGAAACTTTATTTAAAACCTGAATTTGTGTTGCAATATTCATTTTAGCAGTTATATGACAGTAATATTTAACAAACACAACACTTGTATTGAAAATATAAACCACAAAAATCCTAAATCAGAATTTTAATTTTCATATTAGGAAAATATTTTGACTCTGTCAGGTAATTTGATTAAAAAGAAAAAATAATAATATATACACACACGGTTAGGAAGATTAATTAAGATCAACATATAGGAAAAACATGGTTGACGCTTGGCACATAGAATAAGTTCATTTGCTATCACATGCATGCAACAATTCACTTTTGCAGTGATTCAAATAATTAATATAGTGATTCAAATAATTAATATAGTGATTCAAATAATTAATACATATATATATGTATATACATATATATATATATACACACACGCGAGTAAGTCTGATGATGCAGACCGAAAATCAACAACAACCCGTCTGACAATAATTAAAATATTATAAACATGCATGAGAGATGAACTAAATTGCATATAGAACAAGCTGATGTATATACTTTTTTTCTAGACTTACATAAACACGATTTCTTGAGACAAACCTTAAAACCTAATATATATATATATATATATATATAAATTTACAGTTAAGGCGTTGGTTGTTGTTAGTTGGCGTTTCCGATTGAATGACCAATGCCAGGGCTGTGACCATCTGGTCTTTTAAACTCGTCTTGCTGTGCAGCAAGATGATGGCCAACCCCGGGGCTATTTGCCGGGGTTGTGGGTTGAAAGCCATTTGCATGGGATTCTTTCTCTGAATTACTGAATTCTTGAGTATTCCCCGGCTTTGGGATGCCTTTTCTTGCATTTATTGGAAGCCCTGTCCCTATTACTGTGGAAGTAATCTCATCGTGTTCCTTACTTGCTTTTAATTGTCTTCCATCTGCAAACTGAGTTTTCAGGCAGGCAATAACTGCAATAACAATGAAAAGAAACATGTGGAGATTGATTTGGAAGTTGGCCATTGACGAAAGGAGAAAACTACTTGGCTAGCTGTTTGTATGCAGAGAGAGAGAGAGAGAGAGAGAGATGATAACAATGTTTAATTCTGACAGCAGTGTGTGTCTCGACACTGACCAACCCTCTAGTATTTATAATCGTGGGAATCATATTTGGTAGGCATCATAACCATTAATTTGTAATCATACAAAGTCGGTAATGCTGTGCTCGTGTGGATGGTTCACATTACTGCCTTTTTCAATTTGTTTTCTTTGAACAAAAGGTCAATACACAAAGAAAAAGAATGACTTTAAATTCCTAATTACCTAAAATATTATTCAACGTAGTTTTTTTTTTATTTGGCACTTTTTTTGGATTTGAATTCTTTATTTCATTCGATGTTCTATCTTCTATTTCAATATATTTAATACACGATGTGTTTATTGGTGATATCATTATATGCGTATATCGTATGATGATTATTTTAAAATAAAAAATAGGACACAAAACAAAATAGAAGATCTCAAACCCATTTTCCATATAATTCATTTTTTTCAGTCTTCATAAAAGAAGGTTCATGATTTATGAATTTAGAGGTCGTGATTTAATCCTATTTTGTTTAGTATAGCCGTGATTTCTAATTTTTTGTCTGAAATCTATTTGTTTTGAACTGTGATTCAATCTAAACTTAATTTGGTTTTAGTTGGGGCGTTCTTAATCGAAATCAGGCAGTACTTAGTTTTTCTTTTTTTTTTGTTTTTATTTTTTTATTTTTTTTTAACGCTGTTCGTCAATTTGTACTCTTTATTAAAAAAAAAAAAAATTCGAAGTCCGGGTGTTTGGTTCAAATACTGAAATTGATCATTGATCCGTTCATGAAATTAGGGATGTGTATGGTAAGATATGGTTTAGAAAATTGAAATTCTCGATATTTATGCTAAACTTCGAATCTTATAATTTCGAGTTCTATTTACAACTTTAAAATATTAAATTAAACATATTGTATTGACATTAAATTAAAACAAATAATTAGATTATATCAAATCTATTTTCGAGTTCACTCAACTAAATAATATTTACATAAAAGTTAAACGCAAATCGAATATTTATATTTATTGATATAATAACAATTTAGTCTACATATAGTGAAATCCCACCAAAATTTAATTTCGAATTGGAAAATCCTTTGTGTACCTTTTTTTAATTGTTTTCTCGTTATCATCAAATAAAAATAATTTTTTTGTTTTTAATATATTTTTATGTACCTATATCTTATAAAAACATGCCCTTTTGTGATACAAATTTTTTTTTTACATGCCTCTACAAATAGAACAAGAAATTATTTCAAATATTCTTAAATATTAATTTACTATAATTATATATGACATTTGTAGGAATACTAGTATAATCAATAAATAAACCATTCTTAACATTTTATCAAATTGACTTTTAAAAAATTTAGTTTAATCTTTTAGCAAAATAAAATGCTTATATTATTAAATTTTTCTCTTTTGTATTATGTATTATTATTATCATTCGTGGTTTTTAATGTGTAACAAATTCATATAGAATTTTTTATTAAAATGAAAAATAATATATAGTTCTCTTAAATTTGGCTCCATTTCCAGTTATTTAGTTCTCTAATGGTTTGGTACCGAGTCTTGTACGTATTACTGAAATAATTGGAATCTTGCATAGAAATTTTTTATAGTTCAATAGATCATTTTTAAGGTTTTAATAAGGGAAAAATTAAATGGTCAACGGATACTTTCAGTCTACAATTTTATTTTTTTCTTTTTCACCCCTTGAAAAATATATTATAAAAAATTTCATATTTGTTTATTTTCTGAAAATAAATAACAAACACCTTATTATAATATGAGACAATAAATATATAAGGTTGGATTTAAATTAGTCACGCAAACTTAGTTCAAAAAATGAAACTAGATCAACAGGATCAACACTAACTCCAATGAATTAAAACATCTTGAACACCCGAATATATCTTTTAGCTCATCCTAAGAGTTGGTTGTCAAGGCATATATTCTTACATCTCCGACTTGCCCCATATTCAACTACCCATATGTTTAAGATTTATTCTAAGGCAATGCTTGTCAAAATCACTTTGAGGTAATATTTTAGTTAGTGGGTCCGCTATGTTTTCAGCCGAGGCTACGCGTTCCATCTTCATGTCTCATCTATCAATAATTTTCCAAATAAAGTGATAACACCTAAGTATATACTTGGACCGTTGATGAGATCTCGGTTCCTTGGCCTGTATTATCGCACCGTTATTATCACAATACACGACAACTGGTAGAGCACTTCTACGTGTCATGCCCAATTCCTGGACAAAGTTCTTTATCCAAACACCTTCCTTGGTGGCATTTGATGCAGCTATATATTCCGCTTCGGTGGTAGAGTCCTCGATGGTGGCCTACTTGGCTGATCGCCAACTGACCACCCATCAGTGAACCAGAATACATATCCTAATGTAGATTTGTAGCCATCCACATCGGACTGAAAATTTAGATTCGTGGATTCTTCAATGACCAACTCAACTGCCCCGTACACTAAGAAAAAAATTAAGTCTTTTTTAAGTACTTGAGTAGAGCCTCACCTGGATCAAACTAATAGTGACTGGCTACTTCAAGTGTATGCGCTACGTCTCACCTAGTACAGAGCATTGCATACATTATGATTTTTATTGCTAAAGCATAATGGACATGGTCCATCTTCGCTTCTCCTCATCGATCTTGGGAGACATATTCTTATTGAGGAACACCCCATGGCATTCCATAAGATCGCCACTCTTGGGATTTTCCTTCCAGAAGTGTTTGACAATCTTGTCAATGTACTAGGCTTGGGGGAGTTCAAAAAATCTATTTGAGCGGTCCCCGAAAGATTTTAATGTAAGGACAAAACTTGCATTTCCCAAATTCTTCATGGAAAATTGGCTGGATAGCCACTTCTTTCTCGAATTCATCCCCTCTTTATCGTTTTCAATTAGAAGAATGTCACTAGCATAAAGTGCTAAGATTTGTACTAAGCTCCCACTAGCCTTTGTGTACACATATGGTTCATACGTGTTCTTGTCCTATCACCAGTTCATGTGCAATTTTTCCATTTCATAATTTGAGAGTCATGTCCCTTGACAAAGATTTCTACTTTGCTGCAGTACCTGCTGGTTATTGATCACATGGGTACCACAACCAAGGTCAAACACCCATAAACTAGAATTACAAGTAATATTTAGAATTTCAACAAGAAAAGGACTTGTTGCAAGAGTAGCGAGGTACTCCTTAGAATCCTTCTTCCAATGACTACGTTGGTTGCAATGGATGCACATGTTCTTCTTCTTGGCCATGCTCGGGCCTTTCTTAACTACCCCTCATTTAGCTTAGTTTTGTTCGCTCCAACCTTATTCCTCTTTCCTTTAGGACCTTTTGAACCCTTTGGAAGAGTTGAAAGATGGTCGAGCAACCAACGCCGGCACATCATAACTACTCATCGTGTTTTGAGCGTTCTTGAGCAGATTCATGAGTTCCCTCAAAGTGTAACTCTTATTCGCCAAGAGGCAGCTAACACGAAAATGGTTAAATGAGGAAGACTGGAAATGCAGGAGCAAGTAATCATATAGCTCGATGTCGATGATATGACCTTAACCAAGCAAATGTTCGAGGGCATTGATCATCTTGAGCCCATGCTCCAAGACATACCCAACTTTTCTGATTTTTCTACCTACAACTCATAAGAGATTGCACAGCGCAATGATCATTTCAGCACCTGGAACAACTCCTTAAGGTGTAGATGGATCTCATCTGCATGCATCATGGTCTCACGCTGATGTTGTATTTGTGTGACTATGCTCACGAGCACCACACAACGTACTTGGAGATTGTTGTCCTTCAATTTCTAGAGACTGTTGATATTTTCACTACTACTGATCGAGATGGATTTTGTCCAAGACATACGAGAGCACGTGGTTGAGCGCCTGCATCAAGCCTGGTCGAGTATCGCACCAAGGGTCGAGCGTTTGAAATGCCCGATTGAGACGTGGACCACAGGTTGAGCGTATGCACCAGAGGTTGAGTGTTCGCACTGTTTAACCTAATTTACCCATTTAAAAGTGCATATGTTCTCTTTCATATGCTACACATGATTTAGTACCACATATACAATGTATGATCATATTTTTCTTGTTTGATCATTGTTCGTATACACGTATTCATCACCATATTATATAAATGTTAGCATATCTCATATTTATAAGAAGAATTTCAATCAACTAATCCTACCAACAACATCTATTCCATCACTCAATAATTTCAAAAAAAATTAATTTAGTGAACAATAAATCAAAAACATGCATCCAAATATAAACAACTAAACAGATAATCAACACGCATAATACATGCAAGCAAGATCTAAACAAGTAATGAAATTGCAAGATTAATCAATCTAAGTAATTAATCACCTTTGGATTTCCATAATCCCTAAGTACTCAAAATATCCACTCTTTCGTTTCTAGCAAATACTACTAGAGGACTCATAGACAAAAAATGAATTCAAAATGTGAACCTTTCATCCGTAGTTGCCATGCATATATAGTCCATTCGCTGGGTTCTCCAATAAATGTTTAGGGCTTGGTTATTTAATACGGAGTCATAATTAATATTAATAACTATAATGATCCTCACAAAAATTTTAGCATCATCATGGGGCACCAAATACAGTAGCCATACTTAGGAAGGAACACATTCCTCTCAGGCAACACATAAAAATGACAATCAATAATCGACACACAAACATGCTACACATAATATTGATAAAACAGAAGTGAGAACAATACACAACTACGAATAACGAGAACAGACAGAAATAACACATCATAAAAACTGAAACTAAAAGAAACACATAAGGTGGGGTCGAAGTCCTCCCTGTTGGACTGTTCCGAGTCTTGTTTCGATGATTTCTTTCTTGGTTGGGTTCGTCTGTCCATAATTCTAAAATGCTGCCTGAGAATTCGAGGAATAGAGGGGTTGTCATCAGTAAATTTTGCTGGAGAGCTCGATTTAATACTTCATCTCATTGTCTCTCGTATGTTTAATAGTCCTGAAGGCGAATCGCATAGCTAATTTTGTCAGGCCTCCTACTGATCAAGCATTTCCATGATATTGAGGATGTTGGCCAAGGATGATGCCGTCTGTTGATGCGTGTAGTCTCGAGTGGTCAGCCCACCCATGTTGTAGAGGGTTTCCTCATGGTTGGAAGTAGGCACCTCTCAAGCGACACAAAGCTGAGTGATAAGGGATGGAAAGAAAAACTTCCCGCTGATCTTCGAAGCACAATCTTGAATATCCTTGGAGATAAGTTTACTCACGTTGATAGCCTTTCCCGCCATGATACAGTAGACGAAGATCATACTCTCTCTATTGGCCGTATAGTCATGAGAGGTGGGCATCAGACTTGTTTTGGTGAAGTTATACCATATACGGGATTGGGGTTGCAGATTTGTTCGCTGGAAAAGAAAGGAACCCGTGCTAATGTTCTAATCAGACCCCTCACGAGCTAGGAATTGGACAATTTCCTTCCAGCTACTCATCGGTGGCATTTTCGACCACTTCAGTGTATTGACACTTGAGATTAGGTAGACTAAAGAGCTTGTTGATTGTAACAGCGGAGAATAAGATTTTCATCTTACGTACGATGACGTGTTCCACTTCGAAGTCAGTGATATTGGCATTAAATTCCCTAACCAATGAACCCATGGCCTCCTTGATGTGTAGACAAAGTGATTCCCATTTCCTCTGTGTGATATTATCAACTAGCCATTGAGGGACGCCGACGAATGAATTTGGTCCTGTTGGGAACCCACGGTCTAGATATATGTATTTCTTCAAGATGAACATGTTGTAGCACTCTCTGGATTCGTTGAATATGAAAGGGTCGATAGTGTGAAGCTTCTTTGCGCTTTGCTTGATACGCGACATGGTGGATGTTGCAATTTGGGTTGTTGGGACTGGTGGTGTTCTTAAACTGAACTAATGATGTGGGCTTTGAAGAAAGTAGTGGTGGTGATGGAGTAAGAAAATGAGTGTGGGGCTTGAGGTGTTGGTGGAATCGGTGTGAGGAAATTAGCGGCGGCAAATGGAGGTATGGCTGGCGACGGCGGTGTGGGCAGCGATGGAGTGAGGGGGAAATTGTGGGGTTAGGGTTGCTGAAATAAAATGAAGTTTCTTATTTACCCTTCAGTTCCCACACTCTATCTCTCCTCTTTTTCTTAAAAAATATATTTGTATATATACAAATATATATATATATATATATTTCTATTACTTTAAAATTGATTATTTTAACACCATAAGCAACCCAAAATTATCTCCCTTGTCATGGGTCTTCCAAAGTTATGGAGGTCTTCATGCGATTGACCTCCCCTCCCCAATAATGCTTGACTCGATGCCCATTCACTTTGAACTCTCTAATCGACTGCTCTTCCTTCAACCCAACAGCTCCACAAGGATATACTTTGGTTACGAGAAATGGTCTCTTTAATTTCCTGGGGAACAACTTAAGGTAGGAGTTGAAAAGTAAAACTCGTCACCCCTTCTCAAAACCCGAGGCTGATTCCTCTTATCATGCCACTTCTTGGTTTTCTCCTTGTAGAGTTTAACATTTTCATATGAGAACAACTTCATTTCATCCAGCTCATTTAATTGTAATTTTGAAGTGCACTGATAACTTGAAGGTCCATGTTGAACTTCTTGATGGCCCAATATGCTTTATATTCCAACTCCACGGGTAAATAACATGCTTTTATGCACACCAATCAATATGGAGACATGCCCAAAGGTGTTTTGAAGGGTGTTCGATGCACCCATAAAGCATCCTCCAATCTTTGGGACCAATCCTTTCGACTAGGATTTACGACTTTTTCAAGTATGTTTTTGATTTCTCTATTCGATAGCTTGGCTTGGCCATTTGTTTGAGGATGATAAGCTATAACAATCTTATGTCTCACATTATACTTAGCCAAAAATGTGGCCAAGAGTTTGTTTATAGAGTGAGTTCCTTCGTCACTTATAAGGGATCTCAGAGTTCCAAAACGAGTGAACACATGCTTATGTAGGAACTTCATAACCACTTTAGAATCAATTTTAGGACTTGCCACATCTTCAACCCATTTGGACACGTAGTCAACAACCACCAATATGTACAAATTGCCGAATGAAGGAGGAAATGGCCCTATAATGTGGATTCCCCGTACATCGAAGAGATCCACTTCAAGAATGTTGTTCAAAGGCATCTCATTCCCTACTAAAATATTATCTACCCGATGGCACCTATTACAATTTTTTACAAAGTTATGAGCATCCATGAAAATAGAAGGCCAATAGCATCCCGATTGAAAAACCTTGGTTGTTGTCTGTTGTCCCCCAAAGTGACCTCCATATGCATATGAATGACAATGATCTAAAATACTTGAACTTCCTCTTCGGGTACACATTGTCTCAATACATGATTCGGGCATCGCTTGTAAAGATAAGAATAATCCCAAATATATGACTTCAAATCATGAAAGAATTTCTTGAGTTGTTGTGGATTTAAATCGGGAGAAGTCAACCCATTCACCAAATAGTTCACAACATCAGCATACCATAGTGTTGTGATTGGTGAATATTTGCTACGTCTTTTTGGAGAGTTTTGATATATTTTTTAGGATAAATATCCCCTTGGCACATATGTTATCGAGCTGATTCCAATTTGTAAATAATTATAGGTGAATACTCAATTTTAGAGAAAAAAAAAAGCAGAGTTTCTGGAAGAGTCGAAGCAGGGGATTTACCAAATGGATGGCCAGTATGCCCATACCAACCAGTCTGACTTGAATAAATTTTCAACAACTCAGGAATTAATTTGAGGGCCCATTTCCACTCCGCACATGGGCTGCCCACGAGACTAAACAACATGATATTAGCTTAAACTTGTAGCTATGAGCTTTATTGACATTTAAACTTGGCTTTTTTAATTTCCAATATGTATAAATATTTTTAATTAGAGTTTGATTAGAGATCATCATCATACTTAGCCCCTTCTTCAAGGAGGCAAGAGGAGGTAGCTGTTCTCCTCTTCATCAGCAGCGGCACTATTTTTTCTTTTCTACTTTTCATTTTGTACCTTGATTGTAGTAGGAATTCTAGCTAAAATATTTTATTCCGGTGACGATGAATGAAGCTTTAGCTAATCTATTTTTATGAGATAGAATTTGTTCATATACTTTATTTTATGAAAGCATCTGTGATTCTCTGTTTTAATATTGTTAATTATTTCGGTTCTATTGGGTAGTTCGAAATATTCATTAGTCTGGGATTAATTAGTAGCCAATTAAGTCGACCATCCGTAATTGTGGTTTAGATTAATTAGTGGTTCATTGATTCTTCAGAATCAAGGAAAGATCAATCATAATTCGGTAATCCTGCATTAGATTTTACTGGTTTTGAATCAGGTCTCTCTAGTTATTAATGTTATCGGCTCATTAAATTTGTAGAGCGTCTATCAGTTTGTCAGTCGATTAGGGCAATAATTGGTGAAACGTCTTTCTGATAATTGAGAAATTAAAGAGAGATAAGACCACGTTGGATGCATCTTTGGTGGTTATAACTAATTTGTTTGTATGATAGTAAAGTCACTTTTGCATCAATGATTGAAATAGTTAGCTAGAGTGGAATTCATAAAAAATCGGAATGTTTTACCTATTTGATCAAGATATTTCTCTCGATTATAGCTATTAAATTACATTCTTGAATTACAAATATTTGTTACTTACTTTGGAATTAATTAACAGATCAAAAGATTAGAAAACTTCTCATCGGTCCTTTGGGAGACGATCTTGCGAGCCACTGTCCTGGTTCAGTGTGGGCTTACTGACAGCTTGTCGGATTATTTTTGGTGGAGAAACGACACCACCAAATTTTGGCACCATTGCCGGGGAACGATTTTAAGCAGTGATTATCTGATCCATCGGTTTGATAAATTTTTTATACCTTATTTTTCAATTTATGCCCCATTCTTCATGTACAGGACAATTGATTTTTGATCTGGAAGTGGAGAAAACTGCCTAAAACCTGAGAAGAAGAGCCAAGGAACTAAAGGAATGTTTTATTTCAGAATCAAAAGATATGACTGATGATGAGGAATTACCAAGAGAAGAACTTGAACCTCTGATAAAGGAATCGGGTCATCACCAAAACAATAAACCAATTTGCATTGTGCTGCCAGCTATTGCTCAAAATGCTGAAATCAGGTCTGGTTTTATCCATGTGCTGCCCAAGTTCGGTGATCTACCTGGAGAGAGTGCACATAAATATCATGTTGAATTTGACATAGTTTGTTCCACTTTACGCCCTCAAGGTTTTTCTGAAAATAATTTGAGACTACTAACGTTTTCTCATACATTGCAAGCCAGGGCTAGAGATTGGCTGTTTGATCTTCCATCGGGCTCAATTTGGACTTTCAATAATTTGGAGGAGAATTTCATGCGTAATCTCTTTCCCGAATCGAGGGCTGCTAATTTAAGAATGGCGATCAGTAACATAAAGCATAAACCAAGAGAGAGTCTGGCTGATTATTGGGAGAGCTTTCACAACTGTGTCGTAAATGCCTCAACCATGGATTTTCTTAATCTCAATTGCTAATAATTATTTTTATCGTGGTATGTGTGCGTTTGACAGGAACATCATTGATGTTGTTTGTGGAGGATCCTTAACCAACAAGATATTGGTTGAAGCAATGCAACTCATTGTTGATATGGCCTCCAATGGCCAACAATATGAAGATGAAGATGATGATAGATATCGGCCTATAAAAGGAGCTGAAGGAATAGAGAGTTCAAATGTCAATGATATGATTGATGCTTTCACTTTTATAGTTAGAGGACTTGTTGTAGCTCAAACTCAAAAAGTTCAATGTGGAATTTCTTCAGAAAATGGTCATGCTACTGATTTTTGTCCTACTTTGCATGATTCTCAATCCGAACAAGTATGATATGGTTTGGAAGATGCCTAATATGAGGCACAAAGGAATAGGAAGAATGATTCGTTTTCACACACACATAACCCAGGTTGGAGAAATCATCGCAATTTCAGCTAGAGACAGATATATCAGAAAATACTTGGAGTTCTTCCATTCAGACAGCTACAGGGTGGTCAGTATGCACATAGTGACCACTCAGAACCCAGCATAACGATATTCTGAAGGCTCTGGCACACAACAGTGAAATTCTTAAGAACATGGTGCAAAGTTAGCAGACTTTCCAGCATGAGACACAAGCATCCTTGGGAAGTATGGGCACATAAATCACCCAACTCGCCACTCAAGTGAACAAAATAGAAGCAAATCAAGACAAACTTCCATCTCAAGTGGAGATATATCCTAAAGGGAACGTTAGTCCTGTAACTTTGGGGAGTGGAAAAGAGCTAGTCGAGCAAGAGGTTAAGAAGAAAGAGAATGAGCCAAAAGATAAGGTTGAAGATCAAACAAAGAAAGTTGTTGAAGAGGCACAACAACCAGATTAGTCTCTTCCCCCTAAGGTAATCATGAATTCTAAAGTTTCTAATTCTCAATCTATTAGGTAGCACCTTTTCCTTCCAGGCTGGTTCGAAACAAGAAAGAGGATGATGAGAAAGAAATCCTTGAGTTGTTCAAAAAGGTAAAGATTGACTTGCCCTTAATTGATTCCATTAAGCAAGTGCCCAGGTACGCAAAATTTTTGAAAGAATTATGTGCTAAAAAGATGAGATATGGGAAGGATGCAAAGATTAAGGTTAGTGAAAATGTTTTAGCTGTAACTCAAAGGAAATTACCTGAAAAAAGTAGGGATCCAGGCATGTTTACTATTCATTACATCATTGGAAGTAAGAAAGTTGAGAGAACTATGTTAGATTTAGGTGCTTCCATCAATGTTATGCAATTCACTATGTATATGGAGCTACAATGAGATATGAAGGAAACTCGTGTGATAATTCAATTAGGTGATAGGTCTAATACATATCCTAAAGGTGTGGTGGAAGATGTTTTAGAGAAGGTAAATGACTTGATTTTCCCTGTGGATTTTTACATAGTGGACATGGATGATATTTTTTTCTGCACATAGATCATTAATTCTTATAGGAAAGCCATTCATGAAAACTGCAAGAACTAAAATTGATGTTGATAAAGGCATACTTAGCTTTGAATTTGATGGTGATACTGTCACATTTAATATTTTTAAGCTATGAAGCATGTTGAGGATCATGAAGGTTTGTATATGGTTGATGTTGTTGATTCTTTAGTTGACGATTTTGTTGAAAATCATTGTAGGGAAGACAAGATATAGCAGGTGCTTCTTAATGGGATAACTGAAATAGATGCAGCAATTGAAGAGCATGATGAGATTCGAGATGTCATGATGCAGCTGTATTCCACCAGTGAATTCCCCACTCAGCATCTGTCGAGCAGAATGCCCATACCGACCAATTCATACCCAATTTTACCATCTGTAATGAAAGCATCAGTGCTGGAATTGAAGGTACTGCCCCAGCATCAGAAATATGCGTTCTTGGGTGAAAATGAGTCGCTACCCATCATAATAAGCAATGATCTTTGCAGAAGTAAGAGAAAAGGTTGGTTAAGCTCGTAAAGAAGCATAAAACTACAATTTGGTGGACTTTACCTGACATAAAAGGAATCAGCCCCTCTATGCATGATCGAATTTTACTTGAACCTGATTGTAAACTTTCTAGAGACCCACAACGAAAATTGAATCCTGTCATGAAAGAGTTTGTGCTTAAGGAAATCCTTAAATTGTTAGAGTTAAGGATTATTTATTCAATTTCTGATAGTGTTTGGATTAAGTCTTGTTCATGCGGTTCCTATAAAGTCTAGATTTTCAGCTGGTTAAGAATGAAAATAATGATTGATCCCAATAAGACTTCAAACTGGTTGGCATATGTGTATAGACTTTAGGAAGTTGAATGACGCTACTAGGAAAGATTATTTTCCAAAATCTTTTATTGATGAGATGCTTGAAAGATTGGCTAGAAAATCATTCTTTTATTTTCTTAATGGTTATTCTGGATATTTTCAAATTTTTGTGGCACAAGAGGATCAAGGAAAAACGACTTTCACTTATTCGTTTGGTACTTTTTCTTGTTGTCGTATGCCTTTGGTTTATGTAATGCTCCTGGCACTTTCCAAAGATGTATGATGAGTATTGTTTGTAATTTGATTGAAAGTTGCATTGAGATATTCGTGGATGATTTTAGTGTTCATGGTGCTACTTTTGATCATTGTTTGGATAATTTGGAACAAGTTTTAGAGAGGTATGTTGAAACTAACCTTGTGTTGAATTTCAAAAATTGTGAATTTTTTGTTTGGATAATTAAGTTATGAAATGTTGAATTTTGAAAAATGTGATTTCATGGCAAAGTTTGGATATGATTGTGAAATTACCTTACCCTTCTAACAAAAAAGAAATTCAAACTTTCTTAGGCCATGCAGGTTTCTATAGACGTTTCATTCAAGATTTTTCGAAGATTGCACAGCCCCCAACAAAGTTGTTGCAAAAAGAAGTGTCATTCTTCTTTGATGAAAAATGTAAGGAAGCTTTCGAGCTCTTGAAGAGCAAACTGATTTCTACTCCCATACTACATCTACTGAAATGGGGAATGTCATTTAAGATCATGTGTGATGCAAGTGATTTAGCCATTGGAGATGTGATTGGGCTAAAGAACTGGAAAGAGAGTCATGTGATATATTATGCTTCAAAAACCCTCAACCCTGCCCAATGCAATTATACAAAGACGGAGAAGGAGCTGTTGGCTGGGAGTCCAAGCCACGTCTGAGAATTCGACCTGGAGATTAAAGATAAAAAGAGCAGATTGAAAACAAAGTCGTATAGTGTGCCCATATCAGACAATTTTCCTAATGAGCTATTACTACCCAGGGGAGTTTTTGTTGGTCTTTCCTTTTGTTGATTTTTGGTTTTGCGTTTTTGTCATATATTTCCCTTTTTCATAGTGAGGACACTGTGTTATCCAAGTGTGGGGGGGAAGTATTACTTGTTTTGTCTATATAAAAAAACAATTTTGGTTGAGTCGTTGGCAACATGAAATGGTCAATATGAAAAGATGGTTTGTGGCTTGTTTGGTTATTGTTCTTTTGTGGTAAAATTGTGCATATGCTCATATGTGTTCTAGGATGACAAAAATTGAATAACTGATCACATTTTGGAGCTTTATATATTGTGAGAATTGAGTCTGATGAGCATGATTTAACATTTGAAAATTGCTCAATTTGTATCATGATGAGTGTATCGAACTTGTATGCTGGATTTCTGGTTTGCCCGGTTGCCATAGTCGAAATCCTTTCAGATTCTTGCATGAATATGATTAAGGCATTTAGGATTAACCAACGTTTTGGCCTGAATATATATTATCCTAACCCTGCATGTCCACTAATGAGCTCGTTGTGCCTTATCCGTTCTTTATTGATTAATAACAGCCACTAAACAATTAGGCCAAAACCTCTTTTAGCCTTCTTTTGTCCCATGAAAACATGTGAGTATATTGGAATATGCTGAAAATGAAAGCCCCTGTTGCTTGGAAGATTACATGTGCTGAGATGTTGGTTTTTGTGGAAATCTGTTCTTGTCATTGAAGAAAAAAAAAGTTAAGCTGCTGAAAAATGAAGTTCAACCCCTGTTTTATCGAAAAAAAAGAAAGAAAAAAAAAGAAGAAGAAGGATAAAGGGGTTGTGGATCTAATTGTTCGAGGGCTCTCAAGCCTTGTACAATTGAAAATCAACTTGCTTTTATGAAAATGATAATATTATGGGGAGTTGCTTGTATAATTCAAAAATTGATATTTTGATATACTAGTATATTTTCATAATTTAAGCCGTTACATTCTTCCATTGTACCTTTTCCCTTAGACCTGTTACAACCCCACGCAAAGACCTTTTGATTTGTGCATTTATCTCATATTTTGGTAGAGATTGTGACATAAGGGTAAATCTGTGTTTGAAAGGGTTGAGTTGCGATTTTAGTGAATGAAAACTTTCCTTATTTCTTATTTGAGAGGATTGGAGTGAAACTTGGGAAGGCAAGATTGATTATGCCTAAATTTGACTTGAATGAAGAGCTGCTACACATTGTATTTTACACAAGAAAACGGTTGGTGGTTTGTGGGTGATCGTGCTTTGATTATTGTCTGTTAAAATGTTGCCAATGATTGGTTTGTCTTTTGAGTATCGATTCAATTTTTTCTCTTCGGTTAGTTATGTTTGAGGGCGAGCATTCTCTAAGTGTGGGGAGATTTGATTGGTGAATATTTGCTACATCTTTTGGAGAGTTTTGATAAAATATTTATGATCATTATCCCCTTGGCACAAATGTTATCGAACTAATTCTAATTTGTAAATAATTGTAGGTGAATACTCAATTTTGGACCAAAAAATGCAGAGTTTCTGGAAGAGTCAAAGCAGGGGTTTACTTGATGGACGGGCAGTATGCCCATACTAGCCAGTCTAACTTGAACAAATTTTCAACAGCCCAGGAATTAATTTGAGGGCCCATTTCCACTCCACACATTAGCTGCCCACGAGACTAAACAACAGAATATCAGTTTAAACTTGTAGCTATTGGCTTTATTAACATTTAAACTTGGCCTTTTTAATTTCCAATATGTATGTATAGTTTAATTAGGGCTTGATTAGAGATCATAATCATACTTAGCCCCTTCTCCAAGGAAACAAGAGGAGGTGGCCGTTCTTCTCTCCATCAACAGCGGCTCGATTTTCTTTTTCTACTTTTCATTTTGTTCCTTGATTGTAGTATGAATTATAGCTAAAATCTATTATTCTTGTGATGATTAATGAAGCTTTAGCTAATCTGTTTTATGCAAGCATCTGTGATTCTTTGATTTTAATGTTGTTAATTGTTTCGGTTCTATTAGGTAGTTTGAAATATTCATTAGTCCAGGATTAATTAGTAGCCAATTAAGTCGGCCATCCGTAATTGTGGTTTAGATTTAATTAGTGGTACATTGATTCTTCAGAATCAAGGGAAGATCAGTCATAATTGGTAATCCTGCATCAGAGTTTACTGGTTTTGAATCGTGTCTCTCTAGTTATTAATGTTATTGGCACATTAAATCCATAGAGCGTCTCTCGGGTTGTTAGTCGATTAGGAAAATAATTGGTGAAGCATCTTCCGGATTATCGAGAAATTAAGGAGAGATAAGACTGCATCAGAAGCGTCTTCGGTGGTTATAACTGATTTGTTTGTATGAAAGTAAAGTCACGTTTGTATCAATGATTGAAATGGTTAACTATAGTGGAATTAATCAAAAACCATAATGTTTTACCTATTTGATCAAAATCCTTCTCTCGATTATAGTTATTAAATTACATTCTCGAATTACAAATATTTGTTACTGACTTTGGAATTAATTGACAGATCAAAAGATTAGAAAACTTCTTGCCAGTCCTTTGGGAGAAGATTTTACTTGCCACTATCCTGGTTCAGTGTGGGCATACCGATAGCTTATCGAATTATGTTTGGTGGAGAAACAAAACCACTATGTTGCAAATTGATAAACCTCCATGATTTGTTCATCGAGAAATGTCTCCATAATAGGCCCTTTATTCTTCTCTTCATTTCCACCTTCAAGCCTAGATAAATGGTTGGCTACTTGGTTCTTGGTCCCTTTCTATATCGGATTTCCAAATCAAATTCTTGAAGAAGTAGCACCCATCGAATGAGTCCCAAATTGGCATCCTTCTTAGCAACAAGATATTTTACGGTGGACTGACCGTGTATACAACCACCTTAGTTCCCACCAAATAAGCCCAAAACTTATCAAAGGCAAAGACCATAGCTAAAAGCTCCTTCTCGGTGGTTGTCTAATTCAATTGAGCATCCGTCAATGTCTTGCTAGCATAGTAAATGGAGTGGAATATCTTATTTCTTCTTTGCTCCAGAACAACACCAGTTGTAAAATTGTTCGCATCACACACTAATTCAAAAGGAAGATACCAATCCAGAGGAACAATAATAGGGGCGGACCCAAAAGCTTTCTTCAACGCCAAAAATTTGACACTCCTTTGTGAACTCAAATAATCGATTGTGCTCAAGTAAAGAACAAAGAGGCTCGGATATTTTTGAAAAGTCTTTGATAAACCTCCAGTAGAATCCCGCATGCCCAAAAAACTTCGAATGCCCTTAACTGTAGTGAGGGTGGCAGCTTCTCAATAATCTCAATCTTTACTCTATCCAGTTTATTTCCATGATGAGCAATCCGATGACCAAGACAGTGCCTTCTTGTACCATGAAGTGGCATTTCTCTCAATTGAGAACCAAGTTAGTCTCTTCACAATTCTCAAGTATCTTAAAAGATTTCTCCAGCATATCAGAAAAAATGGCCATCATACATCGTTGAAAGGTGGCAGAGGCATTGCATAATCCAAAAGCATTCTCCAAAAAGTGAATGTACCATAAGTGCATGTGAAAGTGGACTTTTCTTGATCTTCTGGAGCAATAGATATTTGATTGTAACATGAATACCCATCAAGAAAACAATAATACTCCTTCCTTTCTACTATGTCCAGCATTTGATCAATGAATGGCAGCGGGAAATGATTTTTCTTTGTGACCTTGTTTATCTTCCAATAGTCCATGCAAACACGCCATCCCGTTATTGTTCATGCAAGAATTAATTCATTGTTTTCATTGGCCACCACGGTGACTCCACCTTTCTTAGGAACGCATTGAATAGGGCTGACCCAAAAGTTGTCTGAAATTGGGTAAATAATTCTAGCATCGAGCCACTTGATTACTTCATTTCTCACCACTTCATAATGTGGTTGAGCATCGTTTGATGTCCAACAGAATTGTTGCAACACTCTTCCATTAGAATTTTATGCACACAAAGAGAATGGCTTATTCCCTTGATATTCATCATTATCCACCCTATTGCCTTGTATTTCCTCAACACATTGAGCAACAAACTTTCCTTTTCAAAACTCAAGGATGCAGAAATTATCACAGGTAGAATCTCTTCTTTTCCCAAATAAACATACTTTAAGTGATTAAGTGAGTCTTCAATTCTAACCTTGGTTGTTCTTTAATACCCGCAAATTGCCCTTAACCTACTAAATAAGTGGCAAGTGATAGGCAGTCAAGGCTAGTGAAAAAAGAAACTCCCTCCTTGGAGGAGCTAGGGCTTAGTCAAGCTTATCAATGGGGGTACTACTAAGAGAATCAAGGGGGTCAAAGGTCACTGAGTCATCGAAAAGGGGTTGTTCCGCTCTGCCTTGCTCTTGATAGCTTGGATGGTGTGAAGTTCCTTTCCGAAAAATCCAAAGACTCAAAGTGTCTCCCAAATTTAGTGTATGGTTGTTTAGATTCCACCCATGTGACTTGGACTTCTTCATCGTCACTATCTCATCAAATTCTTCAAGAGAATTCATCCTCATAATGTCTTCACATGTTTCATTTTCACCTTTTCAGCCACAATGGTGTCAATCATATTCACAACGGAGCGTTCTTCAATTTTATCCGAGAACCTTATAGCATTGAACACATTAAAGGTCATTTGTTGATCATTCACCCGCATCGTAAGCTCTCCTTTTTTAACATCAATCAATGCTGTCCTTGTGGCAAGAAATGATCTTCCCAAGATAATAGGATCCTCCCGATCTGCCTTATAATCAAGAATAAGGAGCTCGCTGAAAAGATGAACTTGTCCACTTGCACCAAGACATCTTCGATCTTACCCTCCTGATGTGCCATTGATTGATCAGCCAATTGCAATGTCACGAAGATTGGTCTTGCATCGCCAATCCCAAGTTTCTTGAAAATAGACATAGGCATCAAGTTAATAATTGATCCTAAATCACATAAAGCTCTACCAACATCTCTTCCACCAGTAGAACAAGAATAGTAAAACTCCCTAGATTCTTTAATTTAGGAGGAATTTTATTTTTGAAAATTGCAATGGACCCTTCTGTCAAAGAAACTGTTGCAAACTCCCTGAGTCGTCTCTTTTTAGTCAAGATGTCATTCGAAAACTTCACGTAATTGGGCATTTGTTCCAAAGCTTCCACTGGTGGAATGTTGATGTGGAGCTGCTTCAAAGCATCTAGGAATCTCCAGAATTGGACATCTTATTACTACTTTTGAAAATATTGAGGAAATGGAGGTAGCAGCTTGGCACTTGACTCCTACTCTGTAGATTGCTGAATTGATGCTGAAGCTTTCTCGGCAAACTGAAAGGTCAATAAATTTGAATTTCTAGCCTATTTTTCTATTTCAACATGCTCTTGGATTGAAGTGGGCTCATTTTTTTGGTTGGCTTTCAACTTCAAGGCCTCCTTCGTAACACCTTGGAGCTTGAAAGAATCACTCACCTCCAAAACTGAACAAAGATGCATGTGAGGATCTTCAGTGGACAACCCACTAAATTGACCCATCGTTTGCAACATTTGGAACATCACCGGGTTCAACTCAAATTGGAGTGCTTGAATTTCAGGTCGAACAATATCTGAATTAAGATCATTGAACATGGGAGCAGCATACTCCTTTATGGCTCTCTCTCTATCATCAGTCATCATAATTGCATTAGCAGCAATATTAACACCCTCTTTGGCCATATTGAGTTAATGTCGAGCCCGCTTTTCTCGTTGTTCCCTTCGTCCTCTTCTAAATGTGCGTTCAATTTTGGAGTAAAAAAATGAGCTAGATCACAATGTTATTGCTCGTTCATACACAAAGATAGTCTATTAAAACACAAGAACACGCAATCAAGATTAAAACAAAATAGTAAAAATAAATTGCAAAGTTATCGATATTACAAAAATTCTAAATTATAATCTCTAGCAACGGCGCCAAAAACTTGTTGTGAATTTTGCAATGGTGTGTATGATATATGAAATGATTGCTTCAATATCAATACGCAAGTGCACGTAGTCACACAAGTAATATAGTGATAAGTAAATCGTCTCCACAGGGATTAAATTTAAAATGTATTGCAAATATCAATTACTAAACATTTTATAAATAAAAAGAGTAATAAATCGAGGGGGTGTTTGGTTCTATTACTATAACTCAAACAAAAGAAATTAAAAACTAGACCAGCAAATAATTTTAATTAAACAGATGGACAGCGGCAAGAGAATCACAAAATGGAAGTGCTGACTTTAATTACTAATTTTCCTTGATTCAGTTTTCATCGAACAATGTTTATCAGCATTGCATTAAGTGAAATGCCCCAGCATTGCATTAAGTGAAACACCCAAAGGTTAACAAGAATTCCCTCTCAGTACATAGATTTTTCCAAATGCTATGTTACACTCTCCTCCTCTAAATCGAACATATCCCTATAGTCAACAGAATTTGGAACATCAATACAAGCTTCAGTTCTTATAGTTATGCAAGGCGAATAATATATTCCTATATCACCCACTAATACAACCTAAAATCAGTTATAATCTTGCATCATTCAAGTAATTTTCATAGATTTAACCTTTCCAGAATCAAACCTAGCTTATCAATTTATCTTTGATGGCCAAACAACAACAAACATTGATATAAAGGACACTTGAATGAACAATGGCACAATTCACTTAACAATGCATAAAAATTTCAATAAAACGATTCAAGATACATTAGCAATTCAAGTCTTCAACAAGTTTAGCTCATGAATAACTTTGAAATTACAAACCAAAAGTTTAGTTCATCATCCATAGGAATTGAAAGACAATTCTAAAAACAGGGGATAACTGATTCGAAAGAAGAAAGAAGTGAGATGAGGTTGATGATGCTGTTTTTCGTATCTTCTCCTTCTTCTTCCTTCTCGATTTTGTTTCTTTCTTTTCCCCTCTGAATTTCGCTAAATTCTTATCCTCTTCACTGATTCCCTTTTGTTGATTATCCTCTATTCTCTCTCTCTTACAGTTGTGTTGCCTCCTTTCCTCTTGTGTAACCCTCCTTTTCTTTTTCGTGTTGTTGCTTAGAAGTCCCACATTCCCTTTTCCAAGTTAGCCAGTGCATTAGTTATGATGTCAATCTGACCCAAATCATTTCCTGCTGATACAGACATTTCATTAAGTTTTATCCTGGCCCACGCCAGCTGGTGAGTCAATAAGTAGCACAGTTAGCAGTTTGGAGCAAATCTTCTGGGTTAAAGATTGACTTCCAGCGTTGCTGCAGCACTGCTTTCAGCAACTGGGGACTTCTTTAACTGGCTTACATCCTTAGCTTCGATTCTCCCATGTTCATCTACAGCCCCTGTTTACAGAGAAACTTAAGGGATAATTTAGACAAGTAATTTGTACAAACTATAAAACATAAACAAAGATCTAATTCGACTATATTATACTAAAGTTTGCTAAATTTCATCAGTATTTCCTACATGAATTTAAACTCAAAGGTACAAAAATAATTCTATTACATAGAGTTATCACGATCTATAGGCCCAACAAGATCTCATTTCTTACGTTTTGGTTGGGTGCCTTGGGCAAGGTCTTCATTAGATAAGACGAGTATAGCAAATGTAGAGAAACAGTCTAAAGAGATTATTTTGTGGGCCAGCGAGTTCTATCTTTCCAATACACTGATCTTAAATATAGTTCTACCATAACCAACGGACCCTTGTTTGGCCTCTTAAGAATTTTTTAAGGAAACAGTCAAATATACGAGTTCCCTCAAGCAAGACCACATGCATGCATACAGTCTAAGGAGTAATTAAAGTACCTATAGAGAGATAAAAACCTTGATTTTCCTGCTTCCACTACGGCTACCAAATGGTTCAAGTTCTGATACGGAATTAGTTCAACGATCGTTTGGGACAAGCATCATATCAACTAGCCTACATGGTGTCTTAGCACTAATATCCATGGAACGGATATCCACTCCCCCAGTTACGTACCACTCAGTGCAAGCCTATCCAAATATTACAATATCACTTCTCGTCGATTCTATGGCTTGAAATATTTATGATCTCAACTACCGAGATTTATTATATGACCATCAACTCGTGCGTAACCAAGTCTTCTAGTTAATTATGATCTACTGAGATCATGATATTTTAATATTATAAAGAATAAATATCTTAAACTTTTATTTATATTCACAAAAATATATTTGCAATATTTTTTTTAGGCCTGTCTAAGAGTTGGCTGACTAGGGATATATTTCTACAAAGAATGATCTTACATACATGCATGAGCTACGAGACAAAGTTGAGGAGTATAATGCATTTAATCTAATGCAATGCAGGGAGCGAAATCATTAGAGAATCAATGAGCTGTAATGTGTACTGAAAGTTCAAATTTTTGTTCTTCTATGTGTAACAAATTTCACAAGAACACTTGTAGGTATTCTAGAATATTCCCAGGGTTTAAGAGCTGATATTAATACTGACATTAGCTTATATCTTGCAAGTAACAAAGTAACGTAAGAATAGAATGAAATATAAATTTTCAGCTCATTACTTTTTAGCAATGCTTTAGATCAAATTTCAACAATAGGATAAAAATAATATTTCAATACTTTTCATGAAAGAAAAAATCAGGTAAGCAAAAACTATTTTCTAAAAGGATTTTATTCATTGTCTTGCATGCATACTCACGCACACTTGCATTGTGTTTGACATGCACATTCTATTTAACTTTATGTGTGATATGTAATACACTTATGTTTATTCATATTAAAAGAATTAAAAAGTTGAAGACAATTAAAATCTGGAATTAATAAGACTGGTCTAAATAAAAGATTTAGTTCTTCAATAACCCAACAATCAATTGCATTACAACTAAGACTGACATTGAAATATACAACAATATAATACATGTCGGGTCACTTACCATTAGGGATACTTGTATTGATATCGTATAATTTTTTTAGCACAGGTGTCGTGTGTGTTGGTGTCGTATAATTTTTTAACTATCCTAAAATTGCAACGTCATTCTCTGCTACAATTACAATGGAAATCAAAGTTTCCACACAAAAAAGAGATAAGATTCTCTATTTTTATTCTATATCTTACTGTATTCATACACATGCATATATATAAAAATATAATACTATACATATACACTGCAATTATTGAAATATAAAATTGAAATGTAATGATAGTCATATAGTATATGTAAACATACATACATATATATATATATATATATATTATTTGAGACAATAAGTATCGGACCAAAAGGGGGGGGGGGGGCCTTTATTATATTTTTGAGTGAGTGTTATGAGTTTTGTAAAAGCAGGATCTTGGAGATGTGACAGTAATTATAAAAGTAATTGTCATAATTAAGCCACATTAGTTGAACTCCTGAATGACTGCATTCCATAATATAGCTCTTGTCAAGGCTGCCATCATGTTCCTAGACCTGCTCAATCATAAATATATAAATTTAAAATTGTCTTTACCATTATAATATGTGTGTTAGTGGCCATGTCAATTTTATTTAGTATTCTTGTATGCAATATAACATCTGCCCTACCGAGGCCATGCTTCTTACTAATATATAATAATTGTATGAAGCACCTTCCACAACATAAAGTTTGTTACAATAATTAAATTTAGAAGTGGGAAGATTGCTTCATCAAAAAAATAAAAACCCAAATTACCAATTCCTCAAACAAGAGTAAGATTTGATATCATTGTTGTTGTTATTATTGTTATAATTTGTTGTTGTTGAGCATGCATTGATTTATAAAAATTTGTAAATTTTGTGAGTTTAAAAATGTGGAAGAATTCAAAATTATATTTTCCACATCATAAAGTATATATTCACAAACAATTGAAAATAAAAATTACTGTAATGATTGAAAACTTATGTTTACTTCATCTCAATTTTTTTTTTTTTTATGTTACAATATATTTTTACGAAAAAAAAAACAAAGGCTTGGCACACTAGTATTATAATTTCATCTTAAACGAAAGAAAATGTTAGACAATAGCCATCAAGACTAGTAGTCCAGACCCCCAATTTTGTGGGGCCTCTAATTTTAAGTACACCTTATATGTATACACATATCCACATACATACACTAATAATCTTTATTGTTCGTTCTATTTTTTGTTAAATTATATCTCTCATTTTTTTTCTATTCTTTTTATAGAGGTTATTTTCTACTTGTACTTTAGTCGAACTAATGCTCGATCAAGTTCAATTGTGTTCAAGCTCAAAAGATGGAACTTAATCTAGTTTGAGCTTAAAAATTGACACTGTATTAAGTTCAGTTAACTCAATTAGATGATACTATTACTTAATACAAACACTATTAGTTAATACACGTATATAAACCACTATACCAATATTTAACAGATAAAATAACATAAGATGAATATTATACTACATAAGTAATTGAAATTTATACAAAATAACTTAATTTCTTACCTTGGCTTCCAAAAAAGAACGTTATTATTCCATGTAGGTGACCAATTAATACAAACTAACAAACAAAACAAAAGCATATAGTTTACAGTTACAAGCCAATTTCGAGTAGAGGTATCATCTCACTCATTTTTATGTAAGAGAGATTTGTGCTATCCGATCTGAATCCATGCAAAATTTTGAAATATTTGTTGAATGTGATCATAATGAATTTTGTCTGGTGCATATTGTTCGCCCATCACACATCGAATCACCAAGTTTCTTATTCTATTCAAGACGGGACAATCATAATTTAATTGGTTTTCTTTTTTAATTTAACCCGACCCATTATATATAATATAATCTGTATATATGAGAACATTTAATTTGTGAGCATTTGAAAACATGCATCTTACATTTTAGCTGCAGGATTCTTTATATCAACTTACCCATATGCAGACAGAACTTGAGGGGCATGTATGCATATAAAGTAGGTATAATAATAACATCATAAACAAATATATGATGTTTATTGATATTACAATGGAACAAAATTTTAAATATAGGGGTCTAACATGAAAACAGAGAAAGACGGAAATTGAAGATTGAGTATTCGAGAAAAGGGACAGCTGAATTAGTAGTTTTGTAGTTACTTACATTGGCTCCTAGATCTAGATATACACAATACATTTCACCTGAACGAAAGACGGCATACTAAGACCTAAGGCAAGAAACAACCTTCATGGATCGGCTGGTTCGACAAGCATGAATTCATTTTAAATAATTACACGATAAAAACATATACATTAACACATACACACACACTTAAGGTTGTGGTCCGGATGAATGACCAACACCAGGGCTGTGACCCGGTCCTTTAAAGTCGTCTTTTTGATCGGCAACAGAGCCAATTCCAGGCGCGTTTCCTGGTGTAGTTTCAAAACCAGTTGCATGGAACATTCTGAAGTCTTCATGATTAGGAGTTGGTGGTGAGGAAATCTGTTTTTCTGCAAAATTCAGCGATTTTGGGATGTCTTTTCTTGCATGATCTTGAAGTTGTGTTCCCATTATAACAGAAGTGCTTAACTGATCATGTTCCTTCGCAGCCTTGAGCTGCCTTCCCATGGTAAACTGAGTTTGTAGGCAGCCGGTAAGTGCAACGACTAGGAAAAGAAACATATGGGGATTGATTTGGAAGTTGGCCATAGAGAGAGAGAGAGAGAGAGAGATTAATGGTGGTGGTGTTTTAGTGATCAGTAGTGGTGGTTTTCAAGTCTGCCCAATTCTCTGGTATTTATAATCTGGGGAATCATTCTTGAGTAGGGATCTTAACCATTGGTTCCTAATTATAAAAGTCGGAAATGTTGCAGCTTCTGTGGATGGCATATTCTTTGCCTTTTCAATTTTGCTTCTATCACTAAAAGATCATCAAAATCGCCAAACTAGCTTCGAATATTGGCAAGATGCAAAACAAGTCATGTAATTAAGGGTAAGATTACACTAGCTAGCTTGGAGGGTCCGTCTGGAATTCTTGTTCACCTGAGTTCAAGAGAACAATATATAATTTGTAAACTATATGTTAAAAGATAGTTCCACAACAATTAAATAATTCGTTAATCATAAACTTGTTATTTAAAATAAGATAATTATGTTAGGGAGGAAGAGAAAAAAATATTTATTTAAATGGAAAGAATTCAGAGTTTGGCACTGATTGTTGTATTCTTTTATTTTAAAAAATATATCTTTTTTACTAGTATTACTCCCAAGCAATACAAAAATTGAATATATACTATTTTTTATAAATAAATGATAGAGTTAATTACGATAAAGATATTAATTATAACAAATATAAAATATTTATTTCTGAAATTGATTAATTCTTATAATATGATTTTCAAACATCTGTAGCCAATATGTATCCTTCTAGACATATGTGAATTTATTGAATAACAGACAACTAATAAAAAAAATTCAATAATTTTATTAGAAAATTATTTTTTTAAATAATATTATATTTTTATTAAAATAATGAATTGAATAATTTTACATAATAATCATGTCAATCTTATATTAATATAGATATAGATTTACTTATTGAATATAAAATTAAAATTATCTTATTATTATATAAAAATTATATAACTATATTTTATTTACAACTCAAATTCATGTAAATAGTTTAACACACAATAAATAATTAAATATAACCTAAATAATAAATTAATAAATAATTTATTTTTCATCTAATATATCATTTTTTATATATGCATTAGGGTGTCAAATTAAAGATCGTGAAAATAAATTAATTTGATACATTTTATGTCAAAATGGATTACAAACAAAAAAGTTTTTAGTATTTTTTGAAAAATGAAAAAAAATGAATAAAAGGAAAACAAATCAACAAATTGTGTCAACACAAAAGCTTATGTGCACATCAAATATATGAATAGACGAAGAAAAAAATCTCGATTCACCATAGAACAAGATAAAAAAATATTATACAAATTGACTTTCATTTGGATATAGTATATACTAGTATTCAACACGTGTGATGCACTAAAATTCATTAATATATATGAAACCGTTATAGGTTGCATTATATATGTGTGAAGAAATAAAATGATGTAATTAATGTGAGAATAAAGCAGAAAGATATTGGTATGCTACTGTAACTATTCTGCGGGCTATTCGTTTTGCGATCAAAATATTTGGGATGGATAAGGAGTTGTTCGGATTAGTTTTCTGATTGTTTATATGTAGACTTCTTCTTTTTTAAGGAAAACAAAAAATGAACCCTCTTATATATTTTATTGATATAAACACAGTATGTATCAATATATCAAGATTAACGCAAAAATAGAACCTATGTTTTTGTGGAAAATATTTTTCTACACTTATATCCTCCTTATGGCTTTAATATATGCATGTATATATATATATATTTTATGACAATTTATTAAATAACTATTTTTGAAATATTGTAGAAATGAGCATCTATTAATATGTAAAAGTATAATTTTAGTATAAATAAAAAATAAAGATTTTTTCATCCGAAATTAGTTGCAAAATCGAGCAACTTATAGATAACAATGATTTTTACGATCTTTTGAGTTCCTGAAAAAAAAAAAATTCTCAATAGAGTTACTTATTGGGTCGCCTATAATTTTATTCAACATTAATATACACGACGCTTGTGCTAAGTATACCAAAATAGTAAGTGTCTCAACACGAATTCTATTGAGATTTTCAATGTCTCGGTAGAGAGTTTTTATTTTAATGTCCATCAAATTATTATTTTGACTTAAATAGAATTACATTAGGTAAGTTGAAAAATGTATAAATTAATATACTTAACTTGAAAATGTTAAATTAATTAATAATTATTGAATATTTGTTATGGATTTAATTGTTTGTAGTTGTTCACATATATCAAGAATAATATGAATGTTGAGTGTTGAAACTTGCAATATGAAAGTGTGTTTATTTAAATTCTCAAGATTATTGACTATCCTAATTGCCGAGATATGAATATCCTGATGTGAAAATGGCGATAAGGCTGGGATTGGATTCTATGGGTTGTATACTAACAAAAAAATACCTTGGGTATTAAAGTAATAAATACACGATACTTCATGTTAGAAAAGTCATAAACCACGATACTTCATGTTAGAAAAGTCATAAACCCTATAGCACAATTATAAAAGAAAGGTTTTACATATATACGATTGAAAATTTTCATTTTACGTTCGTTAATTTTGGTCTTATCAAATATATAACCTTTAATTTAATGAAATTTTGATGATGATCTCTATATTTTTTCTTTTTTTTTTCAATTTATATTCGATTTTAGAAAAATTACATAAGTTCCAACAAAGCCGGACCACAAGATCAATAATTTTCGTGGATATTTTAAAATATTAATGAAATTAGATTGAAATTGAACAAAAAATGAAAAGTTTGATAGAAGGAAAGTTAATGGGCATGAATTGAAGTTTTTGGATATGAGTTAGGCATTGAGGTAGGACCTTTGATAATGCCCAAATGCTGCTTTTGTAGTTGAAGTAAGTTTGGAGAGAATTAATTTAGAAAATTGGAAAACGCAGCTGGAAAAGGTAAGGGGATTCCCTGTACTGCCCACTTCAACATGTCGTCTACTTCTTTATGTGGATGGCTCATATTACATCTTCAATTCAAACACACATCTTCCTCTACTTTAATCTAACTTAATAGTTCATTTATAGCTTGTTTGGGCAATTACCGTAACCCACCCCTGCGGAAGACAACCATTTTTTTCATGATTGAAAATGGTACCTGCTCTCCTCAGCCTACTTAGGGGAGCTTTCTTCTATATCATCTCTTGATAATCAATGCTCAAGAACTTCAACTCCACAGCTGTTCTCTTCAGAACCTTGGGAGAAAACATAATCTTATATTTATTTAATTATATTAATTGTGATACAAAAATATATATATTCAATACAAAAATATATAAATAGTTAAAGAACACACTTCAAAAATATTAACTCACATAGACTCTAATAGCGCCCAAAAAGGGCTAGAGGATAGTTTGTAGCTCCGCCGTTTCTTTGATGTATTGCTAGGAAGCTCCAATGGGATATTTGCAATGAATTGGAGTGGTTTGTGGTTAATACTTTCTTGGAGATTTTAAATTTGAAAATAGTGTAAATTTTATATTTGTTCTAAAATCTAATAACATATGAATCGATTGTTCCAAAGAACTCCCGACCCTTCCATTAAATATTCTACTTTTTCCTGGAGATTTATAAAGTACGTGTCAATTAAGCGACGATTTATATCCAAACCCACAGGCTAATGATAAAGTTTAAATCAAATTGGAACAACCTCATATTTCATCATACCACTAAATTTTGAGCTCAACCTGACTTAACACTTCTAAAATACACTAAATCCATCAGGCACGCCCATGGCCCGTAGGCTAATGACCCATCAGTTAGGCCAAATATGTCCTACTACATTTTGGATTTAAAAATATATAGTTCAGTCAAACTCAATTATCGAGTTTGTTCAATTGATCTATCGAAATGGGCTAATTTATTATCAGTATACATATATTGATTTATAATAATTGATGTGTATACAAGTATTTATAGATCAACAATACAAGAAAAAGGTTATTCACCGCGATATTGTAGACAACTAAAATTATAGTAGCTAGAGATTTTTGGCCTTTTGCAACTAACACCATAAAAGCGTAGTTCAGACCATAGTTGCTACAATAACTATTCGCCACGATAGGTAATTGTAAATGACTGAGTATGAGAGAGAGAACATAATGACAGAATGCTTTGACAGAGCCTTTAACGACTATGCGTGGTCACAAATATATAAGCTACTGCACATGTTCTGATGCTCATAAACATATTTAAAATAAAATTTAAAAAAAAAAAACTATATAAATATATAACAGTTGTAATAATTTATAAGAAAATTATTTTTTGTTCAAATTTTTTTTTTTTTTTAGAAAGTATCATATTCATTTCTTTATTTTTTATTTTTTTTTCACTGTAATTATTAAATATTTTTAATTTTTTCAACTCAACTTCATTTCTTATAAAAAATGTATCAAATTTAATATCCATATTGCATATATAAAATAAGTATTGAGTCTTAAATTTAAAATAGTTTTTATAGATTAATTGTGATATATTTTAATATTTACATATTTTCATGTGGTGAGATATTTTTATTTTAAACAATTTATTATAAATATATTTTACATAATTATATATTATATTTTAAAAGAAATATATTATTATACTTAGAATAAGTTATTATATTATTATATTATAAATTGTAGAAATAGAAATAGTAGTTCTTACTACAAGCTGCAGCTCTATTGCCACCACATATTAACAAAAGATGTGTTCTATATATATATATATATATATATATATATATATTTGTTACTTTTTTGGTGGGTAAAAAGTCTGTATTTACTGGTAGTGCAGAAAACATGATAAATATACAAACTTTGACATCACATTTCCAAGTTTAATATCAGAAGACGCATGATCAACTAAAATTCTGTCATATCGAAAGAAGAGTAAGAAGACCAGATACATGTTGTGCATATATAAAATATTATTTACCCACTATAAAATCGTCTCATGAATTTGTGTTAAATTATTAGCAGCACTTGATTGCCGAGAAAGTCAAAAATAAAAAACAAAGACAAAGGACCAAACAACCAACACACAAGTCGCCTTCCATACATTCGTGTCACAGCACGACAATCTGCAGCCATTTTTAACGGTTATCAACCAAGTCTAATATTTGGTAACATCACACTTTAACATAGTTATACATTGTACTTGTTTCACGTTTCGTGAATATTGTTGCTAAGCTTATTAATCGTTGTTTTTTCTTACGACACCATAATAAAATCTAGATTCTTAAATTTGTCAAACAAAACATCAATTCTTGAATTCGAATTGAAATTCTTATTGAAGTGAAAAAAGAATAAGCCACCGTTTGACGTCAGTTTTCACCATCCACCGACACTCCATTCTCTGAACCACTTTGAAGTTTTTAAAATTTTTGCACCACTTTTACCGCAGATTTTAATTGCCCTACTTTTTTTTTCTTCTTTATATGATTATATATATTTTTTAATATTGAATATTGTAATTTTTTTCTCAATTATTCCAACTGAAATTAAATCAAATTATTTAAAATCATATGATGTGTAATTTAAATAAATAATATATAATTTAAATAAGTATATGAGATTTGAAATATTATATACCAATTTAAATAGAATTGCATAATATTACCCGACATTCAATTTTGCATATATATTTTTTGAATATGATAGTTTAAGAATATAAAGTAAAATAAATATTATCTCAAAATTTGATGTTAAATAACATTACATATATAATATTTTCAACAAATATTTAGTAATAAAAATAAATATTAAAACTAAAGAAATTATAAAGATTTTTGTGTAATATTACAAACTGTTGGAGAGAATATGTAAATTTTACGCTAAAGTGGTGTGAAATTTGCACTAGAGTAATGCAAACTGTTTTAGATGGTCTAACAGTATAGATTTCAAGGTAAATAATGAATTTTTATGGGTGAGAAGTTCACTAAGAATTTCAATTATTTAGATTTTTTGGGATAAAATTCAATAAGAATATTCCAATATAGTGAATAAAGTTAACGTTGGTTATAATACCCAACAATAATTTATAATGTTGTACAAAAATAATTAAAATAAAATAAAAAAATTTGTTTGTTGCTTTTTTTTTTTCTAGTTCTGAACTCCAAATAATGGCTACTGAAATGAGTTGTAGCAACTGATGGAACAGGAAGGAAGCACGACTGGAATTGTTTGAAACTTCACCTGGATTGACCGATGTAATAAGATCGACAAGATAAATACATCTCCATTAGTGCTCATGATTTGACATAGTGTCTCAAAATGAAGAAATTTTATCTTTTAGGTTGTCGCACTATTAACTTAAAAGCTCCAACGATAGAAGGAGTGAGCCTAAAAGCATACTAAAATACAGAAAATGCTTTGTACAATTTTCAAAATTACAATGAAATGTGGGTGTTTGAGGTCTTTTTACCATGCAGCTACAATGACCTATATATAGGCATCAAAGATCTTGACATCAATGAGTATTGATGGACAGTCATGCCCCAAAAAATAAATCCTAAAAGACTAACTCCTCGTCATTTCAATGGTTTATTAAACTAAGCCTGCCCAATGGCAAAAGCCCAGGGCCGAGAGCCGAGTCCGAGCACACACGTGTGACCTGTTTGATCATCCGCATGTGAACATTATTTAAAAGATATAGTGTTCGAATATCTATACCATAATTAATATCAACAATAATTCATGTGGGGCATACTTTTAATACATCTCTTCATACCCCCCATATTGTAACAATACCCCTTTAATGTATGGTAAACTTCGTGCGCTAATTTTGCACTCACTGAATTAATTTTGAGAAATACAACACACTAAAATTATCTACTTAGAACGTAAATTAATCTTACACAGTTTAATTTCTCCGAACTTAAATATTTGGCTACTTAAAAAATCAATCAAAATTGAATTATAACCCACTTTATGCATAACAAAATTTTCAACAGGATGATGTATTTAGCTAAACTCTATTCACTAAGTGCATTATCCACGTCCTATTGTACAAGTATATGTAAAACATTGTTGGTTACTAGGGCTTTTTTTTTTTTTTTTTTACGTAAATTGTAGTGTCGTGATTTGTTGCTATTTTCTTTTCTTTTTTTTTAACTTTTTTAAAAGGATGAATGTAGAATTTTTTTTTTTCCCAACAAGTAAATACATGGTTTTTAAACAAAATGATGTTGGTAGATGTAAAAATTTGGTGACACAATAATTTAGCATATTTATAACAAAGTATTTTGAGAAGCCGATATTAGTGTGAATTAGTAATATTTTATAACACATGTCAAAACGGAGGTTAATCTTAACTCTTTATAGATTAATGGTAAACCAGCAACAGAACCACATGATTTATGTCTTGGTAAGTCACGTTGAGATGAGGCCCCAATATTATCATAAGATTATATCACATTTTTAAATCAACCATACTGTATGAGATATTAATTATAAAATGTCATGAAGCATCAAGATAACAAACAATGAGTATGATGTGACGTCATGGGACATCACACTTGTTACAGTAAAAAAAGAAAAGTTAATAAGTAGAGAAAGAAACGTAAGTTAGAGTATAATAAAAAGATGCACCATATCTTATAAAGGCATTGATGGCATAAGAGAAGGTACCACTTAAGGCAAAAAGGAGTTTCAATTAATTAATTGATGGTCTAGATGATGAAAATAATTCCTAGGAAGCCAAGTAGATTGGTCGACATCAAATGGGGAAAGGGAAATCTTTGAAAGCCACCAAATCTTGGGTGGGGCATAGCCACTTTCTGAAAAAGGTTTAATTTATTACTATTTTAGCACTTAAAATTTCAAACAAGTCAAATGTAACACATGATGAGGTTTAAAGTATGGTGCCTCAGCCCTCCATTTTTGTTTGACCCTTTGGAGATTCCTTAGAAAGTGAAAGAACCTAAACTCAATGGGTGGTTGGCTTCCTTAAATTTTGGAACAATCACTCTGTCTTGTCAATTTTCAAAAACACTCATACTAGCTACTAATCAATAATGCTAGTGCTAATTAATTCATTAGTATATTAGAGAATAAAGATCAAAGGATTCTCTACCTACAAAAGGTTTTTTCTCTTTTAAATTGAATTTTCTAGTGCAACTGTAACATCTTTAGTTTTAATAATATTAATATATGAGACACTTACTCAGGTGTCGATAAAAAGTTATTATACCGACGCAATTATAACAGAGAATGCTGCACTATTTAAGCAAAAAAAATATGATTTTTATTTGTTTTAAATAGTTGCAGGGGGAATGGGTCACCCCAGATCCTTAAAGGCAAGGCACCGGTTTTCTCCACTAAGCTTCCAGCTCTTCAACATATATAGAATAAATAGTATTTACATGCTTCTTCTTTAAACCATCCCTACATTTTAACAAACTAAGATTCTTTAACAAAATTCTCTTAACTTTGCATCAGTTCAATTATTAAATTCTTGACATATACTTCTACACTTTTTATCTCAACACAACAATAATATATTTTTATATAAAATATAACATCTTAATAACTCCTAAATTCTTCTTTTATGTATGAGTTTACAATTTGTTGCGGAATCATTAAGGGAATGTAAAATTTTATTTTGATTTCACATATTCACTCCATCCAAAAAAAAAAGTTATATTTGTTAGACGTAAAAGTCTTTTAGAATAAGTCCTCCGTGAGATCATCACATCGTCAGATAGATATGAAAAAATAAAATATGATACTTTTCAAAATAGTTTAAAAGTATTAATTTGAAAGAAAAAAAATGTTATTAGTTTTACCTCAAAATATTTATTAATATTTGAAAAGTATTACTTTTGTCGCAAAGTCCAAACATTTCATTCAACTTTTACAAACGTTTTACAGTAGATATTATGTAAGTTGTCAATTTTTCTTACATCTTTTCATTTATTAATTAGTTGAACTAATCCAGTATCATTTAATGGGACAAATTCCTATAGAAACAATTTGCTCATGCCTGGGGAAGAAACTCATATGCTTATTTGAGGAACTACTCAATTTGATACACACCATGTTACTGTTAATTAATTAACCCATTTTTCCCTTTTAAACTTCAAAGAAAACGTCAGAAGATAATAATCTAAACAGGTGAAAAATGACAATATAACTTGAAGGCACCAGCATAGTTAAATAAAAAAAGTGTGCGATTTTTAAGGCTTTATGGTGTTGAATTCGGGGGCCTTAGTACGGTTCTATAAATTGAAGCGTACTTAATAGGCGAAGGTTGAACTAGCTATATTCTAGTGATGTTCCATCCTAAAATTAATTGGTAATAAGAGAAGTGGTTCACTATATATATATATATATATATATATATATATAGGAAAACCCGCACATAAAATCAATATATATTCCATGACGTGGTTTAACAATTTTGGCAGCTTAAAACTAGATCAACCCAGTTTTTGGCAGGTCAGATCTCACAAACAGTAATAAGCATATATATTATATTTTTTAGTTTTTTAAGTTGTAGATTGAAAGTGGGTTCAAACACCTTTGTTATTAGACAATTCAGACTTAGGTCTGATATAGACATTGAGAAAAATTGCAAACTTCATCGATTTCATCATTTATCTTTTGATATTTGTATAATTTCATGTTGCTTATAGGGTGGTGTATCAATATTATTTACTACATCAAATAAATAAAAATTAAAAATTATATAATTTAACGTAATTATATGTGGTGTATATAATTATTTAATAAACATTTTGAATTTGAACTCTAAGTAAAAAAAATGATAAAGTTATAAAAGCATAACATTAAATAATTAATTTTAAAATCGCCCATGCTTTTCAATTTCTCTAGAATTTCATAAATCTTTAGCTATTGATTATAATATATAATTTAAATTGAAAAAAAAAAAAAAGACAACTAAATATTAGATGTGGTGTCTTATTGCCAAACAAGAAGTGATGCACAGAACAATAGAGTGAGCAGCAAAATGGGGCAGCGCAAACAACTCATAATTTAATGGAGGACGGGCTGTGTAAATACAGACACGAAAAAACGCAGGCCTCTTTGGTTCAGCTCGATAAAACTGACAGGTCAGATGGGCTGGGGCTAGTTTGTCCCGCAGGCTTCCAGCTGGCCTGCTATTATTTTTTAAACTTCAAACATTTCTTGTCCTCCTTAATGATTTTAATTGAAGGCCGAATTTTTTATTGAAAATTAAAGACATGATATAATATATTGATGAATGAGGTATAAAACTATGTTTTACTTTGATTATAAAATTATGTTAATTAAGTGTATAGCCACCATGTTTATTGTAAGTGTATAGCTATGGGTTATTTATTTAGTATTGTGAAGAATATATAGCACAGCAGGAATTATATATGGTTAGAAAGTTTTGATAAGTGAAGTTAGCCGCCCTCTCCCTCAATTTATTTCCTTATTTTTCTGATTCTTATGGCCTCATTTATTATTTTTGTTTGAGTTGTCGTAATAAATGGGCATCCCGCTGATCTTATATATTTTGTTGGCCTCAATCTCATTGCATGATGCTACTAGTCCACATGGTTCGATTAGGCAGCCGCACACGCAACTCGCATGTTATTGTAATAAGTTAATTTTACATTACAAATAAATATTTGTATTTGTCGTTGTTCAATCAATGAAATTTCTTACTTTTCAAGGGGAAAAAGAAAAGGAGATTTTTAAAGATTATCAATGTAATCAGTTACCCTCATCTCATTTTCTTATCTTAAACCATACTCTCTTTATTCCAATAGAGCGATTAACATGAAGTTGGATTTGGAAGCAAAGACATGATGACAAAAATATTGTCTAGAGATAAGTTTCAGTGTGTCGTGTGATAGGAGAGATGACTAATCTCTCCACAACTTAGTTAAAGACCATGTATTTGTCCAAATATTGTAAGAAAATAGAGTTCATCTAGTGTATTAAATTTGACTTAAATACACTAGATACATGTTGACATATATGATCGAACCAAAATCATATGCAAAATTTGGAGAAAAACAAGAGAGAAAATGTAATTTTCAAGGTGTGTTCAGTCCATATTATTTTGTAAATGCGATTTTTGGAGAATCAACCGTTGGATCAATCTGAAATTTGGACAGCACGTTCAGGACACATTGAGGTATATTTTAAACGGTGGAGATCAGGTTTTCATTCTCCTAGAGTCGGAAATCGAAAACGAAAACTGAAGTATTTTTTGTGAGATCTTTCCAACTCTTATTTGATATCAAAATTAGACTATCTTAAATCTTGTTATTGAATATCTGTTGTGACGTATTGTCAACTTAGTGTACTCCTATATTTTATTATAGTAGAGATTTTGGGTGGACTTTGATCCCGATTTTTACTTCTCACATTGGAGAGGTTTTTCACGTTAAAATTGTTGGTGCCATTTGTGTTATTACTTATTGATTTTATTTGTTCTTTTTGGTTGTGCATCGTTTATATTGATTATACTATTTGATATTATTTTCTAACAGATCACACAAGAGAGGGATAACTATTGTTTTCACTGTGTAGTCAATTGATTGTCTTTTGAATTAATTAAATGTGTTTATTCTAACACTCTCGTGGTTAGCTGCCAAAACCATTGCATACTTTTCATTTCGCACCTTGTATTTTTATTAAAAAAAAAAAAAATTGAGAGAGAGAGAGAGAGAGATATGTGGTATTTGCATGAATTTGGTAATGAAAAAAGGATAAATTTAGAAGACGAGCGACAGATAAATATAAGATTGGGGAGGTTTATTAATTGGCATTTGCAGGGGTTGAATGGAGTGTAATTTGTATTAGTCAAGGTGGAGAAAAGAGTCATACGATGAGCCCCTGAGAGTTTTGTGGACATCATCCCAGTTCTTAATATGCTTCGATAATGATCCCTTGTGTATCTTCACATTCCGACTAGATAACTCTTTTTTTTGAAGTCCTAGAAATTCTTGAACATCCAATAACTTCTGCAACACAAAATAGTATTTATCAATTTCTAATATCCAAACCTAATAATAATTAAGATTGCAGAAGTTATATATTCTTAGTTGTGCACATTTTCGGACTCGTATGCTCAAATTTGTACAAGTCACCAATCGATAGCATTTAGGACATTCAAGCCGCCTACTGTTATTTTATTTTACTTTATTTTTTGCATTTATTGTTTAAGATTTTCAAAATATTGTATTATTTAATATATAATTTAACATTTCAATAAATGTTAAAGTAAAAACAAAATCTATTACAATTTATATATATAATAGCAAAAAAAATCAACAAATAAAACCATAATTAATATACTCTGGAGCATTTCTAAAAATTTCTCTATTTCAATTAAATGAAATCTATTGCAAATCAAAACCCACCTCGATTAATACATTTTGAAACGAATTTAAATCCAAATATAATATCCCTTTTGTTTTATTTCAAAAAAAAAATTAAGTACAATTTATAAATCTGTTTCCATACCATATATATACATATTATGTCTCAATATTTTTGTTTGATTTTTGGTCAGTTTTTATAGCTATGTGGATTTTAGTTTTTTTTATTAATTAAATTTCTTTTGAATTTTTTTTAAATTTTTATATCATTTTTCTGAAAATTTCTGGTGTTCCTTTATCGATCCACGATCTTTTCTTTATTTTTAATGTCTAATTTTATTTTATTTATTTTTTTCGAATTTTTCTTTTAATTGTTTTCAAGTTTAATGTTATTTTCTTTATTTTTTTTATTTTTTGAGCCAAAATGACTGTTTTGTTCCTAAATAGGCCCATTCCAAACACATGCTTAAATGTCAATCAAAAAAGTAAAGTGCTAGTTAGAAATATGCCAAAATGTAGAATTTGTGTACTTCAAAAAAGCAAAATGCCAACCAAATCACTCCTAGGATCAGAATTTTTTTGTATTTTACCCTATTTTATTTTATACTAGTATGAGATTCGTGGGATCTATGTTATTAAAAATATTAGTAAGAGAAATATAGTATCTAAGTTAATAATTTTTATATTTAATTATAAATTTATTTTAAAAAATCCAAGTTAAATATTCTCGAATTATGAATTGTGAATTTGAGTTTAAGTACTTAAAATTTAAATTAAAATTGGATCTTTGTATTGGATTAAAAAAATCATAATTTAAAAATCAAATATTTGTATATCTGAATTGTTTAAAAAAATTAATGTTTGAAATTTAATATAAAAAATTTAATTAAAATTTAAGCTAAAAGTAAATATTACATTTATATGAAGATATTTGGGCATTTTAATTAGTAGATTTGAAGATTAAATTGTGACAGAAAAAATTAAAATATAGAAAAATTATTTTAATTTCCATGATTTGGTTTTATACGCACCGAATCAACTCCAAATTTGAATATTAATTTTCTTTTGTAGAGAATCTAAATATTGATTTCAAATGTACCAAATCTATTGTAAATTCAATATTAATGATTAAAATCACGTAATATGTTTAATTAGAATATTAAGAAATAAATAATATGTCATTACTTATTCTATTTTTTATATTTAGAAATAATATTTAGTTGAGAAAATAAATTAATAAACATACATTGTACATATTATTATCGAAAAACCATATATGCATCGGGTGCCCGTGCAATTCGATATAGAGTATTATGTCTTTAACTTAAAAATATTATTCGTTTACTTGGAAAAATATTACTATTAGTTTGTTACCTTAAAATAGTAATAATATTTTTCAAATAAAAAAGTAAATAATTATTAATTAAATAAGTAATAATATGGATCGGGTGCACTGCACAAGAAACTCATTCTATTATAATATATATGTATATTTTTTTTTTTATAATGTAGATATATGCATAAGAGATATATATAATATTGTCGTCTAATATACATAAATATATAGTCGAATCCCTAATTATGATATGTATATAGATAGAGGGAGAGAGATGTTTTATTTATTTTTTATTAACTAAATTTTCCTTCTAAATTTTCAATCATTTGTTCCTAGAGATTCGGTGGCATGTATTTCTAATACATTAACACGATTTCTTATGGTAAGAATATTTTAATAATAATAATATATATATATATAAGTTAATAACATGTATGTTACATTTGTATATATGATTTCAAAGGCTAACATAAATAAGAAAATAATATTATATATAAAAGAAATAAAAGAGAGTATATAACTTACGGTGCGATTCTTGAGGAGATCTTCATAGTAGAGAATGATGTGCCTGGTGCCGCTGAAGTGGTGCAACGCCTCCTCTATCATCTTCTCCATCGCCTTTAGTTCCATTATCAACGTTGTTGAATTTATTACTGGTTTATATCTACAAAGAATAGCAGCCTGCAACAACCAGGTTTAAATTCATTAATTAAACAATGACATGACACTCTACTTTCACTAATCCTATTATATTTTTTATTAAATTAAACATCATGTACAACTACTGCAACAAATATGAACAACACTGACCAAAATTTAGCCACACAAAACAAAGTCGTAGTTAACATTAATTCTTAATGACAAAATTGTAGACTTCGTTGCTACTTACCTACGAATTCTGGATTTTTATCGCTAGTTAATAATTTTAGAATTCTAGCAACGAATATACAAATTCTCGTCGCTAACTTTGCAGTGCGTTAATTTGTTACATTTGCTATATAAGAAGAAAATTAGAAATAAAGATTAGTAGGAAAAATTACAAATATAGTTTTCTAGCTCATGGATGGTTTCAAAATTAGTTCTTTCTTATGAAGTTTATTATTTTGTTCATTTTCTTATTTGATTTCTTCAATTCAAACATTTTTTTAAGCAGAAATTTAAAATTCTTGTTGGATATTTGCATATGTACCAGTGTTAAATAAGAATTTTTATTTTTGTGGCATAATAAGTGAAATGAACATGTCCTTCGTAATAAACATTATAACATCAGACACATAAAAATTAACATAGAGACCACATATAGCAAAGAAAAATGTGAATCTCTAATGTGACATGATTATGCGGTGTATAAGTGTAATTACCGGACAATTTTTTTTGAATTTAGATTAAAAAAGAACTAAACTTGAACAATTAAAAAGATAAAATACTAATTTTGGGATTGTCCACAAGTTAGAGGATTAATTTTGCAATTTTTCTAAACTTGGTAACATAATCCTACGAATTATTTATTACGTCGCTAAATGTATAACCATAATATAAGCTAAAAATATGAACGACGAGATTCATATTTTTTCATCGCTAAACTTGCTACAAAAATTTAAGTTTTGTCACCAATAATTTAAAATATAAATTCAAATCATTAGGGATGACATTCATGTATTTTTGTGGTTAAACTTAGTACAGAATTTATGTCACCAAAATATAAGTTGAAATAATTGGCGAAGAAATTGGAAAGAGGTGTTACCTCTTGGTGCGATTGCACATGGGCCTTGTGCGTTCCATTGACGAGTTTAGCATAAGTATCGTATGTATTGGCAAGCAATGAAACCAGGCGTCGCAGCAGATTTCTTCGGAACATGAATATTACAGAGACACCTCTGCTCTTGAAATAATCTTTAATTTCTTTATGATGCTCCATCAACCCCTGCATTTCAAATACCGTATACATCTGCATTATATACATATATATATTTGAAACAGGCAAATTTGAATTTCGAAATGGTACCTGGTTAAGCATCCACTTGAACCCAACTGCAGAAGAGCACTGGTTTTTGGCCAACCACTCTAAATTATAAACTCTATCAAGACTTGACAGTACTGCAGAAGCATTACTTCTTCTCTCCTCGCCATAAAATATCTCTCCATTAGAGCTTACATCACTGTGGTTGTTCAACAGAGTCTCTAACCATCTGCTTCCAGATCTTTGCATTGTCAGAATCGCAAAAAGCCTCTCGGGTTTACAGCCAGATCCGGACCTGTAGACAACAGTTTCATTAGCTTTTTCTTATAGAGAGACTGAAAAGGTATGGATTGAATTCAGACAGAAGAAGTAAATAGTACCTGTTAAATGAGGTTGGCTTTGGATTGACAACTTCAATATTTACCAACACTGGGGGGGTGATCGTGCGGACATGATTAATTTTGGTGAGACAGAGTGAACAGATGTAAGCACCATACATCACTGCAAAAACTAGGAGTAGCATCCTCAGAGAAGCTGCAGGAGATTTCCTTGTAATAATTAGGGTTTCCTGTAACACACATAGAAGAGGGAGATGTGTGAGTGTAAATGGGTAAGAAAATGCATGATTATTATGAGTTCTGCAGCAGAAACTAACTACTACCTCAAAGCTCATCTCAAATATGAAATTCTTAAATTTCAGATGTACTTTCGAAATGCTCTAATTAAGAAGATAACAAAATCAAGAATTGTGCGCGTGTGTGTGTGAGAGAGAGATGGAAAATGTAATTGAAAGGTCATTAGTAGTTGAGTAATTTCACATGTTTAAGTGTAAGTATTACGCAAAATTACAGGAGGAATCGAAGACCACGTTCAAACTAAAGAATAGATGGTTGACTTATATCTCAACGAAGACCATTAAATTGTAAGTATGTATTAAATGTACAGGAACCGAAAACTAAAACAATTCAAAACCAAACCTGGTTTGAAACTTGAAATCAAGATTAATATGGAGTGTCCTCTCTAGGGTCTACCTTCTTATCTTCCAACTTTTCTATCCTTTTATTTCTGTTTATATCCTTATATTTCTCTTGTTTGTTCTGCGCTTCATAGATTACAAATTTGGCTCCATAACTACTGGGATTGCAATTTCAAGACCATAATATATCATGTTTTGACAAATGAACACACAATTAAGACAAATTAAGCATTTTAAGACAGGTAAGCTCAGTTTAGACAACTTTAGAACATTTTTCATCCCAATATGTACGTGACTTGCATTGAAACTTTCTGGCAGGTTATGAAGATTAGGGACTGATCTTCTGCCTAAGGGCTGACTTGTATGGAAACTATGAATTGGGATTTTTTATTTTATTATGTGTTTCATTTTCCATTCGAAAATAATCATCATACGACCTATGTATATAATAATATCACTAATTAATTAACATATATGTAGTGTATTAAATATTTTGAAATAGAAGATGGAACACCAAATGAAATAGATGATCCAAACTGGAAAACTATACACCGATATGTTTGTGTGCCAAAATTAACATTTAACACAAGAAATTATATATATATATATATATATATATATATATTTATATCTCTGTGTGTGTGTGTGTGTAATTTTAAAATAGACAAAAAAAGTTCAAAAATTTTCTGAAATTAATTTTGAAAATATTTCAACTATCAATATAAAATACGAAATACTTAAATAAATAGAGAATATATAAAATAAAATCTGAAAATTTGTGAAATAAACTGAGTAATTATGAAAATCATTTAGAATATTGTAACGCAATAAAATGTCTAAAAATTATATGACATTATCTAAATAAATATGGAACATAAGATTAAAATAATTAGTAAATTACTTAAAACAATTTACAAAATGTTACAATTACAAAATAAAATATGAAACTACTTTATAAATGAAAAAAACATATCAAGAAATTACGTGAGAATTATTTGAATAAACTTAAGAATTTATGTAATAAAATACTCAAAAAAGAGATAAAGAACGTAAAAGAAATGATATTTTGAGGTGAGTAAGTAGAAAATAATACAGGAAAAATTCTAAAAATAGTCTTGTAACTTTGGGTAGTTTCAATATTAGTCCTTTTATCTTATTAATTTACAATTTTTGTCCTTTTTTTATTTAAATTTCTTCAATTTAGACATATTTTTAACCAAAATTTAAAATTTTTGTTGTATATTTACACATGCACCACACATTACTGTGTTAAATAAGTGTGTTTATTTTTGTGGCATAGTAAGTGAAATAGATATGTCCGTCGTAATAAACAATATGACATCAGACACACTAAAATTGACCATAGAGGCCATATATTAGGAAGAAAATGTGAATCCCTGATGTAAAGTGATTATGCGGTGTATAAGTATAATTATCAGGTATTTTTTTTAATTTCAATTAAAAGATGACCAAATTAAAGCAATTAAAAAGATACATGATTGATTTTGAAATAGCCCACAAGTTAGAGAACTAATTTTATAATTTTTTCAAATGATATATATGTATATATATTGACATGTATCACCCCTTCAAGCACACCCTTCTTCCCAATACCCAAGTCCAACCACAATCCAGCCCACTATCCTACCCTGCCTAAACCCTGTTGGAACTATGATGATATGTGATTGTGGTGGTGATGTTGTTGCAAAAATATCAATAGATTTGCAAATTTCTTTTCCCCTGAATATCAGATAAATTTAGATGACTTAGATTTTATTTCATGTTTGTTAGATATTTATATTTAAAGAAATGATACTATATACTAAGATTTTTCATGTGTTTTAGATATTTATATTTAAAGAAGTGATAGTATTGATATTTACTATGAACATATGTTATGAATTTAGACGTGATATAAATATAGCTCATGAAATGGTTAGCCATAGATGTGTAAGGTAGCTTTCCGCTTGATGTATATAATTTATTATTTTCTTTAATTATTAGTACTATTATAATAGTGTGTTACTTTTGATCAATTTTCTCAATGTTTTGATTCTCATAACCGTAAGAGGTGGAATCATATCCAACAAGCATATAGTCGGTTTCGGAACCACCAGTTCCACAGCTCAAGTAGTTTCCTTTTTTTTAATTCCATGGTTTCAGATCTCGATTTTGGTTTTTTTTTTCAATTCTGAACTTTTGATTCCTAGTGTTTTTTTAATGTTTTTATAAATTCTTCCAATTTTTTTTAATTGGAAGAGATATTTCATATATTTGGAGAGATTGCTAGAGATTGAATTTAAATATGACAAAAAAATCACAACTTACAAAAACCAAGATTGTACGAGGATGAATTTGAATATAAAAAATAACTTCCAAAAAATAAGATTGCAAGAGATTGAATTTAAATATAACTAAAGAAAATTGCAACTTATAAAAAATAAATTAAGACAATCAAACTTTACAACTTATATTAAAAAAGTTACAATAAAATAAAAATAAAAATACATAAAACAATACAGCAAAAAATCAACTTACATAGAAAAATACTACTTTTAACAAAACATGAAACTTATTAAAACTAAATTAAATGAGAAAAAAATACGTGAGCTTAATTCTAAGTTAGAAGCTAGAATTTCAAACTTAATTATAAATTAAAAACTAGAATTTTTATTTTCTAATTAAGAATTAAGTTGTCGGTATATCCTCATAGTTGAGGAATCAAAGTATAGCTGGTTCTCTTACCTTCTAACATACCTAATGTATCCTTATAGTTGAGGAATCAAAGTCTAGCTCGTTTTTTAACCTTCTAACATACTTTGAGCAGTGGCATGACTCAATCACTCTCAAAGGTGGAATACTCGTTTCCATCCTCATCCTCATTTTTAATTCACCCTCATTATTTTCATCAAAGTTTACTTCTTATTTTCTTACCTCGATATTTAACTAATCCTGAGTAATGTTTGATTTTCTAGATTTTCAACATTTAATTTAGATTTTTAAGCATTCAAGATGTAACAACCCTCACTAAATGCTTCTTCAACCAAGACATTGGAAGCTAAACACACATATTTCCTTGCAATAATTGCAAAATATGGGAAATTTGCTCTTCAATTCCACCATCTCAAAACCTAATTAATTAGGTGTGTCAAATTTTAGTTTCACAAATTATGAGACAAATAATTTTGTACTTCTATATAAAGACTATTGCTCCTAAACTTTTTTTTATTTTCTAATATCATAAAACTTATAATATTGGTCAAGATCTTGAAAGTTCAGATATTGAAATTGTTCGGGTTGAGTCAAAGTCGAACTACCTCCAATATCTTGATTTTTATCACTGTTTACATTATCTAAACCATCACTAAAATAAATTTTATATTCTTTAAAAATATCATTAAAGAAATTATTTTGCCTACAATTACATGTAGATTAGGAGTGTCATCGTCCTTATCGTAATAATGCATCATAATATATTCTTAGTAATTCTTCTAAACCATCTTCTATAATTATATGATCTAATAGTTTTGAAATTCAAAATAAATCTGGAATATCTTAAAAATATCTTAACCATTTACTTCTCATTCTTGCGATGTAATTTTCGCAAATCCTCATTTGAATAATATGGTTGTAAAATAAGTGTAATTTTAACACACTGATCTATAGCTAAAGGAAAAGTGTGATAATAAAAACCGAATAATTATTCTGTTACATCTTTAAAAACTTTCAAGAGAGATATTAATTCTACACATGTATCCCTTGAATTTGGAAATAAAGTAATACCTAGTTGTTTTTGTGTGGGAAAAAATTACCTAATTCATTTATAACCTCATAAGAATCATTTAACATTTTATATGTTGAATTCCAATCATTAAGCATATTTCTGAAGAGTTATTAGGTACACTCATACCAATGTTTGACAAAATTTTCTCCATTTTTTGTATAGACGTTCTTGCCAAGCTAAATCCCTAATTGCTTCTCTAATAGAACTTACATTGCATACTTATATTAAAGAAAGAGATTTAAATGTGAACAATATTTAATATAAAATTTATTTTTTGAAATAATTATTTTTAGAAAAATTGTGTGGTGCCCCAGGGATTTTTAATTATTAAATTCTCAACATTTAATGAGAATACTTATATCTATCAGCCTATCTAAAAACAGGGTTATAATTAAAATTCTCATTGCATTTGCCACTAAAGTCACCCTTTTTCCCTCCATTTCATTCTTCATTTTTGCTCAAGTTTAGTGCTTCTTGAAACCCGTCCACTTACCCTTCGCTACTCACCTGAAGAATGCTTCATCGTCTTCTTCCTGGGACAACAACTCTTTGTCTTTCTGGTCATCCTTGCTTCAAGATTTTGAGAAATGTTGGATCTTTTTTTGTATATAAATACAAAATCTAGAACAGTGAATAGATACAAGATATATATGAAAGGAGGGATAAGTGGGCACAAACATTTTTTTCATGATTGACCACCAACCAAGTTTGACTTCTTATATAAAATATTTTTTGAATACTCATCTTAGTATGTACAACTTTGTGAAGAAATGCCATAAAGCCGTAAATTGAATCAAGCAGAATGTGCTTCGCTTTAATTTTATTGAAAACCAACCTGAGGTACCGTTGCAAACACATTTAGTCTATTAGAAAGATGAAGTGGTTTTGATCCGTTAAGAGTCTTGAAAATAATAAATATATATTTATATATTCAACGTGTATAACAATATGGGCTAAAAGCTGAATTTTGGGCTCCATATCATCAGTTGTAGTATGACATTAGCACACGTGTCTCGCATTAAAAAGAATTCAAAGGTGATTTATTTTTATGTTAATTTTTTAAAGACATGTTGCAAATGACAATTAACCCAAAAGTCATGAATTTTTATGTAATAAAAAAATCGACTTACGCCACGTGTATAACATGGGCCCAAAATATGAATTTTACTTCAACATCAGCAGTCAGAGCCTAAAATTGATCCATATGGATCGAATTGAAAATATTGCAAAGATGATGCACTTTTTTGTTATGTTTGAAAAGTCATGTTGCAATTCATAATTGACCAAATGATGATGATTTTTTATGTAATTAAGTCCAATATTACTTCATTATTTCAAAGCTAAGCACATTTCAAATTTTATTTTGACAGGACACACTAAATATTATCACATTTATCACAGTAATTCAAAATGTAACAAAATACAAAAATATAGTTTTTTATTTTTCTAAAAACAAAAATATTTATGGATAGTTGAATGGATCAACAGGAGTCGATACCACCCACATCCGAATTCATTCATATCCTTTGTATACCTTTTTTTTTTTTTTGAAGTTGTCGTTTCTTTCTTTCTCTATATTCTGCTTCTTCGCCCTTTCATACAAAAATAAAAAATTAAAAAAAAAATTAAAAATTAAAAATCACAGCTTTCCCCTATGCAAACCACAAACCCCTGAGTCAATATGAATTGAACTCAATCTATGGGAATTAAGGAATGAAGAATAATTACTTGAAACAATCAGCTTTAATATTGTTGTGGCGAACTCTTTGTAGAAAAATGGATTGGTTTAGGAAAGAAGAGATACACATGTATTGGTTTATGGAAGAAGAGACGTTGAATCTCCATGGCCGAGGATTGGCCATCGCCGCGTCTGTCCAAGGGGACATTTGCAGTTAAAAAGTTGATGCATTTATGTTAAATTTTGAAATATTTGAATTCATACAATATTTATTTTAGTGAAGGACATCTAAAATAATGTTCTCTGTGTGGCACATTAAGGTAGGATAAAAAATTAGTTCAAAATAATAGTGCCAGTACAATTGAGGGTGTATGTTTGCTATATCTTCAATGTTATTAGTTCAACTTTTGATGGTGCATGCAAAATGTTTGAAAGAATGTCTGACATGGCTGAAGGTCTTAATATTGAAGAGCAACGACCCTCTTTCGTGAATATGATACGGAAAGCCAGCACTAATTAAGCAGAATAAAGCTGAAGTTCAATCCATTGTATTTGTATACTCCAACTAAGGGCTGTTAACTGTGATTACTTGTGCATCCAATTAATTACTTTTTACTTCTGCAATTGCTCCTCCTCAACTTCATCAAAACTCACTTTGCAAAATCCAAGATGCTTCTAATATTTTACTTTACAACACTTAAGGTCTTGTCGAACATGAATTATCGCACTTCTTTTCAAATGACAATACTTATATTTTTACACTTCAATAATAGTATATTTTAAATAAAATAATAATGCCTTTAAGGTTAAAATGTAATATATTTCAACAAAGAGAATAATATAATGTATAGTTAAGTAGTAATAGCTTTCAACATAAAAAGTAATACATTTAAGGGTATGGGATAATACGTTCCAACATAATATTTATACTTCAAAAAAAATCCATGTTATGGACTTCATTTTTTTTATTTTTTCTGTAATTTGGGCAATTAAAAAAGAGAAACACACACAAGTTGATACATTAAAATCTAGAATACAATTTTAATAAGAACTTTGGATCTGATGATTCTTTAGTTTCAAGTATTTGCCACTTAATCAGTGCTCTTGAAATTGAGAAACAACTTGACCTATACGGCCATTCGTTTATTATATATATATATATGAGTGGCGATATAAACGGAAGACATTAACGTAAATCAGATTTAGTGTGCTTAAATTATGTGGTACAGATCTACCTTCTTTTTTTATCGTACGGGAGAAACTGTCCTGCCTCGCTCCTACTTTATTATAGTAATGACAAATAAATAATATAATGAATTAATTTTGATTGTTTAATAAAATCATTTCATATATATTTAGCAATGTTCTAAAATTCGCTAGGTGGCAGTCGGGCGATAGGGTAACGACCTTAACACCATGATATTAGTAAAATTTGTTGATCGATTTGAGTATTTTGGTTCGACCTTAACACCATGATATTAGTAAAATTTGTTCCACCAGTTTAACAGCGAACGTGGACTGTAAGTGTAACCAAAAGATTTCCATAATCATATTCACGAAACTATGTTTATAAAGTCTTGTTTTGTTTACCCAACAAACCAAGAAATTAATCTAATGTTGCACATGTGGATTAAAAGATTTGGGTTATGACAAATTTCTATAAGATTGGATTTCATCTATTAAAATCATTACCTCAATACAAATGTAAGAGTGAATCATTTTGCACTAAATAATTTTAATTTTAATTTTTACTTCAATATCATCTAAGTATTTTTCATACATTTGAAGCTCACCTGCGATTTGAAATAAGATGGGAACGCTGCTGCAACAGGTGCTGTGTAGTTTTTACAAGTACTAGTAGTACTTCTCTTTAAAAATAACCCCCAGTAGCCACGGTGCACGACCCAAAATCCAAATTTTGTATTTCTATAATATGAAGAAATTGTTGCAAATTGCAATTAAGGTGGAGACCTTATTCAGAAATGACTGCAACTTATCAAGCATTTTATGCATCTCATATTGGGCTTGCACATACTGGGCCAACAATCGTATGGTGGGCCAGTAGAACCACGAGAATAATAAGGCGATGATGGATTGGAAACCTAACAGTTCATTAATGAGAGATTTTTTGTATTAAATATTGTGCACATAATTTCAATGAGCCACCCAATTACAATTAACTGAAGTCAACATAATTGGATAGTTAGGTTAAATTAAATTACAATGTTCTAATTAACAATCTAACTTCTAAATTAACTTCCTGCTTTATTAATTCAATTAATACATTTGGATATCCAAAAATTAATTCAACAACTGAATCATTTGAAAACCTCCAATAAATGAATCTCAAATAATTAGTTATACCCAACCTTCGGACTGTCACTCTCTTATAACTCTTCAATTGCACAATATGTGTAACCTTTTAGGCTCACAACTAATCTGGCAGGGGGGATTGCAAACAGCTTCTCATTAATCTTACTCAACTGAAATTAGTTCTAAGATCCTAAAAACCACTGGAACACCCAACAAGTAGCGATGGTTACCCAGTCTTCAATGAATTAGTCAGTGAACCTCTTTCAATTTCGACTATCACGCACATACGCTCCTTCCGTATGTTCTTCAATCGCGTCACATTAGCCTGGCAATGTCTATACATCTTGTATGCCTTGGGACACTCCGAAGCCTTTTTTTTTTTTTTTTAAGAAAAAGAAAAAGGAAGAACAAAAAGAAGAGGATCAACTTTGCATTGACCACCAGGGTGAAAATCAGAGCAGCTTCCGGAGAGTTAATCGCTAACATCCTTGATGGAACAATGGGCTCTCTAATTAGAGTAGTCAGAGCGGAGGAAGCTCTCGTATGTTGTTCCTCTCAGAATCTTGTCAACATCATCCCAATTCTTGACATGCTCCGATAATGGCCCTCGGTGTATCTTCACCTGTCGACTAGTTAATTCCATTTCTGGCAGCTCGAGAAATCTTTGAACATCCATCAGTTTCTGTAGCACAAGTCAAATGCAACGAATATTATCAGTTTTCATTACAGAGGTTCAACTAAAGTATCGGCATCACAAGGGTTAGAATCCTAATAGTATGAAAAAAAAAAAAAAAAAAACTACTTATTAAATTGTACCCTTTAGCCTCCTGCACTTGTTTATTTTATATTTTACTTTTGCTCCAGGACTTCCACCTTTTCTTTTGACTTTTAACTTTGATGGGGCAAAGGTTTCAAAAGTAATACTAATAAAATATTATGTAAAACAGAACAGGGGGCAAAAATATAAAAAAATATAAGTAAAGGTGGCAAAATATACATTTTCCCTACACAATTAGTGATTATAACAAGTGCACTGTTCAGCAATATATTCTGCAAAAATTAAAGAGAGGTCAGGCATAGCAGACAATAAACGAGTAAACTACCCTGATTATCTGCAATCCAATTGGCTTTCGAAACAGCAGGAAAAAAAAACTAAATTTATCCAAGAAAAATGCAAAGAAACTTACAGTTCGATTTTTTATGAGGTCTTCATAGTACAGAACGATGTGCCTTGTGCTGCTGAAATACTCCAATGCTTCCAAGACCATCTTCTCCATGAGCTTCAAATCCGTCATCAATGATGTTGCATTGATTACTGGTTTATATTTGGAAAGTGTATCAGCCTACAATAAAAAAGGTCTAATGATCAGATCCTATACGCATGTACAGATTGTTCCCATTCATAAAAGATTATCCATTTATAAAAAACTTTAAAAAAGAAAAAAAAGGCAAGAACTACCTCTTCGTGTGAGTGCACATGGGACTTGTGAGTCCCATTAAGGAGTTTAGCATAACGGTCAAAAGAATTAGCAAGCACAGAAACCATCCGTCTCAGCAGATTTCTTCGGAAAAGAAATATAACAGAAACACCTCTATCATTGAAATAATCTATAATTTCCTTATGGTTCTCCATCAACCCCTGCATTATGAGTAAGGTACAACGGTGAGTATTTTACGCGAGATAAATGCCACCAACCCAGAAATTAAATACTTAGGAGATGAAGTATGAGTGCACGAGACTGATTGTCAATCACAGATTCAACAATCATTACAGCTAATTTTCATTGCACAAACGGAATTTGACAATTTTTTTACATTCAGAAGCATGCTATGAAAACTGATGAGAAGTGGAATGACTTTTCCAAGTCCTCAGAAAAGATTAATGCGGACACAAGTCCTGAAAGACATGCAAAACAGCAAAACCTTTATTGTCTAAATAAAGGGCACAACAGGTAAAGCCCACCACATTGCCATAAATTGCTTCAGTCCATTGACGATAGCAGAGCCTTATCATTTTGGCATTTAAGAGAAAACCTTACTCACATTTAGGTAGTTGTGTAAGTGATCACTTTATATTGTTATTCTAGGAAACTACTTCTTGATTCTAATATTAACAACTTATCCAAGTTTCCAACTAGCTAGAATTCCCCATTAAAATGCTAAAGATTTTTTTTTTTTTTTTTTGGTTCCTAATAATAGCCATCCATATTGCATCTATGCAGCATACTGTGTTTAAGTGCAATTTTAAGAGTTAAATTGTTTCTCATGGTAACGGCAGCAATTCACAGAAAATCTATCATCCAGCAACACTCGTTTCAGCTTTGTTCAAATACTATATTATCATTTTTTAATTTGATCAGACACAAGTAGAGCTGCTTGCCAAATGGGGCTGTTGAAAAGGCCAATCAATATTTGATCCAATAAACTTTATCTTACATTCACGTTCTTTTCATTTTAAATGGAAGCCAAAAGGATGGGACACTCAGAATGACACCATAAGCATGGTCATATTGCCTGTGTATGCATGAAGTTTCCAAAACGGACTTTTATAGTGCAGGAAGAAAGATGATACAGAACTCTGTATTTACAAGGTGAGCATTAAAAAGAATGTTGAAAGATACAAATAAATATCAGTCCCAGCTAGAATGCATCTGAATATCTTACCTGGTTAAGCATCCACTTGAAGCCTACTGCAGCAGAGCACTGATTCTTGGAGGCACTAGTAAACATGTCCAAATTGTAAACTCTATCCAGAGTTGAGAAAATCGAAGAAACATTGCTTCTCCTCTCTTTAACAGAAAATATCTCCCCATTAGAGCTTACATTAGTGTGGCTGTTCAACAGGGTCTCAAACCATCCGCTCCCAGATCTTTGCATAGACAGAATAGTGAAAAGCCGCACAGGGTTACAGGCACATTCAGCCCTGTTATACATAAGAGCTCATTCATATCATTACAATTTCTTAAGACACTTCAAACCCTCAATTTAAACAAAAAGTATAAATACTTGCCTGCTAAATGAGGTGGGCTTTGGGTAATGCAAGTACGGCATTTGAGATCTATCAATCTCGTTATCATGACAATGCCTCTGACTAACTTCAACATTTAGGAACTTAGCACTTGTATGAACATTAGTTTGCTTTAAACAGATTGAGCAGATATAAACACCACAGGCCATTGCAAATACTAAGACTAACATCCTCAATGAAGCTGGAGATTTCTTTGGAGGTTTAATAATTAGGGTATCCTGTCATCCACAGGAGGGAGGGAATATGTGAGTATAACAATATAGTAACAATCCAGTACAATGAAAAAAAAAAACGGAACTACAGTAAAGAAAAATGTTAAGAATTCATTTATGTTGAAACTTGGGGGAAATTTCACAAGGAAAATGGCATCAGTATTACAATCACACCCCTTTCTATCATCTCCAAAAAAAGTCTGTTGGACAGTTAATCAATTTGCAATCTCAAGTCCACTATGACTCAGTCTATTGAAAAAATTACGCCCCATATGAAACGGCATCAGAGAAGTATCAGCAAACTCTTCTACTATCTCCTCTCTCTTTTTTCAAGAACTTTCAATAATTATACAAAGGTCGCGGAAAACCAACTCTATGCAAGAAGAATGAAGCCAAATCAATGCTTGCTAAAAATAAAACATCAAATACAGCAAAATATTCTAACCCACCATAGAATTTAAATCTCAAACAGATTTCCAAAATTCTCAGAAGATAACCAAAACAGAACCCAGACCGAGACCTCTAAACACTAAATTTTGTTCAAAGGAATCCAGAAAAAAAATGACAAAAGTTTAATCATCCATCAGTAACAACCCCACTAATTTAAAGAGCTCAAACCCAAAACAAAATCTACTTTAAAGCTTGGAAGTTTGAAATAACCCTAATAAAAGAGAAGAAGAATTAAAGAGACAAGCTGAGATTCTGTATTAATTATAGTCCCACAAATCCGATGACCACTCCAAAAACTTTAAAAATAAATTAAAGAAGGCCGGCGAACAAATGAAACAGAGAAATCAAAAACTCACCTTGGTAAAAATGCAAATCTCTTCAGCCATACTACCAAGAATGCAAGAAAAACCAAATGGGCTCACTACGAACAGCTCAGATTTCTTCAACTATTCCTCTCCAAGTACATGCTGTACATATAATATATACACGACACAATGCAGTGCATATATATATAAATATATGTATATCGAAAGAACAGATTTAAGAGCACTTGACTTCAGTCAGCGGCAGAGTTTGGGGTGCGTTGGAGTTCCTCGTTAAGAACAAAGGCATTAAAGATAAACAGCTGGAAGGCGGTCCGCCCGCTGCTACTGTTTCTTCTTCTTCGTATTTTCTAGTTCTTGTCAGAGTGTGACCAATTTTTTATGTGCGTAAAACTATGTAGAATCTAGATACCTGCGCGAATGGGGTGGGGGGTGTTATATTGGATTTGTTGATAAATTTTGATTTTGGTTTCGGTTCGGTGAAATGGGTTGGAATTGTAGGAAGATTAAATTGAATTGTAATAATGCGGTCACCAGAAACAGGAATTGTGTGTATCGGCGGATTTCAGGCGTGCCGAAGGGTAAAGCTGACGCTCTATGTTTTTCAATCTTTGTTCTGTTCTGACTTTTGTTTTGGTCCACAGCACACCGCGTTAGCAAATAAAAAATATGCATATATATATATATATATATATATATGTATAGTGCTTATCTATTCATGTGAAACAAGCAAAATTAAAAATTATCAAAAACAAATACAAAATTTTCTCTTATAGCCCCCCCAAATATACTCAATTTTAGATTTGTCACCACTATTTTTCTTTGGATTATTTGTATAAATTTATATAATATACTGCTAAAAACATAGTACATGTCTTTGCTTTAGATATACATAAATCCCTAGGTAATTCATTATTTACTCTTATCTACTTGAATATTTACATTAAAGATAAATTTTACAAATATAACATATTAATTTATTTATCATATACATAATCTAGTATGTAATTAAATTAAAATTATAAACACATATCATCCTTTGTGACGAAGATTGTTTGCTTCGATGGTACAACATCATCTGAAATTTATCAATTAAATTATTGTGTGTTTTAAAAATTCAAAACGTAATAATTGACATTACAAAAATTAAAAATACATCATTAAAATACAAATTTTACAAAAAAATCATAACTTTTTATTCAATTAATCCAAAAACAAAAAGTGGTCATCAACTTTATAGAAAAGTGCAATTAAAACCATCCTATATATTGAATTTTATAATAATTTAATGCAAAACTAAAATTTCAGGTTTCAGTGAGAAAAATAATAATTTTGAGGTCTATATTTTTCTAAAATAATACTAAATTTAATTTACACTAAGATTTCAATAAATTATTTTAAGTAAATTTTCAATTTAATATTTGTAATATGATTCATTCAAATTAATCATGATTAAATTTAAATATTTGAGGGTAGTTTTTATTTATACAAATAATATTTGGTAAAAATAATAAGGAAATTTAATATTTATAAGATAATAAAATTTTAAGACATAATTCTTATGGATATATAAGGATTCAAAACTAACAATTTAATTTTATCCATGCAATAATGATATTATATTAAAGAAAGTAAGAAATTTATTAATTTGATATATTACCAATTATACATATAACAGGAATAAAAAAGATAATGTGCTCTCAAAATATCAATTACAGAAATAAAAAAAGGATGAGTTGCCAAATATGGAACTGATTTAATGTTGGAAAATTTTTATTTTGTATTTATATCAAATTTTGGGTTTTATATATTGATGGATGTATGCATTTAATCTATTTTTTTAGAACAAAACTTTTAAAAAATAGTAAGTGATTTGAAAGCTTCGAATCTGGAGTCCTTAGTAAATTGATAACTTTGAGACCCATAGAAAATCAATCAATTAAAAACGATTTTAGTTACCAACTTAAATTGTGTATAAGAAACCCTTATGTTAACTCAAAATTCATTGATTTTATCAATTCAAATAAACATAAATATTTTAATTTAATTGTATTTAATTTTTTTATGATAGATAAAATATATTTTGTATGTAAAAACATAAGATGTAATATAATCATAATTTTAGTATGGAAGATAATTTAAGTGAGGAAAGTAAGGAAATTTTTTTATGAAGGAAAGTTTGGAGGTTTTCAAGTTTTTGGAGTAACTAATATTTCTCTCGTGTATTTCACGATTATAATAAGTTATTATAAATATGATAATGCATATTTTTTTTAAATAAAATATATTTTTAATAAAAACTTTTTTATAATAAAAATATTTCACAATATAAAATATATTAAAATATACCACAATTAACCTATAAAAATATATTTAAAAATTAATATGATAATTTTATATATGGAATATGGATATCAAATTAAAGATCATGAAAGATAATTAATTGATATATTTTTCATAAGAAATGAAGTTGAGATTAAAAAGTTATAAACCTTTAACTTCCTATTTTTATTTGCGGTGCTATTGTTATATATATATATATATATATATATATATATATGTGTGTGTGTGTGTGTGTATGTATATTGATGAAGATGATAGTGCAATATCTAGAGATCCTATTTGATACAACAAAAGCAAAAATCTGATACTATAAGGAAATTTAGAAGTGGGATTTAATTGGACTTGCAGTATCATATTTAATACAATATCATAATATATAAATTTATTTGTAATTTTATTATTAATTAATGTTATTAATACTATTATACACAAACTATTATCTTATTATCTTATCTACGCTCTTGTGCAATGGACGATTTGTAAACTAATCCTAAGTAAATTAATATTTAAGAATTTTTTTATTTTAGTAGTAAAATCATATAAATATATATATATATGTATATATATATATTTACTTTGCATCAAAGTAATAGTCTTGCCTCTAACATAAATTAAATTATTTATATTAAAATGAATTTGTAGCCCAAATTCAATATAAATAATCAATACAAAATATATATTCAAATCTAAGCCAAATGCTCAATCAAATTTAATGTATTTTGAACTTATCTTATTTTAATATTTGCAATATGGATGTAAAATTAAAAATTGTGAAAAGATGATTAATTTGATATATCATATCTTTAAAATATATTATAAAAGATTATCTTAACAAATTGAAATAAAAAATATATATAAATGAATAATAAATCCGACTAATAAAAAACTGACATATCATTTGTTAAAAATAATGTCAGAAACTAAAAATGAGCAGGCTATTTTTAATTAATTATATAGATTGAATTCAATCCAAATATATATTAAAAAAGCTATTAAATCATGAAATATTATTTAAAATATATTTTATTATATCCAATATTTTCAAACCAAACAGTGGAAGAGTAGGGGATTGCATCTGATATTAATGATTGTCTCTCCTAACAAACCAATATTAGCAGCTTATAATAATGAAAAAGGAAGGTGGCGCTGCCTACTGAATTATTACATAACTATAGCGTGCTTATTTATTTATACACCAAAGAAGAAGAAGAAGATTCCTTTACATACATTTCTATTTTATTTTATTTTTTGTGTTATACTTCAATGTTCATCTCTTTCCACACAAAAAAAGAGAGAGAGAGAGAGAGAGAGAGAGAGAGAGAGATGCTTTTTCATGAATTATTCTGTTCTTCTAGGCTTCCACTTTGAATTCCAGTTTTGCATTTTTAATATTGTGGGGTCAAACTGAATTGAAAAAAGTCAACAAAAAAGTTTCAGGTCTTCACTTACTCAACAATTTAATAGAAATATGTTCGGAATTAATGATAACTTGTGACAGTGAAATGACCTTCTTATCCCGGATTTATTTTGCTAGGCTGAACATATATAATGTTGATGATTGATCTCAACTGATTCGTAAAGTCATTGTAATAACAGATCAATCCTAATACATGGTTACCAGAGTAATTTTTTTTATTTTTTTTGAGTTTCTTTCCTTAAAATAAAAAATAAAAATAAAAATCGTATGACCTCCCCCCCCCCCCCCCCCCCCCCCCCCCCTCCAATTTGTACGTTCTGTATGATAGGATCTTAGTTAAGATGATTGTTCTTAGTTAATTTCAGGTCATGTCTTCCCTAGGTTTTTTTTTCCTTTTACAGATTTTACAATGCAAAAACTTGATATTTTATTTAAATGTATCCATTTTTTCTTCATCTTTTTACTTAATGGAATAATGCATTATATGATGTATTAATTATTAGATACAAAATTATATACATATATATAATTTCATTAACTTGCAGATATATAATAATATTTGATCACCAACATTTTTATTGGCCCTTTATTTAATTATGGGTCCGCCCTTGACTGTAATGACTCTTTTCAATTGTCTACCTTTGACAAATAACGCACATGAGACAATTATGGAAAATTAACATTTTATTATCAAAGGCCTAAATAAAAACATTTATAATTATTTTGAATACTATTTACTCGTCCAATCATCTTTGCTTCTTAGATCGAATATGGCGATTAATTACGAAAGTTGTATTATAGAAACCAAAATTAATTAGGTAGATATAAATAATTTGTTGCTAAAATTGTAAGATGATTAAAAAAAGGCAACACCCTATAATTAGAAGACATGGTGATGGGCAAAGAGCATTTATGAGGGGCACTTCGTGCTTTCATTATTGGACTCTTTGCTTTCAAATCAAGACACTCATTATGTGCCCATTGCATAGTATTGAAGCTGAAGACACCATTTATTTTTGTTATTACGAAGGATCACCACTTGTTATCAGTATCAATTTCATAGCTTTCTTCTTCTACAATTTCACCATTCATCCAACACAAGCTACTAAATCAGTTACAATTAATTTTCAATAATAAATATCGAGTACAAGTTATAAAACTTTTGACTTTATGCAACCTATAAATTAGGAATATTACTATATGGTAAATCATACATAAATGCTATATAACAAGATGTTCATCTTAAAATAAGAAAATAACATTATAGTTTTGTATCCTGAATAATGAATTATGATACTTCGATGTAAAAATTTTACCCTAATTATCTCAGATTGGTATTTATTATTAAAAGGTTGATCGCATGGGGAGAACCCTAAACTCCAAAAAAAGAAAATAATAATAATAATAATAATAAAAAGAAAACAGGATGATCCAATTAAAAAAGAACTTTTCAATATTTTAGTTAAAATTTAAAATAAATATTATAAAATACTAAAAATTGATAGTGTATACAATTTTAAAAGATATATATATATATATATAATATGAAATTAGTAAAGCATTCTATATTAAAATGGGGGCCGCCTCCGGTCCGTCCTTGATCAAGACTTTTGAGATTCCAAGTTCAAATCTCTAATTTTAAATTGTACTATATATATATATATATATATATATATATATATATATTGCAGTGTAGTTATAGTTTCAGTACTTGCAGATATTTATTACATATTGCAGTATATCTATAAATATTATGAGAGTTGTTAGTGAAATAAATTGAATAAAGAAAAATGGAATTTGTGAGCATTCCAACCCATTTAAATAAAGAAAAAATAGATGGTTCTTGATTTTGAAGTTTTGCCATTTGGGGGCACATTAATAGATGTTCTTAGGAAAGGCAGAAACAGCAGCGTAAGGGTAACGGCTATGCAAGTAATTGCATTCCGTCTGTCATTTTCATTTAGTTTAGGGGTGTCAATCTCATTTCCCATGCCCATTTTGCCTCAATTTATAACATAATAATAATGTAATAAGTTATTATAAAAATAGTAGTATAATTTTTAAAATAAAATACATAATTATATAAAATATATTTTTGATAAAAACTATTTAAAATAAAAATATTTAATAATATAATAATTTATTAAATATTAAAATATAACACAATTAATTTATGAAAATATATTTTATATTTAAAAATTAATATTTTATTTTTTATATATAATATAAATATTAAATTGAAAATTATAAAAATATAATTAATTTGATATATTTTATTAAAATATGAAGTCGAGATGAAAAGTTATAGGCGATCAAAAATTAAAGTAAAATCATATTTTCTAAAATAAAAAATTGATTTGAAAATAAATTTTCTATGTATTCTAACTTCTATACAGTCATACGTGTTGGGTGTGTCTTCTTCACGTCCCAATTTCTTATTTATATTATTTCATTTCATGGTATTAGCAGTTGTGTTTACAATATCAGGACTGCATATCACACAAAGGCTAAAACTGGTTCCCATGCTCTCATCGCTAAATTACACACTTAGGGGCTAACTTCAACTCTGTTACTGTCTTTCATTCGTTTTTTTTTTCGATTGCAGTAGTTGTGCATTGTCCAATTTAATCATCTTTATTTTAAATTATATGACAAAAGATACAGACACTGTTTTTAAAGACAGGCTGAAGCCAAATATGTAGTAATAAAGATTGTGAAAAAAAGATTAACGTAATATATTTTTAATAAAATATGAAGATGACACGTAAAAATATTTCGATTTTAAATATTTTAAGTGAAAAATACAATTAAGAAAAAAAAAAAAAACGATTGATTGATTAGAAATATTTTTGTTACTTGCGCGAGTAGCATGTCCATATCCACCGACTCTGTTGCACTCTAACTTGCAAACATGAACCCAACCCATAATTGTTTTGGTGCCTCCAAACCTCAACGACAAATTTATTAGATAACATAGGCTACATAGCCCAAACTAAATATAGTTATTAGCCCGATGGGCCTAAAGTAGTTTCGGCTGGCCTATATTACAAATAAGCCCAATTGTAATATATGATAACAATTAATGGCAAAAGAAAATTTCATTCACAGTATTTTGTTTAAACTAATATTTCTTTCGTGCGTTCCACAATTTATAATAAGAAAAAGATACAAATTAGCTCCTGAATTAGTACCTTGGATTCAAATTAAACTCTAAATTATTTTTTTATACAAGTAGGACCTCTAACTTTTAAAATAGGTTAAATGAGCCCTTAAACTTTTTAAATAGGTCAAATAAATCCCTGAAATTTGAAATATATTGATAAATAGGATCCTCTGAACTATTAAATGAACTAAATAGATTTTTAAAATATTAAATAAATCTAAAAATCAACTAATCAAATCATATATATACTTAAATAGATCAATAAATTAATAAAGTAAAATTTAGTAATAATTTAGATAAAAAAAAGGTTTGAAATGTGAAGATTTGTTATGATTTTTAGATATTCTATTTTTATTATATTTAAATCATTTAAGGTCTTTTGATATTTTTTATGTATTAAGTAACTTAGATTTTATCATTTTATTTTTAAATATTTGTTTTGTTTTGTTTTGTTTTATTTTAATAATTTTTTTATTTATCTAAATATTTTTTGATTTATTTTGTTATTTTAATTTATTGAGATGTCCTATTTATTTGACCTATTTTTAAAGTTAAATGTCCTATTTGTACCAAAAATAGTTGAGGGTCCAATTTGAACCTAAGGTACTAATTTAGGGGTTACTTTATACATTTTTTCATTTATAATATAATAATGTAATAAGTTATTATAAAAATAATAATATAATTTTTAAAATATAATACATAATCATATAAAATATATTTTGATAAAAATTGTTTAATATAAATATATATTAAATATTAATATATACTAGAATTAATATATGGAAAAAGTGTTTTATAGTTAAAAATTAATATTTTATTATTATATATGCAATATGGATATCAAATTGAAAATCATGGAAAAATGATTAATTTGAAATATTTTTCATAAAAAATGAAGTTGAGATTAAAAAATTATAAGCTTGTAAAATTATAGTAAGAAATAAATAAAAAGAAAAGAATTTGATTGGACATTATAACTAAAAATAGAAAGCTAATTTAGGCAGAAAAATAATATTTTTATAAATTAGTGCAAATATATTGCTTTTATATAGTTTTAGATTGATATTTTTTCAAATGTTGCAAATATAAATTGAACCCATATTTTATTTGTTTGCTGACATGCGTAATTTAAAACCATCAAACTGCTTATGAGAGTTGGCAGCTGAGAGGTGGGAAATGGTAATTTCACATATTTTTTACTAGTACTAACAATTTAACAATAGGCCTCAATTGAGTCGGTCTCATACATTTAGTTCCTACTCAAGAGAGGGAGCAGAAATAACAAGGGAAGAAGGTAGCAACGATGTAATAATGTACTAATAATTTAATACTGCATATAAGTTGTATGTTGTGATACAAATACATAATTATACAAGTGTAGGCCCCTAACTTCAATTGATGATGATTTAATTGCATGTACATCCCAGTGGTTGAAATTTAAAGCCACCTAAATAGGTGGGATTTATAGGTATTTAACAAATTCATTTTGTCGCATAAATAAGTTCGACCTATAAAATATAAAGTATATACCATGACTCTCTCGATTTTCTCTCTCTCTCTCTCTCTCTCTCTACATATATATATATATATATAAATGTAGTGTTATATCATATTATACTAATTAAATAATTATTATCGTAGCAAAAATTTTAACAACCACATCAGCCATCTTGGATAGGTTTTTTGAATTCCAACAAAATCGAACGTAAATTAAAAAAAAATTAAAGACCGTTATCAAAGACCCATAAAATTAGAGAGCATATATTGAATATGTCCAAAATTCCAAGCTTAAATTTAAAAAAATTCTTAAAGGTTATTATTTTTAATTTAACGTAACAAACATGTACTATATTTCACATTATAAAAAATAAAATAAATCTAAATAAATTTTTATATGAAAATATTCTTCTTATCATACAAAACTTAGTTCCTATATGTTAAAAAATTAATAATTGAAATAATATTATGTGAAATGTAAATCCAGCTCAATTATTTCATTTGATCTACTAGTATATATATACAATAATGAAAAACAGTTATGTTGACTTCAACATCTCATAACTAGTTACCATCTAACAGATTTTCAATTCCTAACTAACTGGACTAATATGCTAGACTAACTGTTCTACTGATCTACTACACCCCTGCTAAACTAAATCAAGTGGTGTAGCTAAAGAAACTTAAAACAGAGAAATTGAAATCAATGAGTGGATAGTGGCTTGGTGAAAACATCTACTAGCTGATCGGTCGAGGTTTGTCAAACATCAAGTAACTTTGCTGAACAACTTATCGTATATAGTACACATCCACCTCAATATGTTTATTGCGAGCATGGAATACATGATTGGAGGCCAAAGAACTTGCACTAATATTATCACACCAAAGAAATAGCAAGAATATTCCAAGTTCTGTAAACAACCATTTTATCCACACAATATGGGTGGAGGCATTAGTGAGGGACCGATACTTTGATTCGGCCTCGTTGCGTGCAACAAGATCTTGTTTCTTGGACTGCCAAGTGATGAGATTAGAGCCCAGGAACACACAATGGCCACCGGTAGATTTTCAATCGTCTAGAGAACTAGCCGAGTCTGATATGCATTACAATAAAGTTGCAAACTAGACACGGATTGAAAAAGTAGACCATGAGAAAGAGAACCCTTCTAGTATCTTAACACTCTTTTGCAAGGTGCCCACTGATTCTGAGTCGGTTGCTGAAGAAACTGACTCACCTTATTCACCTTAAATAAGATGTTCAGATGAGTCATGGTCAAATATTGCAAAGCTTCTATAGTGCTCCTGTACGTAGTCACACACTTTAAGGGAGCACTATCACTTGTAGACAACTTTAGGTAAGAATAATAGGGACTATCACAAGGTTTGCAATCCATCATATTAGTCTTTTGCAATAGATCAATGAGATATTTGGCTTGATTAAGAAGAATGCCCTGAGGAGTATGATGAACCTGAATGCCAAAAAAATATTGAACATGTCCGAGACCCTTCAAAGAAAATTATTGATGAAGAACCTGAATTAGCTGATGTATTCTTAGTTTGTCATCTTCTGTAATCAATATATCATCAACATACCCAAGTACAAGCAGAAGTTGACCCTTGCAGTTGATATAAAACAAAACATTTTAGATTCTGATCTCTGAAACCCCTAGCCCATAAGAAATGTTTTCAACTTATGTGTCTAAGCTCGAGGAGCCTACTTTAGGCCATATAAAGCTTTAACAAGCTTGCAAACATGATTTGGTCTGGCAGAATCGACATAACATAGAGGTTGAGACATATATACAGTTTCAATCAAGTCTCCATTTAAGAAAGCATTATTAATATCAATTTGTTGAATGTCCCAACCTCTTGTGATAGCCAAAGTGAAAACCAACTGATAGACACAGGTTTTACAACTAGACTGAATGTCTCAAAATAATCAATCCCAGCCAAGTGCTAAAAACCCCTGGCTACAAGTCTAGCTTTAAATCTTTCCACATGCCATTTGCTTTATGTTTCAGTTTAAACACCTATTATTGTCAATTACCTTCATTCTAGGCTGTTAAGGAACCAAATCCCAACCGTGATTCGTGACTAGTGCTTGATATTGTGAATCCATGGTTGTTTTCCACTTAGGACATGACAGAGTTTGAGTGACAGAGGATGGCTCAATGTGTTCCTGATGAACAGTGTTTAACTTTGGTTTGTAGGTACCTACTTTTTCTCTAGTAACCATAGGGTGAGTGTTTGTGACGATAGGTGGTGGGGAAGGATTATGGGATGAGGAGAAAACTAATGCAGGAGAATTACTTGATGATAGCAGAGGAGAAGATGATGTAATCCCAGATGAAGAAGGAGTTGGAGTAGATGCTGGGCTAGAATTATGAGAAGTATTAGTATTGAGGGAACTAGAAGAAGGAGAAAGAGTAAGTGTGTGAGGCGGAGAGGAAGAAATATTGGACACCGAAATAGTCGTGGAATCTGGAAACAATGAAGCATATGGAAATTTAGTTTCATTAAAACTGATTATCCTATATATCCTTCCAGAAGGAGCTAGAAATGGAGAACAAGATTGGGCAATCTGTTTATAAAATACACAAATATTGCAAAAGCATCCCACCAAAATTTCATGGGTAAAGATGCTTGAGCAAGGAGAGTGAGTCCCATCTCACAAAATGTTAATGCTTTCGTTCAAGAAGCCCATTTTGTTGATGTGTGTAAGGACATGGGTGTCTCACAATAACCCCCATAGCTTGAAGAAGATTGAATATAGGACTGAACTCGTCCCCAAAGTCGTTTGAAATATCTTGATTTTGACCTCATATCGTCCGTCTATTAGAAGAAGAAAATGTTGTAATGCTGTAATGGCTTCATAATTGGCTTTTAAAGGATAAACCCATGTAAATCTAGAGAAATGATCGATAAAATGAATGTAATATCTAAAGCCATCTATGGACATAGTAGAAGTTGGACCCCATAAGTCAGAGTATATTATGTCAAAAGGAGAAGTAGTTTTAACTTCAACATAGGGACAATACATAGAATGAAGTTTACCCATTTTACACGAATCACAAAAACTAATGGATTTCAAAGTGATAGGAATTTGTAACTGTTTTCATACAGTGAATAAAATGTGAGCAAAAGTGTCCTAATCTTTGATGTCCCAAGTCTATATCATTATCTTTACAGCTGGAAACTTAAAACACATATTTACAAACAGAAGATGAATTACAAACTAATGTTGGTTTATGAAGAAAAACAAGTAGTGAGGAAGAGGCTTTGCATGAGAGAAGTAAACTACTAAGGTCCGGTTGATACATCCCTTCCTTAAGATTGCCTTTCAGTAGAGTTTGATGAGTTCACAAAACAAACATTATGGTGAAATTCAACATACACCCTATTTTCTTTGGTGAACTGAGATATACTGTGAAGGTTTTTGGTAATATCAGGAACACATAAAATATGATTGAGATGTAAAGAAGTATTGGAAGAAGAGAGAAGAATACTATAAGTACCTAATGAGAAATAGGAATTTGAGAACCATTGCCAACTGTAAGTTTGTCATATCCTGTATAAGCATTTTGAATTGTCAAATTGCTAAGATCAGCAGTCACATGGGAGGTGGCACCAATGTGAGCATACCACTTATCATCCATTATAGGAGTAGAAGAAGTACAGTAGCCTACAAACTGAGATGGTGGACCAGTAGCATCAGGAACTACATGTTGCTTAGCATCAGAAGTGACAAATAAAAGATGAGTTTTAGAAGATGTGAGATCAATCCCTTGAAAAATAACATAAAAATGTTTGAAACATTTGGATGCAATATGGTTTTGTTTTCCACCTATTAGCAAGTAGGTTTACTTTTGTTGAACCAACCTTTGTCATGACCCCTTGAAAAACCACTTATGTTATGACCATGACCAGAAAATTGTTGTGCGAAATGCATAGATGGTTTAGTCACATTCGAACAAATATGTATCGAATAAGGAGAAGCCTAATGTAGAATCCTCATTTCATGAGTCTATAAAGCATATTGAGCCTCTTGTAAAGTTAGAGGATCAACCCTTGTTGTCAAGTTCACAACAGCAAATTCAAATTCCGAACCAAAGCCATTCAAAATATAGGTGATAAGCTCTTCATCAACTATAGTTTGACCGGCTACAAGTAGAGTATCCAATATGCTTTTCATTTTTAATATGTACTTTTCAACTGATAGATCACATTTCTAAGTGGTTGATAGCTGTAACCGCAGATAATTTGTCTTTCCCTTGACATAGATCGAAAAGAGGACTCAAGAACTCGCCAAATCTCTGCTGAAGTGTCACACCGAGTGACATATTCGAGAAAAGATTATGAAATGGAGGACAAAAGACAACTGAGGAGAAGTTGATCACGTCTAATCCAATTGATATAGTAAGAATCAACATCTGACAAGAGGAAGTAGCAGAAGATCCTTCATTGTACTTGCTCGGTATCGAAGAAACACCAAGCAGTATATCATCGAGATCATGTGCTCGAACCCCTGCCAAAACTTTGAGCTCTCCAAAAATGATGATTATTTCGATCGAGTTTGATCGAAATTGGAGCCAAAACTGGAAGAACAACGGACAACATTTTTAGATCCGTAGAAGACAAAAAAATAACCAGAGAATCAAGCAGAAATCGCCGTTGGTGAAGAAAGTCCGATGAGAGAAACCGTTATATGAGAAGCCAACTCTCGTGGTACCATGTTAAGAAATTAATAACTGAAAGAATATTATGTGAAATGTAAATCTTGTTCAATCATTTCATTTGATCTACTAGTATATATATACAACAATGAGAAACAGTTATGTTGACTTCGACATTTTAACTATCTAACTAATCATCTCAGAATTAGTTACCATCTATCAGAATTTCAATTCTTAACTAACTAGACTAATTGCTAGGCTAACTTTTCTATTGATTTAATACTATATGATTAGGGTTTTGTCCAAGGACCAAACTTTATATATGTGAAGAGCATATTTATATAAATTATGCAAGATACTCGACAAGGGACAAAAAATAAATTTTGTATCTTTTTATGATCACAATCATAATTCAATTCTCCAAATATATATGTATATGTAAAACATAAACTTATAAATACTTATTGTCAAGAAACTAATTATGTTATATATAATAAGATTTTTTTTTCGAATTATGAGTTTGAACCAAATATTGATGATCATCAATCATAGATCATAAAATTTTATTATAATTTTTAATTTTTTCAGTTATTCTCTTACTTTTTAATTGAACCAAACGATATTTAATGTAAACAATAATAAAAGAAATATTTATAGTTTCAAGACGTTAAAATTGTCCTTTTTTTTCTTTTTTTAAAAAATATACTCATGTTAGAGTAGTAGTATAACCAACAAAGATTATAGTATTTTCCCCTCAAAGTCAAAACATTTTTTCAAAAAATGAAATAAGTTGACAATCTTATTGAGTTATAGAAGAAAAACATAAATAAATCAAAAAGAAAAACCTTTAGAACTAATGACATTGAACATTCATTGACATTGATAAATAATGACTGAACAATATAAGTTCAATTGTATACAAAGAACATGTTAAATGCCTACAATCATTAGGTAAACAATGGTCAAAATCTTAGAGATGTAAAATTGTATATATATATATATATATATATAATTATGTTCAATAAGTTGTATGTGTATGGATTATGATAATGATATAAATATTATATATAAAATCATATATATATATATAATGAGTAAAATATCATAAAATTTACCTACATTTCTCCTAAGTTGCAGAAATTCTCATGTTAAGAAATTAAGAAAATGGTACCCTTTATTTTCTTACAATTTGCAGTTTTGGGACGAAAAAAAGTAACTACATATAGTTGAACTTAAAGTAATAAGTTAATGTATGAATAAGAATAAAACTATGAATATAAGCAAAATCATATGAAATTTATGATTATTTAAAGTTGCATATAAGAAAAGTACATAATATTATCAATTATTTGACACATCTAGCACTAGATCATTAACTAGTCATTTCCCCTATCAAATATCTCTCTCGATATATAAAATTATAAATAATATTATAGATTCAATATCGATCAAATTTCTTAATCTTCAAACTTATTTGATATCATAAAATCCCAGATATATTATAGATATCACAAAATATCTAATTAAAAATTGGCTAAAATAATAAATAAATATAATAGGTATTAATACAAAGAAAATGAGCGAAAAAATAATGGACTATTAGAAATAGCTAGTACTTCTATTATTATTATTATTATTATTATTATTATTATTATTATTATTATTATTATAGATATAGTTATATTATGTTAATTAGCTTCATAATCCCAAAATCACTTTCCAATTTTTAAGTGTAAGATTAATTTTATTAATTTATGGTGGAGTAGTTATTTAATACTAATAATAATATTATATATTATTATTATTCAATAATTAAAAAGATATTATATATGGTTTCGTAAAAATTTGTTACCTTCTAAAATTAGCTTTTACTTCTCTTTATATATATATATATATATAGATAGATAGATATAAATATAAATGTTCAATCTATCCCAAAATATTTGCAACAAAGAACATTTTCTTTGTGTGACAAATTCTCTGTAAAAAAAGAATCTTAATTTTTGCGTTCATTTAAAATTTTAAAAGTAAAATTAAATTTTGTTCCTTTTTAATGTTAAATTCGATGAAAATAAAACTATACAAATTAATCTTACTCTATTATGTAAATATTAATTATTTTATTTATAGATCAAATTGATTTATTGTAATCTAACTTATATATACAAATATATTGGTTATCTATATCCCAAAATTTGCAGAATTATATAATTTAAATTGAACTACAATTTATACTTACAGAATATTTAGAAAATTGTTTTGATATAGTCTAGCAATAGAATATTTAAAATTAAAATAATAAAATATAATGATTTTCTATTGCGTTTTTTAGTAACCATTATATCGTGGCTCTATCAATCAAATTATTTTATTATATCTTATATATAGATAGACATTGATATAGATTTGTATAAAATAATATATATCATAATTAAAAGTAATTTAGGTAGAAAATTTTGATTTTTTTCTATTTAAGACAATCATTCTCTTGAGATATATATATATATATATATCTATCACAATTAAACTTAGAAAAAATATTTTATATTTAATAATTAAATTATAATGTATGTATGTTTGTGTGTATAAGTGCAATATGGATGTCAAATTAAAGATCGTGAAAAATTAGATATATTTTTTGAAAAAAATTGGAGTTGAAATAAAAAAGTTAAAGCTTTTGAAAATTTACGTGAAAAAAATTAATAAAAAAGATAATCGAATAAACATATTTTGATAGATAATAATTTAAAAATTAATAAGTGCCTTTGCTTTATGAATCAAATAGATATACATAGATATTGATATAGATTTGCATAGATATATATAAATATTAATATAGATTTGCATAAAAAATAAATACAATAATTAGAAAATAGTTTAGGCGGAAAATTTGATACTTACTATTTTGTTGGCAGTTCACTTTTTATATATACTATTTTGGGATATGTGCGGTGTATAAAAGATATTTTTTAATTATATTTTGTAATATAAGTATATACTCAAGTTATATGATATACTGTAGAATTTGGTGTGAGTGAGCGATAACAACAAACGTCGCATTGGAGAGTGATGACGGTGTGTGGTGGTTGTCGAGTGCGAGAAACTAAGAAAGACTGTTGATGATTTAAAAAAGATGAATAAGAGAGAGAGGAGTTCGTTGGGGAAGGACAAATATTGGTATTTAATATTCCAATATCTGCAGAATCTGAAGATCGGTAGGTGGAATTATTTCAAAGTTAAGATTATTGAATTTTTAAACTTACCAAATCTTATTCAAATTTTGAATTTTTATTTCTAATTCTGAAAATTAATTAAAAAAAATTATACTTAAATACTTACTATTAATTATATTTTTAGAAAGTACATTTGAGTGGGAAAACATTATAGAAAATAGTTATTTTACTTTAATATGTATATAGATATAGATAATTAATTGGGAGTCTTTCTCATCTTCTTGTTCTCTCTTCTATCTCATCTCATGTGTAGATAATTTCTAACTATATTTTTAGTTAGAAATTATTCGTTTTCTTCTAAAAAGAATATACTAGAATCAAGTTAAATCGAATGTCTGAGGCTGGATGTGGATAAACTTGAAGAAGAGGTTTCAAACGTCTTTGATTAACGTACAATCTGGTCATCCATGTGATTTTTTATTAGAACATGATATTGCTAGGTATATTGCTAAACCTTTAATTTGAATTAAGTATTTGAGGTTGTGCAAGTTTAGAAATAGATAGTAGAAATATTTTTAATTATTTACTTCTGCTGCATATGTCATATGATTTATGGCCTAAGTATTTCAATAATATGCCACTAATATGAATAATATTATATAATTTAAAAAAATTAAAAAATTTCCAAACATATTCAAATCTAAATTTTATTGAATATAAGTTAATAAATTTATTATATATATATATATAAACAAAATGACTTTTTTTCAATTTTGTTTTCCCGCCTAAACTTCATTACTTACTTTAGAATAACTATATATTATTATTAAATTAAAATTAGATGTTTTTATACTACAAATTTTGATTCGATTTCAAAATCTAAATTATTGCACAAATTTAGGTGTTTTAAAATTAGATGATATCAAGATGAATATACTGCAACATTTAATATATGATACAAAATATAAATAATTTATGGAATATGAATCAAATCACTAAATTATGAAATTAAAAAAATATATGAAATCTAATAAATATATGATTTGATTTTCTCGATTCATTTTATCAAACCAAATATATATATATATATATATATATATAAGTAAAATAACTTTTTTAAGTTTTGTTTTTTTTTTCCGCATAAATTTCCACCATATAAATGTAAAACTATATATATAAAACTATATATATATATTTATGGAACTCTTTTAAGATACATTATTATAATTTAATTGAAGAGATTAATATCAACAATCTTCGAGATTTGCCTAGTTTTTGTTTTTCAACATAAATAAATTCAAATTTTAAGAAATTTTTCTTAACTCATAATATATTCTAAATAAAAAATAAATTTTTTAGGAACACTAAATCATTGTTGTAGTTTTATTATATTATAGAAAATCATTAACACTTTTTCTATAATTAATGTATCAATTATTTAAAATCACCCAATCATATGGATATAATCTGATTTTGTCAAATATGAAATTAAATTTTCACCGATCTTACCATAATTCAAAATCATTTCTCATTTTTATCTCTCTCTTCTTTCTATATATTTTATCAAGATTATCACTAAATGTTTTAATGTTTCTTTTTTTGTTCTCCCCCCTCTTAAAGTCATTTGCGTGTTCTTTCTTAAGAAAATAAATCATAAGGTAGATATGATAATATGTGCTTTATTTCAATTGTCACCAAAGCTTACACTCTTCAAAATATTATTTTATTTAATCTGCTGATATTTTATTTTTTTAATTTAATTTAATTCTACCTTCTATAAATTGTGGATATCATACTTATCAATTTGTGAACGAGATTAATTCTAATACAAAAAAAAGACAAAACATAAAATTACAACAAAAATTTACTTATTATACAAAAAATAATCACCGAATTACAAATCCGCACCTTCTAGAATATATCACATAATTTAAATATATGCTTATATTACAAAATATAAGAAAAATATTTTCTGTGCATCGCACCATCTCGAACTAGTATATATATATTGCACTTGTATCTATATATATAAATATAAATTAAATTTGAGCGTTAAAACTAACTAATGTACAGATTATATACAATAAGAATCCAATCTGGAATACAATGATTTTCAATGGGATGACCAAACATATATCTAATAAGAAAATGTTATTTACAAGAAATACTGACTTTTGTCTTTAGATGGAAATTACGAAATAGTAAATATCTAACGTAATAATTATAGCGAAAATTGTGTTGTCAAAACAATAAAATAGCGGAAATGGAGGACATGTAGCGAAAATTGTTGGAGGTAACGATATTGGGGTTTTTCTTTTTTAATTTTTCTCTTGAGAAATTCGTCCTCGTTTTGGAAAAGAAACAAACACCCCCCTCCCCATATCCCCCAGTTACTCCTCCACCGCCCTTCCTCTTCGCCGCCGTCTTCTTCCACCGCAAACCACTTTCCGGTCATCGACCTCCTAAGTATATAGTTTCACCTTTGAATCGGTACAGCTTCTTCAACTTCGCAGCCGACGAATCTTCCAGCGCTGACTCCTTAACTAGTTTGGAATCCGTCGCCGAAGCCAACAGAGAAGGCAATTCCTCAATCATCAGTTCGATTTTTTCTATTATTTCTCAGTTTATCCTTGACTTTTCAAACACTCGCGCTGGCAAGTTCAATTTCGATCATTCTGTCTGGAATTTTTTTCCAGGGTTTATTTGTCTGATTATTTACTTTTGGGTGGTGCCTGCTCTATTAAGACCATAGGGCGACTATCCAGTGTATCCAGTGTACGTGACGTCGATATCTTTTCTGCGCTTCTATATTTTTATAATTGTTGACTTTGAATTGTTGCAAATTTGTATCTAGATTTAAGCTCCCTCTTTTTATTTCTCCTCTGTATCGTTTGTGCATCGGTGTTAGTAATTTAATGCGCTTTAGTGTGCTTTTATTGATTTTCAGCACTGTGGCTCTCGTTCAATTGGCTCACTTGGTCATCATTTGCAGGTAAATGGTTATTTCCCATTATTGATACAATATCTTGTTTTAAATCTAGAAAGCTACATTTACTAAAATATTAGGAATTGCCGCAAAATATTTTTTTTAAGTGATACATGCTAATTATCATTTGGATGATCTCACTAAGGATGTGTTGCATTACCTCGTAAAGCCCGACTCCCAATTAGACGCACCTTAACATTTCTGGTTGAATAATTGTAACTATCTATTAAAGGGTCTGAATAAGTGCTGATCTTTGAAAAGAAACAAGGGCAATAGAAGTGTTGCTTCTCAGTTTGAGTCTTTCACTCGCATTTCTGTAATTCTTTCTACTGTGATTCTTTTTCCTTGGCAAATAGGCAGCTACTAAAAACAATATAAGAAACATTATCTGGATGGCTGCGTGTTGTGTGTGATTGTTGGTGCCAGCCTCTTTAATGGGAAAGATGCTGCATGTAATGGTTGAGTAGCCATGCCAGTTGCATCACCTACTATAGATGAATATCCTTTTGAGAGCAAATAATTAGGGAATGCTAGCTTTTCTTCTCATTTAGAAAACTAAAATGTATTTGGAGGATTCAGTTTTTCTTTTGTGCTTGATGAGACTAACAACCAGTCCAATAGGATCAAAGTTTTGGGAATAGTGTATCGAACAAAAGGAATTGAAAGTTAGTTGAAAAGGAACTAAAATATGGGATGTGATTTGATTGAGGTAAAATAGATTGAAGAGACACCTTCAGTGTTTTATGATGAACCCTAATAGATTTTTTTGATATCCGTTCGATAATAGGTGTTAAAGATTACATTGTATTGTTGGTTGTCATTTGACTCATTTATAAGAATGACTGCACCTCTTGTATTACAAGTGTACAACCATCATGACGATTACCTACACACCCTAACCCACTTAAACTTCCCCGTCAATTGGAGTATGCTATATTTTTGTGCAAAGACATCCCTTTTAGGAAACTTCAAAAGAACCATTGAACTAGCTTACATGACAGTGCTAACTACTAGCACCCATTAATGACTGGGATGAGTTGCAATAACAGTTAGCAATTGACATCAAACATTTGGCAACTTATCAGTCTTAATTGTTAAACCCTACTAGGATCGACAAGTCGACCAGAAAACCTCATAAAGAAAATAGTTGAAAAGAACATGAAAAATTAAGAATGGTAATTAATTCCTCAAAGCGCTTATCATGATCATTTTACACCTTGCCGTTTTTCTTTTTCTAGGACTGACTCGGATGCACTTAGCTGATAGGTTAAAATAGAGTGCTCAGATATATTCATTATCCCCCTGATGAGTGATTAATAGAGCGAGTAATCAGGAGTATTAAGCTGCAATGGGTTAACCAGCAGATGGCTGGGGTGCACATGATGGCTTTGTTTAGGGCACACATAATTAATTTCTGTTTAGGATCATATGCTATATAACTTGATGCTATTTGAGTTTTGAAAATAATGAGTTATTCTGTATCATTAATGTCAACCAAATGTCTTAGGTCTAAGCACCTAAGTCTGACCCAATATCATTCCGGTTCAAAGTTTAAGTGGTTATAAAAAATAGTCACAACTGGGTATCTTTTCCATTTCTTGTTATTCTTTATTTTCCTGTATTTGAAAAGCTATCACTTATCAGTCTGTGTTGAAATTGATCCATTTGAAGATAGCAGAAGTCCTTGCATTGAACCCATTATCAAGAGGAAGAATCATCGTTGTTTTCCTTGTTGGTCTTTAGTCTCATTGAAATTAAGCCATAAGATAATACTAGAAATCCAGCATTTAACACATTTTCAAGAGAAGAGATGTCACTTGTCAGTCTATGTTGAAATCAATCCATTAGAAGATAGCAGAAGTTCTTGCATTGAACACATTATCAAGAGGAAGAAGCATCGTTGTTTTCCTTGTTGGTCTTTAGTCTCTTTGAAATTAATCCATAAGATAATAATAGAAATCCAGCATTTAACACATTATCAAGAGAAGAGGCATTACCGTTTATGATTCTCTTTATTGTCTTTCAGCAAGTCTCGCGATGCACCGTGTCGGCAGTGCAGGAAACACATCCAATTCTGTTCGTAATCGCAAGGAAAAAAGGCTGACTTATGTATTAAATGATGCAGATGATACAAAGGTGTGATGCTCATTTTAGTTCAAGTATAATTCTCATTATTTCATTTTCGTTGATAAGAGGAGAAGTGCTGAATTTTTGTTTTTTGTGCCTTTTTATCTTGATGGAGTTCACCTATAATCATGCTACTTCTATTCTTGCTGCTTTTTGCACTCTTATCAGCACCAATGATGGACAATATTTTCTTCTTGATTGTACATAGATAATCAACAATTTGTCAAGTCGTGTTGAATTGAAGAATAGTTGTTAGGATGCATGAGTTATTTTCTGGTCTTGAACAAATTCTAGTGAATGATATTGAAGTGCTGCAGTTATGCATCTTGTTTCGGCATATGAATAAATTTTGAGTTTATTTGGCTGCATTATTATGCACTGGAAAAGATGATGAATACTTGTATTTATAATGCTCCTATATTTTAATACACAGTGAGAGTGAGGTGAATTATGATTTTGCGCTTCAATTATGGATTTTCAATTTCTATTAAGTCTATGATTAATGTGGATGGACTTACTTTTACATCATCTTGTTTACAAGACTTAAACATTTTATACGAGGAATTGATAATACACCACACATATATATGCTCTAATTATGCCAAACAAAATTTTCAACTGTGTTTTTTTACCAAACAATATGAAGCACAAATCATGTCTAACATAATATGTCTATTGATTTTACATGTCGAATCTATCAAGTTTGCTATATATATGCAGCATTGTGCTGGCGTAAACTGCTTGGCTGTGTTGAAGTCACCGGAACAAGATGGATGTGATCACCTCTTCACTGGTAGTCGTGATGGCACAATTAAAAGATGGGCCCTATCTGAAGATTGTGCTACTTTCTCTGCAACATTTGAGTCTCATGTTGATTGGGTAAGTTGCTTTTGTCTTTGGTTACCTACTGTACACCATATTCGTACTTTGGCAATAGTTATGCTGCCTAATCATGTACTTTGGAAGAAACTTTAATCATGTAGGCCAAGCAGATATAGGGTTGTGGGTCCGTATTATCATCTCAATGTAATAGTCTTTTTTATATGTGGGACAATAAACTTGGTCTAATTTGGTATAATTGATTAGTAGAATCATTACATACCAAAATTGAGGTATACCCCCTCTGTCCCAAAAAAAGTCCTGTTTTTGCGAAAGTACAACTTCTTATTTTGGTCAATTTGATGCAGATATAACTTCCTAAAAACCATAAATTCACTCTTATATGATTTCTTTTATTTATTAACTTGACTTAATTCAATCATAGAAAACTAGTTTGTGGAATAAAAAAAATTCAATTTTTAACTTTGACTAATAAAACGAGACCTTGACAGAAACATAACTCTTTTTTAGGGACAAAAACCATTTTTTGAAACATGGCTCTTTTTTTTTTTTTTGTTTGGGGGGGGGGGGTGTGGCGGAGAGAGTCTAATGTTACAAGCAGCCTTATAAAAATGGTTCCTTTATTTTCTTAAACATAACAATGCTCTTCTGGATTCAGATTTTACATTTTCTTTAAAATTCTACATAAATGTCACTGGAATTCTTTTCTGTATGGAATGCGTTTTTAAATGTCTATTTTGGTTCTTGTTGGCTGGCAGGTCAACGACGCTGTTCTGACAGGCGGTAATACATTAGTCTCCTGCTCCTCAGATACCACTGTTAAGGTAAGTGCAGTTCTCATTTATACCTTGATTGCATCAGTTTCTGCCAATGAATTGATATTTTGTTGTATTTGATGATTAAATTAGGTGTGGAATTCCTTGTCTGATGGGACATGTGTCAGGACATTTCATCAACACTCTGACTATGTCACTTGCCTTGCGGCAGCTGAGAAAAATGTAATCTTTCTGCCAAGTAAATTAGAAAATATCCTATTATTCTAATTTGTGGTTATTTCAGAAGTACGAACAGGCATGGCTAACATAATGTCATAATCATTTTATGATTTTGCTGTATTATGCTCTGCAGAGCAATGTCATCGCCTCTGGAGGTCTTGGTGGGGAGGTGTTCATATGGGATCTTGAAGCTGCACTTGCTCCTGTTTCCAAATCAAACGATGCAACTGCAGATGATTGTTCAACTAGCACTAATGGTTTGGGATCTTTGTCGAATACAAGTATTCGTCCTATTAACTCAAGCAATAATATTTCTGTGCATGGCACTCAATCTCAAGGCTATCTCCCTATTGCTGCAAAAGGCCATAAAGAATCAGTTTACGCTTTGGCCACAAATGACCGGGGGACACTTCTTGTTTCTGGTGGAACTGAGAAGGTAAGGGCTGGTGTTTTAATGGATCAGTTATTTTTTGATTTATTTGCTATCATGGAGTCTATCCACAGTTACTTCTCATTTTCTCTCTCCGTTTAATTCAGATTCATATCCTAATCTGTCTTTTAACTCAACTCGTGTACTGCTCCATGTGGCATGTGATTTTCTCATAGGTTGTGCGTGTTTGGGACCCACGAAGTGGTTCTAAAACCATGAAACTTAGAGGACACACAGATAACATCAGGTCACTACTGTTGGATCCTACAGGCAGGTTCGTTGAAGGGTTTTTCATTATGCTTATCTATATTCAGGGATCTCTGTTGGCATTCAAGCCCATTGTTGACGGATACATACAATACTCATGCTAGATAGTAAATCTTCATGATCATTGAGGATGGATGTGGATGCTTAGGTTGAGTTGATATCAGCTTAAACATAGGAATTCCTGTTCAACCACAAAACCTCAGTTTTTTATTTGTTTGTTTTCCAAAATAATGTGGTGATAAATCTGCCAAGTGTTGTGAGAAAGCACGAATATTTCCTAGATGTTGCCAGGTTTGATTACAAACTTGTGTAACTTGAGGTCCTACATAATTCAAGTTTTATTGGTAGTTGCCCTTGAGATTACAATCTTTGCTTTTCATTAACATTACAAAAGTCTTGTATGGAGTCCATCAACTCCGAACTCATGTTCCCTGCCAATATCTGTGTGTGTGTGTGAGAGAGAGAGAGGGCTATTTAGCAAGTACAATTCATATTTCATTAGCTTCTTGGTGGTATGTGTCTCAGGCAACTATGGCAAGCTGCACACTCTTGGTTTATGCCTTGTTCTTCTTCTTGTTTTATATCGCGTCACTACTAACGGAGCACATCTTGCCCTCAAGCCTGCGGTTACTGTGATCTCTTGTTTCAAGTCAAAATGTTGAAATTTATAATAAACGTTTCTTATCTTATAATTTTCAGGTATTGCATATCTGGCTCCTCTGACTCTATGATCAGGTATGCACTCTCTTCTTTGCTTATACCAATTACCACAAGAAGTGATCAGACAAGTATCCTTATAAACAATATTATGCTCGTGATTTGTAGATGTTCTTTCTGATAGTTGTTTTGATGCTGAAAATTTCACAGGTATTGGGATCTTGCTCAACAGAGATGCCTTCATACTTATGCTGTGCATACGGACTCTGTCTGGGCACTAGCCAGCACTCCAACATTTAGTCATGTTTATAGTGGCGGAAGGGATCTTTCTGTGAGTGCAACTCACTTCATCACTAATAACTTCTGGAAGCCCCTCCATTTGTGATGCTTTTGCTCACTTTGACCTAATATTTTTTTGTTTGTTTATGTAGTTGTATTTGACAGATCTGTCAACAAGAGAAAGCGTATTGCTATGTACAAAAGAACATCCTATATTGCAATTAGCATTGCATGATGATAATATATGGGTTTCCACAACAGATTCTTCTGTTCATAGATGGCCGGCTGAAGCACATAATCCCCTAAAAGTATTTCAAAGAGGTGGTTCATTTTTAGCTGGCAACTTGTCATTTTCAAGGGCCAGGGTTTCACTGGAAGGTTCTACACCTGTGAGTCACTTATTTCTTTTCTTGTGCTCCTATTTCAATTATTTATCATCTAGTCCAATTCAAGAATTAGTTTGATGTGTTTTGGGTTTAAAAATTGCGCTGCACTCATTTTTGATCAAATTAAGCTGAGGAAACTTATGTTGCTTTGCCGCACAACTTTTCATTTCAATTCTTGGATGAAAAAATACAGGATATTTTTTTTGGGGGGGGGGGGTGTGGGAATTTTAAGATTGCTTTTGCTTGGGAGGAAGTCAGAGTTGTTTTCGAAGGAGTTCGCATATGATTGATTTTGCTTGAGGAGGAAGTCAAAATCGTTTTCTGAGCAGTTCGCATATGATTGATTGTTTACCAAAATATATGTGAATTTTGGATTTACTTTCGATGTTTTTGGTGCAAGAAGTTTTCGGTGTTGTCTTATGCAACATTTATGGGGGATCTGATGCCTTTGGTTAACTTGTCATTTGGTTTTGGACTGTAATTATTATATTACTTGATTCCTTTATGGGGAATGGGATAGTGAAAGCTGTGTTTTGGAGGACGATTAAAATGGGATTATGTGACCAAACATTGGTGTTTGCTTCCATTTTATTTCCCTTGGCATAGTTGGTAGTCATTCTGCAATGAGCCACTCTGAATTAAAGGAACTTGTTAGGTGCGTTCAATATATTGGTTTTACATATTCCATTTCGCAAAAGAGCCATGTTCCCGATCGCCATGTTCCTGATCTCTTACTTATGATCAATCTGGAATTCCAATAAACAGTAAAGTTATTTTGGTTCTGGAATTCCAATAAACAGTAAAGTTATTTTGGTCTAGTAGGATTATGTGGCTACACAAGCAATTGACTATTTAAATTTCTACAGGTTCCTGTCTATAGGGAACCGTCTTTGAGCATTGAGGGTACTTCAGCTATAGTGCAGCATGAGATATTAAATAATAGAAGAAACGTCTTGACGAAGGTAATTTGATATTGATCCTTTTTGGGCCCCATAATATTTTCTTTTCAATTCCCTGCAATTGCTGCAGTATAATTTTCTAAACTGATGGCTAAATTCTTTTTGCAAGGACACTGCTGGCATTGTGAAGTTATGGGAAATTACAAGAGGTTTGGTTACGGAAAACTATGGAGAGGTCTGTGATATGTTTGGACTTAATAATTTATACATTAATAGTTCCATGGGATGTGTGGCGGGGGTACTCTGCTGAAAATATGGCATTAATCTGGATATTCAATAGTTCTTTGTAATCATGTAGTCTCAAAGCTATCTGAGTATTATTTTGTCAAAATGCAGGTTTCATTTGAGAAGAAGAAGGAAGAATTGTTTGAGATGGTATGTATCTTACTTCTGTTAGTATGTCCCATATTTCCATTCATCCTTTGACTTATTCAGCCTATTTAGGTGAGTGTTCCGGCATGGTTCACGGTAGATACAAGGCTTGGGAGTTTGTCGGTGCACCTAGATACACCACAATGTTTCTCTGCTGAGATGTACTCTGCTGACCTAGGCATTGTGGGGAAACCTGAAGATGACAAGGTATTTCATGTTACATTTATCCTTATGGCTCGTCTGTCAAGATATGCTCTCTATTTGGTTGGTCCCCGTCTTGTTCAGTGAGTTGTGAATTAGTAACTTCATACGTATGATTTGTTACGCAGACTAAATTTAAGTTTTTCTCCTGATATGCACTTCAGCTTAATATCATTCCATCTAAAACAAGAACTGTTGTGGTTTTTTACTCTTAGCTATTGTGTCTTTGGTTTAATTGCACCTTCTATTTGCTTAGATGGATTGCTTTTGTTTCTTAATTAGAACTTTTTGATAACTTTTTGTTATGATGATAAGTTTACACTTGTATGCTCTTGTCCTTGTCTATCTTTTATCCCTCATCATTGCAAGTTAAGTTAATTGACCTTTGCAAATGTGCAGGTTAATTTGGCAAGGGAAACCCTTAAAGGGCTGCTAGCACATTGGCTATCTAAAAGACGGCAGAGATTTGGATCTCAAACTTTAGTAAATGGAGAACTTCCATCTGGAAAGGAAATGCCTACGAGAACTTTAACCTTATCTCGAGTTGAAGGAGATGGAAATCCCGAAAATGATTCTGCAATATATCCTCCCTTTGAATTTTCAGTTGCTTCGCCTCCTTCTATTGTCACTGAAGGCTCTCAGGGAGGCCCATGGAGAAAGAAAATCACTGACCTAGATGGAACTGAAGATGAGAAAGATTTTCCATGGTGGGTTCTTGATTGTGTGCTGAATAATCGCCTGCCTCCAAGGGAAAATACCAAGTAATTTCTAGTTCTCTTTCATGCTTGAATTGGTTTCCTCTTTCATTTCTGTAGGTATGCTGCTAGTAACTTATTTTGTATCATTTTGTCCATGCAACCTTAGAAGTCTGTTATAATGTAATGATTAATTGTCGAATTGCATGTCAGTTGGTCAAAAGCTTCATCCCAATAGTTGTGCACCTACCTTCTCAGCAACATAAATAGATTGTGCACAGGTTATAGACCACCAATTTTTTTGGAACTTAAATAACTGATCTATATGCACCCAAGGAGAAACTGATATGTGGAGTACTTCTGTGTTTGCTTTATGAATCTGGTTTTGCTTGGTCAAACAGAAGCATAGGTTAGAGTTTTTTTCGAATTGGATTCATTCTTCTATGATATCTCCTTTTGTATGCTTATCACTATGATAACCACCGTTCCCCCCCTTCCCCCTTCTTCTGAGCACAGGTGGTAGACTACCTTCTTAAAACAAAACTGAAATAACTAATCTTTAAGGAAAAACTGATATTGGAAAACTTTTGCGTTTGCCTAGAATCTGGTGGTCAAACAGAAGCATAGGTTAGAGCTTTTGCGAATTGGATTCATTCTTCTATGATATCTCCTTGGTATGCTTATCACTTTTCTAACCACTGTTCACCCCCCACCCCCCTAATTTCCTTGTGTGTCTGTTTGGAGGGGGAGTATGGTTTGATTGAAACTTTTGTATGGCTGAGCAGGAAAAAATGAAACAACTCTATTTGCTTTTTTTTCCCTGTTTCTATTTGCCTGTCTTTTATTATGTTAATTCTCTCTATTTCAGATGCAGCTTCTACTTGCATCCATGTGAAGGTTCTAACGTTCAGATTCTTACACAAGGGAAACTCAGTGCTCCTCGCATTTTGAGAATACACAAAGTAAGAATTTCCATTGGATACTGTAAGATTGGTTTCAGAAATCGCATTAACTCATGTAGAATGGGTGGGTTTGAGAAAAAGGACCTTTAGTTTTAGGCCTGCATACTTACTTGGATTAGTATCTCTTGATGGCAACCAAATTTTCTGATTTTATGGTGGTGGTGATTTCAGTATGACTTTGAACCTAGCATTCCAATCATTTAGGTTAAGTGACGTCAAATATTGTTATAATAATTTGGATATTGGTTGATCCTATTTAGGTCTTGCAATAGTATCAATACCATGTTGGTGATTTGGCAAAGGAAAAACCCTACCATGTATGAAGTTTTGAGATTCAATCTTTCTTAGGTTCTTTGACACCACCCCAGTCAAATTCTTACCAGCGTAGGCATCGGAGTATGAGATTCCAATCCAGAGAGTAGTCTACGCCAAAACACGGATATCTGAAGTAGAAAATCAGCATTTTAAGTGTTTAGTGTGGATGAACTGCAGTTCCTCCATCCCAAAAATGAATTGAATCCTATATGTACCAGCAAGTGAAAAGCGATAGAAGTTCAGTAGGATCCATTATTTCTTTTCATCTAGCATTCTGTTGTGTAGTTTTTCTCCATAAACATCATATCTCAACTAGAAAATGTTGTAGTGGCTCATCAATTTTATGTTTTGTCCATTTTTTTCAATCATTATAGGTTGTCAACTATGTGGTGGAGAAGATGGTTCTAGATAAGCCAGTGGATAGTTTGAATGCTGATGGAACTTTTGCTCCGAATATGCCGGGAGGTCAGATTTCTCATCCAGTTGTTGGAGACGGTTCTCTTCGTTCTGGACTGAAACCTTGGCTAAAACTGAGGCCTTCCATAGAGATCCTTTGCAATAACCAGGCACGTCCACTTAATCCCCCCTCCTTTTGCATTATGTATTTCTTTGTCCTGTGTAGAAAATTTGTTGTATGCAGGAATAAGATTAAGAACCACTAGCAATAAATCTGTTAATAGCATATAAAATTGAGGCTGCAGGAATAAGATCAAGTACCTCTTAACTACAGATTGCTAATATCATTTCACCTTTTCTTTCGATGATTCTCGTCCAATTTGTTTTATTATTAAATATTTCCTGGTATAGATCAACCATGCAAACAATATGCTCTTGGATTGTGTTTCCTCTTTAAGTTTGAATATAGGCGAAGAGCGGGTACTACCACCACCACCACCACCACTGTTACTATTCTTCTTCTTCTTTATGTTTTTTATTTTAATTTTGTTTGACCGATTTAAAATTTTCTGGTGATGTTTCAGGTATTACCTCCAGACATGAGCTTGGCCACTGTTCGGGCATATATATGGAAGAAACCTGAAGACCTTATCCTTAACTACAGAATTGTGCAGGGCAGGTGATTTGAAGGTGATACTGCAGTCTCGTTTGTCTTGTCTTTTCTATTTCATAATGGATCTTGCTGCATTATTTGTAAGTGTAGTTGGCATTCGCAATTATAATCCATACTCAGTCACCTCACTGTCTTACCAATAATTTCATATTTTGAGTTGCTGATTTTCTTGAAGATGCATGAAAAGAAAATCTATTTTGGGTGAGTGGCATTTTGTAATTTTAAAAATACAAACTTATATTAACCTGCATAATATAAGTTGAGCTGATAGGATAAACACAATAACAATTACTGGCAGTTGCTTTCATATTGGTTTCCAATTTGAACTCTATTTTGGGGTTTTTTGTTAGTGGATAATAAGTTCACTAGCTTGGTCTTACCTCACCGTCGAGAAACAAAAGAAGATGTCCATCTACAGTTCAACTCAACTGTTGCTCCCTTTATGTTTAGAGTGTGAAGTTGTGTGCCAATCCACGCAACAAGCATTAGTACAACCCCTTTGTCCTCTACCTGGGCAGTGGAGTTTCAATTAAGTTAGGGACAGTTGCCCACATCAGTAAGAAATTAGTTTGCTTTCCTTGCAATGTGTCCTGTGGAGCATCTTGGTTAGAGTCTCATTCGTTGAATGAGTTAGTATGTATGACATGATTCTTTTATTTTAGTAATCACTAGGTAAAAAGTAGCAGTTCTCCATTTTTTTGTTCTCTTTTAATAATTGATTAACTTTAGTGTTTGATTTCAGGAGTAATAAACCCTGTGAGTATATTTCTAGTGTTATTTGTGTTGTTTTATCTGCTTATGAGGATCTCTCCATATTCATTCAATTTCTGTGTGGGTTTATTTGACCAATTACGACACTAAATTTACGGGTTACTGTGGTTGTCAGGTTACTTGTGCATGTAAATACTCGGGAGTTATGCATTTTCACTGGCTGATTGTTGCGGTTATGAAGATTTGGTGTATCTTTTAAATCTTGGAAAAAGAAGCTACCATTGGATGAAAAAAGCAGCATCCGAATTTGTAGAGTACTCACGGAATGTTCCTTGGTTGAATAATCAAAACTCAAAACTCTTATGAGACTCAACGTGCCGGCATGGACAGGTTTAGCCTTTTGGGTAGCAAACTTTTGCAGACAAGCCTTGAGTTGGAAAAGTATGTGACAGAGATGATGTTTTGAGGAGCGCTTTTTCAAGCAGAGGATGGATGTCTCAGGATTTGTAGAGAATATTTTGTTGTGAAGGCCAACGGTGGTTTTTATTTTATTTTATTTTAATTCGTCTTTTTTTTTTTTTTTTTTTTTTTTTTTTTTTTTTAATTTTTAAATTTAAGCAATAATAGCCTTGGCCTGTTTAAGTTATGGCTTTTATTATTTGAAGTTCATTTTTGTAATTCATCCAGGTGTGTCGTGTGTGTGTGTGTGCGCGCGGGGTCTGCGGTAAGTTAACTGCAGATACCTAATCACCCACCTAGATTGCAGAGTGAAGGCACATGATTGAATCTCCAAATGAATTACTGTATAATATGAGATAGATCTACGCTGACAAAGCTGGGATAGCGGTTTTAGTTCCACTCCAACCTTGTTTTAATTGCAACCAGGTTTCTTAAACTAAGATTTAGTTAGCTTTAATCGAGTTCAATCTATGATGAGATCCAATTTCTTATTAGTTTTGCACTTTTTTTTTCTTTCTAAACTACATGTTCAGTTATATATTTTTCAAATGTAAAATGATGTCTGAATTTGTTTAGTTTGTCATTGGAATGAGCTTAAATAAGTTTTATTGTATGATCTCAAGTTGAGTATTGAGTAGTTTGCTCTTATTTTTAGCAATCGACATCGTCTGGCCATCGAATTCAGATTTCTATAAATTATTTTGCAAGACCCATATATATCATTTTGAGATAAAAAAAGCTTTGGTATTGTATCATAGTATTTTTCATCATTGTGCACTTGTACGACAAACATCGAATTTTTGCGGAGAAACTTTTGTCCTCTAATCTGCCTGTTTAGTTTTTTGGTTCCAACATTTGTTTCGGTCCTATTATCCGCTAGAGCTCATAATTTAACCTGCTAATGCTTGTGAGGCAACTGGTATACAAATGACATTAAATATAGTAATATAATCAGTTAATTTTACTCTAATAAAAAGTTACCTAATAAATATTTGTAAAGATTTAATTTACTTTTAGATATGATCTTTAGTGAAATCTGAAACTCTTACTTTATATCTAAAAAAATATTTGAATAAATTGCCAATTAACTGTAAAGGTTCTTGTAAAACAAATTAAAGCATGTCTTAGACCATCTTCAGCAGTGTTCATTATTCTAGTGCAAATTATGCACCACTTTAGCGTAAAATTTACATACTCTCTCCAACAGTTTGCACTACTTTCTCCACTAAAAAATAATATTACACAATAATCTTTATTTTCTTTATTTTTAATATTTATTTTTAGTACTAAATATTTGTTAAAAACATTATATATGTAATTTTATTTAACATTAAATTTTGAGTTAATATTTATTTTACTTATATTCTTAAACTATCTTATTCAAAAAATATATATGTAAAATTGAATGTCGGGTAATGTTATGCAATTCTATTTAAATTTGTATATAATATTTAAAATCTCACATACTTATTTAAATTATATTTATATTATTATTTAAATTACACATCATATAATTTTAAAAAACTTGATTTAATTTCAGTCTGGATAATTGAGTTTTAAATATTAAAAAATGTATATATAATTATATAAAAAAGAAAAAAAAAGTAGCGCAATAAAAAATCTGCGCTAAAAGTAGTGCAAAGATTTCAAAAACTTCAAACTGGTGCAGAGATTGGAGCACTGCTGGAGGGTAAAAACTGACACCAAATGCCAAAATAGCTTCTTGTTGGAGAAGCTCTTAGAAGGCTTAATTATTAAATTTACTGGATCTTCATCTGTGCAATGCATCGGACATAATATATTTTATTATACTATTAATTTATGATAATAATTTTAATAATATATTATTATTATTATTATTATTATTATTATAAAAATATATATAATATATTATTTTATGTTGATTATATTTATATAAATATTTCAATTCTACACATTTTGTTATAATAAATTGTATTTTTCATTTTTTTTCTAATATTAACTTTATTAAATAATAAATTGTATGGTATTTTGAAGTAAATTTTTTGTTGTACCCAAACTAAATATAAATTTTTTACTTACTAAAAACTATTGAGGTTAAACAAAATATCATAATATTATATAACTTAATTATAAAATAAAATTATTTTTATAAAAAAATATTTAGATTTTTAGATTAAATTCATATAAAAATTCCAACGCATATATCAAAATTAAAGAAATAATAATCCAATTCATACAAATATTTCATCCATCAAAACTATATTTCATGGTTTAGATGTAATTATTTATTTTAATAAATACAAGATTGGTGTCAAGTTAATGGTCACAAAAAGAATACTAATTTAATATATCATTTGTTAAAAATAAATTTAAAATAAAAATAATTTATACTTTTAAATTTTAGTAAAAAAGAAAATTAGGAAATATAAAATGGAAGTAGAAATTGGGATGTGAATCTGTATGATTTTTTTTTATGTGAAATGTTACACATGTGCAAGTAGAATAGAAAATAAAAGGTTGTGTATCTATATTTTTAAAAGTAGAGTTCATACTCTCAAGGCTCACTACATTATATATCTTTTTTCTCTATGAGCTGACATGAGTCTGTAATAATAATAAATAATAGATATATAAAAAGAATTACAAACATTTCAATTAAGAAATAAAGAAGGATTAGAGCTGAAAGAATAGGGAAATTAGAACAGCAAATTTTTTGAGAGATTCCCAAATGCTGACATGTCAAAAATTGGAGAGACATCTCTTCATTCCACCTACAATCAAATGCGGTCATCAGCAAAGCACAGCACGTCGGACAACAACTGCAGCAGCTTTCAACCTCAGGTGGGCTTCAGACCTTTTTGGTGTGAAATTGCTACCCCTGAACCTTCTATTTTTCTTTTTCTTTTTTTGTGTACGAAGAGAAATCATAATTAATTTTTAATAGGTCGGCATGATGCACACAGTATTGTTTCTGTCGGCTGGATTGGGCAATGCAATTATTTAAAATTAATTTTTCGGCGTATTTTGTCATTTTAATTGTCAAGATAACTCTCGTATTTCTCCATCAATGCCTTTACCATGCCTTCAACCTCATATGCGTATCTAAATACGTCATAATCATACATCAATTTTCCTTCAATTTTTTTGTGTGAAGTTGCTACCCCCTAAATCTTTTATTTTCTTCTTTTTGTGTACCAACAAAAATTAGAATTAGTTTATTATAGGTTGATATGGATGCAACAATTTGAATGTACACAATAAATTTTCCCAGCTGGTTTGGGCAATGCAATTATTTAAAATCAATTGTTGGATGTGTTTTGCCTTTTTAATTGTCGACGTAACTCTCGTACATAATTCTCCTTATAGTGATGCTTTATGAATATAAATATTTGCATAGCAACAAATATTCCTCCTAGTTTATCAGTCAATGGTAGTTGATTTTTATTTTTATTTTTAAAAACAGATGAAAAATGAAGTTTCTTTGAATATGAATTCTAACATTTGCTACTCAACCTTAGATGAAATTGACCTGAGGAAGGACCCACGTTGTATTATGATGTTCTTACTGTGTATGTGTATTAATTTCAAAATATAATTATAGTATCTTTAATTAAAGATCACCCATGCATTGCATGAGTCTACAACTAGTTCTTTGAATGGTGCAGTTGTGATATTTGACCAATATGCTATCCAACATTTGAATTGATCCATTTTTAATAACGGACTCATTTACGAAATAACACCAGAAATCTATAAATGAACATTTTATTCCATATTCCACAATTTGTTTTTTTGAAAATAATAAAAAAATATTGTATCCTTCAAAAATTCATTTTTATCATCCCCTTTGTTCTAAAAGAGAATTCGAGAATCTATTTGGTTTGCTATTTATTGTGTTTTATTATGCTATAATTACTGAAAAATATTGGTTGTATCTTGGGGATAATTTCTTTTAAACCGTAAGCACTTAAGCAGGACAATATTGTCTTATAAAAGAATATTTAACATATGCTTCCAGTACTCTATCTTATTTCATTTAAATCCAATAATTATGTGATTAAATAAGTGTCTCACTATTTTGATTTTCTAGCCTTTGTATTGCACTAACTAACTTTTTTCAACAAGAAAACATAATTCAAACTTTTTAGATTGAACATAATTTAAATATGGGTTCTTTTCTTTTTCTCTTAAAGCTGTTATTTGATCAATGAGATAGGGTTTATTCGTCTTATTGATCATGGTTCTATTTTCACAAATTTTGCAGGAGATTTGAAGATACAAAATATTTTAGAATTCTTTATTTTTAATAGCAATGTTGAGTTTTGACCTCATCAGAAGTCAAATTAGTAGAGGTCCAATAAGTTTAATCACAAACAATACGTAAAATCTATTCTACTAAGTGAAGATTATTTCTAAAATTTGGATAGTAAGGTAAAACAAAATTATGCAATAATTCCACACAAATTTTTAAAATAAAATGCAAACTATATTAATTTGAACTGCATAAAGTTTAAACACTCAAACATGATCATTTTCTAAAAGCCTTAAAAATATAAAGTTATAATTGTATTTAGAAAAAGAAAAAAGAAATTACAATTGTATCAATCCCCTCATTTAAAAAGTAGACTATAATATTACAAAATTTTGGAGATAATAGAAACTATACTAATTTGCTCATAAACATGAATCGTTCCCTAAGAACCTTTGGCTTATCAAATGATAATTGTATAAACCCCCTCATTAAAGAAGTACATCATAATATTGTTAATAATAAATAAATAAAAAATCTGACCTGATACTCCAGATGGAAAAGATTTTGTGAGCAGAGTTTAAATTGCTAGGTGACAAGCAGATTATTACAAAAGAATGTTACAGCAGATGAAGGTAACCTAGGATGGGTAGAAGGGCCTTCATCCCATGGGTTGGGCCTGCAAGTACACATTTGGAACCCTTGCAAAACTGGCCCAACTCAAGATGAGAAGTCATTCTCCACCGTCACGACAAACTTTGGAATCCAAAGTTGTCAGTCATTGGCCGTGTCACCTTAGGCTCACAGTAGAATTTTGGCTCTTCCAACCTTACAAGCCTATTAGATTTTTTTTTTTTTTTTATTATTTTTTTTTTTTGGCTGAGGTGTTTCACTTAAAAGACCTTCCTGAATTGGTCGGACAAATAAAATATCATTGCACAATTTGTTTGCTTATTATATATTGGAATATTAAATTTCTAGAGATTTTATTGGTGTATATATTTTTGTCTAGGGTCGTTCACATGTATTGTTATACTATATGCATTAAATAATACTTCTTTTGTTTTAATTAAAAAAAATATTTATGTAATGTACAATATTTTATATTTGATTAACCAAATATTATTTTAAAAACAATTTTTTTGTTTATTAAAAAATATTGCATATTACAATACGTGTATTAGAACACATTCGAGAGAGCCTGGTGGCTTTAAAAAAGGTTTGGGTGGGCTGTTCCCTTAAGAAGAAAGAAAGGGAATAGGCCATGTCATCGGAGATAGGGAGTTAAAGAAAGAAATGAACTACGTTGACCTGATTCTCCATAGTCTTTTGCGTTGGATCGAGTCTCCTTTTGTCTGATTGCGCCGATAAAATGGTAAAGAGATGGGCAACGAGTCGAGGGATACTGCCATGCCCATCTTACAATCGGATGTTTCCACCACGCCCAGCCATCTTTCTGCACAACAGCTAGAACTCCAAAAGCAAGTCATGAACAGGCCTTAGCTGGATCTCGCTGGTGCCACCTAAACGGTAGGTAGGCGGCGAATGTGTGACGTTTGGAGTTGTCGTTCGTGCACCTGTCCCCATTTCTATATGCCTATTATGAATCTGCACACTCTGGGATCGATAAACCTTTTGGATCTTATTAACCAAAGAAATGCGACTTTGCACTATAGTTAGCTCAGCACTAATCAAGAATGCCCACGGCATTCCAAGAATTCTTGTTATACGCTCGTTGTTTGATTTTCCCAGAATGTATCCTAATTTTTGGCCTAATTCTTCTTCTGATGATCGATTCAACACTGCACTAGAGTGTAAACAAGATGAGAAATAATTGTGGGCTCAAACATCAAAAAACATATAAATATATAATATTTCTTTTATGTAACGCAAATTGATGTACTTGTATAGTATTTGTTGATCCCAAAATTGTAAAAACACAATTGTTTTTGGTTGGTAGGGTGAGCATATTCTAAGTTCCCAGATGTCTGTTTCTAGAGTTCGGAAGCAGCACATTATGGTGCAAGTGATAACAAGGAAGAAGGAACATTACAATTTTTAGTCCCCCACTCATATTTCCTGCCTTTCAACCCCACATTCTACTCTCTAATTTTCTATTTATATCTTTACCAACTTCATTCCCATCCTTTACGGCACCTCTCATTTCACTTTCTTACACCCTACACTCTTCCAACTTATCTTATATATGTTGACTCACTCACACCTCAAATAAATTACCCAAATACCTCAAAATATCCCAACACTACGACTCTCCATTTTTTGGCTGTTTCTTTTTAAATTCTCGATTTGGTCGTGATTTGATTAATCGTGTGTGAATTTAGTTAATTTGTTGGAACGGTCAAATTCTATACGTATGGATCCCAAGTTTAAGCTTAATTTAGACTCACTCTTATCCTATAAAAAGGGGGGAAAAAGATAGGTGTGTGTTATCTAATATTTACTAGTGCATGCATATATGAGTGTTGTTATGTTTGAATAATGGATACTAGACATTTTATTGGATGCATATGTTGTTACCTATTATGATTTTGAACTACGATTAAAATTATAAGCAAAATTGGATATGTATTCAATTTTATACGAATTTTCTACCATTTGCTATACATGTTTACAAATTCCAGCATTTATAATTGTAAAATTCAGAATATATATGCTTATACATATCCAAACCCATTGAATTTTAAATATGCTATTCACTCCTATGATTTCAATTCATACCGATAAATTAGATTTGTACTTATTCCAGGACAATACATGTAAGCTAAGTTTTAACAAAGTTACATCTAGTTGACCAAAAAAAATAAAAAAATTATAAAGGTATGAGACCGTGTGAAGTCAAACTTATATGCTATGAGATTGATTTAATTGATAATTTTTTATGATTAAGACAATATCTATAATTATATATACAATCTTCAAAAAACATTTCTAGTACAAATTTGAATCTTGGGGATGGGACTGGTAGAAATGAATTTGATGCGAAGAATCTATGTTGGCAAGTGTTCAAGTAGAATTTATAGTGTAGTATATATATTGGAGGGTCTGGAGATGGGTAAGAAAAATGATGATTTAAGTAACCGAGAAAATGGGAAGGAGTTAAGGCAATTTAATTTAGGAGCAGGGCACATGTTTGATGGTCCTCAAAACACTAGAATAATACCAAACCTTTTTTCACACCCTTCTATATTTGAGTTAAGGCTGATTTATCTTTTTTTCAACTTATGGACCACCTAACACAATGTCAAACCTTTATTGTATGTGCAGCCATGTGCTTTACAACACACCCCCTTCCCAAACCAAATTTTTTATTTTTTATTTTTCAAATATTTTGGGTTATTCAGCTAAATGGGATCAAGTGTTTACAACATAAATGATCAAAATACGAAATAAGTTAATTAGTCTTGCTTAATTATTTGTGCATGGGAGTAAGTTTGTTAGACGGTCATCTATGTATAATTTAGATAATATTTGTATTCTATTCCTAGAGATAGATGTTGGCATCGGTTTTGGAACCGCCAGTTCTGTTTCTAGTTTCCAGTTTGTTTTTTTTCCTCAAATTTCACAGCTAGAACCATCGGTTCAAAACCAGAATCATCATTTTCTAATTTGGGTTTCAAATCAATCAGACTAATTCCAATCCAGAACCGTGCCACGTCTACCTAGAAACTTCTCTTGGTAGACCTATAGCTCGTTAGGTTGTGTTATGAAGACAAGCTCCTCACAAGTAGCATTAGCAAAACTCACGTATTCAGCTTCGGTGCTGGATCTTGATACAATGGCCTGTTTTTTTTTTAACTCCATGAGATTAAGTTTCCTCCTAGAAAAATACAATAGTCACTCACTGATTTCTGTCATCTAAGTCTGTGGCCCAATATGCATCGGCAAAAATAGTTAGATTCAAATCAGCATTCTTTGTAAAATTTAGACCATAATCTCTTGTTCCTGACAGGTATCTTATAATTTTTTTTACTGCTCTCCAATGTGTATCCAATGGGTTTTGCTTGGCTCACTTTATTGACTGAAAATGTTATGTGTGGCCTTGTAATAGTTGCATATTGCAAGGCTCCAACCACACTTCTGTAAAGCTTTCCATCCTCAAACTGCTGTCCATGAAATTTAGACAAATTCCCTCCTAATATCATGGGGCTGCTCAATCCATTAGAATTAAACATGTTTACCTTTTTCAGAATTTCTTCTATGTATCTTTTATGACTTGAGAGCAATCCTCTATGGTTTGAGTAATCTCTATCCCTAGAAAGTAACTTAGCCTGCCCAAATCTTTCAATGAGAACAGCTTACTCACTTTGTTAATAACTTGTTGAACTTCTTCTTCCTTCGATCATGTTATAATTATATCACCCACATAAGTTAGTATGAAGATCGTGGAGACATTTGTGTGTTTATAATACAGAGATGAATCAGCCCTGGATATTGAGAAACCCAATTCTTTTAATGCTGGGTGGTAGCGTCGTTTCTCCACCAAAAATAATCCGACCAGCGGTCGGTATGCCCACACTGACCAGAACAACAGCAAGCAAGATCGTCTCCCAAAGGACTGGCGAGGATATTTCTAATCTTTTGATCTGCCAATAATCACGAAAATCAGTAGCAAAGATTTGTATTTTGAGAATGAAATTGAATAGCGAAAATTAAGAAAAGGATTTGTATCAGATATGTAAAATATTCTGGGTTCCAATTAATTCCACTCTAGCTAACTATTTCAATCATTGATGTAAAATTGACTTTAATTCCTGTAAATAAATTAGTTATAACCACCGAAGACGCTTCTGACGCGGTCTTATCTCTCCTTAATTTCTTGATAATCAGGAAGACGCTTCACCAATTATTTCCCTAATCGACTGACAACCCTAGAGAAGCTCTATGGATTTAATGAGCCGACAACATTAATAATTAGAGAGACCCAATTCAAAACTGATAAACTCTGACGCAGGATTACCGAATTAAGACTGATCTTCCCTTGATTCTGAAGAATCAATGTACCACTAATTAAATCTTGGGTCAAATTACGGATGGCCGATTTAATTGGCTACTAATTAATTTTGGTTTAATGAATATTTCAAACTACCCAATAGATCCAAAACAATTAACCACAGTAAACACAGAGAATCACAGATACTTGCATAAAATAAAGTATACGAACAGATTTGATATCATAAAATAGAATAGCTAAAGTTTCCTTAATTATTACCGGAATAAAAAAGTTTAGCTACAACCCATAATAGAATCAAGAAATCAAATAAAAGATAGAAAGATAAAACCAGGCTGCTTCTTGGAGAGAAGAACGGCTGCCTTCTTGGTTTCTTGAAGTAGGTTAAATGATAATATAAAGTATATCCTAATGGAACCCTAGTTCAACTATATATACAAATCTAATGTTAATGAAGCCCATGGTTACAAGTTTAACTCGTATCTTGCTGTCAAATCCCGTAGGAACCCATATGTGTGGTGGAATTGGGCCTTTAAATCGATCCTGGGCCGCTAAAAAATATTCTGTTCAGGCCCAACTGGTCGGTATGCCCATACCGACCGTCCTCCAGTAAATCCCTGCTTGATTTTTCCGGATATTTTGCCCCTTTTTTCTCCAAAGTTGAATATTCTTCTACAATCATGCAACAAACTGAATTAGCTAAAAAATATAGGTATTGAAGGGATAATGATCATTAAAATTACACGAAAAACTCTCCAAAAAGATGTATCAAATAACCACCATCAAATCCCCCCACACTTAAACAATGCTCGCCCTCGAGCATAACTCAAGAAAGAAAACTGGACTCGATACTCCAAAGGCAAAACAATCATTGGCAACATTTCAATCGACAATAATCAAAGCATGATCATCCACAAACCACCAACCCTTCTCTTGTGGCAAAAATGTGCATTAGCTCTTTATTCAAGTCAAAATTATGCATAGTCAATCCTGCCTTTCCAAGTTTCATTCAAATTCTCTCAAATAAGAAATAGGGACAGTTTCATTCACTCAAATCACACTTGATACTATCAAACACATGTTTGCCCTTATGTCACCGTCTCTACCCGGAATATGAGATAAAAGCACAAATCAAAAGGTCTTTGTAGGGTTGTAATGGGGCTAGGGGAAAAGGTAGGATGGAAGGATATAACGGTTAAATTATGGAAATATACGAGCATATCAAAATATTCGAGCCACTCCTAAAAACAAGATGATATTCAATTGAACAAGACACGATTGACATCAAACAATTAACATCCACAATCCCTTTATTCTGTTTTTTTGGCCGAACAGTAACCGGAATACTGTTACTCCAGAAACTGATGAATTTCGATTTTTTTTTCAGAACAGTAACTGGAGTACTGTTACTCCAGAAACTGCTGATTTCAATTTTTTTTAAGTGTAGGAGTTTTCATTTTCAACCCATTCTAACATACTCGTATACTTCCATGGGACAAAAGCAGGCTAAACAGGTTATGGGTTAATAGTCTAGTGGCTGTAATCAATAAAGATGGCTAAGGCACAACAGGCTCACTAGTGGATATGTAGGGTTTGGATAATATATTCAGGCCAAAACTGGTTTAATCCTAAATGCCTTAATCACTTTCATGCAAGAATCTCAAAAGAGTTTTAACTATGGCAACCGGGCAAACAGAAAATCCAGCATACAAGTTCGATACACTCATTTAGAAATAAATTGAGCAATTTTCAGATATAAAATCATGCTCATCAGGCTCAATTCTCACAATATATAAAGCTGTAATCATGTGATCGACTATGCAAATTTTGTCATCCTAGAATACATGTGAGCATAAACACAATTTCACCACAAAAGACAATAACCAAACAATCCAATAGACAAACTTTTCATATTTACCATATCCATGCGGCCAACGACTCGATCAAGACTCCCTTTTTTTTTTTTGGGGTACGTATACTTTCCCCCCCCCACACTTGGAAACTACAGTATCCTCACTGTGGAAAAAAAAAAGAAAGATACGACAAAAACAAAAAACAAATAAGGCCTAAGAAAAGGGAAAATAAACGAAAACTCCCCTGGATAGTGTCAAGGCTTTGAGGAACGGGACATCCGGCGGACCGCTTTCTCCACAGCTGTAACGCGGTTATTGAGAGCTTCAATCTGGGTCCCTATCTTGTCCTCCAAAGGCACGGTCCAATGAGGAACAGAGTTCTCAAACAACTCCCTGATGTTGGTTAGAGATGGGGCGGCCGAAGGACCTGCAGAAGAAGAACCTGAAGGAGGAGAGATGCTCGGGGTTGAAACACCCGGCTTCAACAATTGATGATTCCCCTCATTATTGACAAATAGGAGACGCATGTTGTGGAGGTCCGTTAGGGTGAAATAGTAAGGGGAAAAAACACAGACTCGACTTCAAAGATATTTAGTTTCTGGGCTATCCTAATAACAAAAGCTCCCAAGGGAAATTTTCCGTTGAAACGAGTGGAGCTGGCACACCATTGCTTGGCAGCCCAGAAACCAAAATTCATTTTTGTACCAGAAACCATGTTTGTCAGGATAAAAATATCATTCATTGTAACAATGCTCAATGAGTCAAGGCGGGCAAACAAATTATGTACAAAAAATCTATGGCACAAACGTAAACCATGGTCAACAATATTGGCACTTTTTGAACACCCCTTGGCATACAACGGTTCCACAGATAGAGCCCTCCATTTTTCATGGATGGTAGACGGCAAGTTTTCAGGAACATCACATATAGCATTATTATATTCAGCAGAGTGTATAGAATCTTTAGTTTCAAAATCCAGCAGCACATTTAATTGGTCAACAGAGAAATAAAATTTGTGACCCTTTAGTTCAAATAATAGAGCATGCGGGTCTGACAAAGGGCGAGATGGGTCAAAAACAAAAGAAGAGATAAATTCCAGGGACAATTCCTTATACAGAGGTTCAGACATATCAAGCAATGGGGACCAACCAATGTTTGCAAAATATTGTCGAATGGAATCATTCACACCCAGGCATTCAATAGCATTCCAGTCAAACAGACGCACATTTATAAACTGGCGAAAGTAATTCTTACTGCGTCGAGTGTCGACCTCCTCGGGAGAAAGAAAATTGGGCGGAGAGGCAGGAGGACTCATCGGGGGCGACTGGAAGCGGGAGGGCGACGGGGAGCACGATGGGGTTGGAGGAGCCGGTGCTGTATCGTCGTCGCTGTCCGACGACGGCTCAGGGACGGGTACTTGGGCGCGGGTGCATCGAGCGATCGGGATGTCGACTTTCGGATGGGCAGCAGTAATGTGTCGGAGCATCATCCGACAAGTGGCCGGCGCGACTGAAAGGAAGAAGGAGTCGTCCACAGTGATTGGGGTCGGCATCGGTGGCGGTTGTGCATGTGTGTGAGAGGACAAAGATGCCTCATGTCGTTTGCTATGGCGTTTGGGGGCCATTTGGGTGAGAGGTTGTACGAGAATGGCAGAGGGAGAGGGAGTGGGAGATTGGAGAGAGAGTGGGGTGTGCATGTGTGTGAGAGGTTTGGGAGAGGGGAGAGAGAATAGGAAAGTGGGTCACTGGGTTGGATGTTGCGTGTGCGCGGATTGTAGAGAGAGAGAGAGAAAATGTGTGATGTTGAAGAGAGAGAAAGTGGGTTGATGAGTTTGGGGAAAAGGAAGAGAGTGGGGGAGGCGTGATTTGCTGTTTCAAATTAGGGCACAATCTCCCCCAATTCTAACTTTCCATTATTTTGCAGTTAGGTCCCCAGATTTCCTCCTTCATCAATTTGGCTCCTGCTTTAATATTTGAGTTTAAGGATTGATTCCCACACCTGCTAGTAACCTGCCAACAATTCAAAAATAAGAATAAGATTAATTCCATAAGCTTGTAAATTTGGACAAACACCTTTTTTTTTTTTTTTTGAATAGCTAAACTATCATAAAAAAAAAGAATTAAGAAGAAAACGAAATAAAAGGGCTTGGGTTGCCTCCCAAGAAGCGCCCTTGTTTAACGTCTTAGGCTCGACGTATCAAGTGGTTGGTCATGGAGGGATCTTGGGGGTCGCCAGGGTCATTCCATCGATGGTAGCCATTTTCTTTCCCCCGTAGTAAGGGTTCAACAATTTGCCATTCATGTTCAACACTTTGGAAGTACTTAAACTTTGAATCTCGACGGCTCCATAAGAACTTACAGCTTCCACTATAGCGGGCAAAATAGGTTCTGTACTGGTTGGTATGGGCATTCTGCTCGACAGATGCCGAGTGTGGAATTCACAGGTGGAACAAAGCTGCATCATGGCAGCACGACTTTCCTTATATTCTTCAGCTGCTGCTATTGTTCCAGCCATCCCATTAAGCAGTATCTGCTCCAATTTGTCTTCCCTATTCTTATTTTTAACAAAATCGTCAACTAAGGAATCAACAACATCAACCATATACAAACCTTCACAATCCTCAACATGCTTCATAGCTTCAAAAATATTAAATGTAACAGTATCACCATCAAATTCGAAGCTAAGAATTCCCTTATCAACATCAATTTTAGTTCTAGCAGTTTTCATGAATGGCCTTCCTAAAAGAATTAAAGGTCTATGTGCAGCCAAGGTATCATCCATATCTACAATGTAAAAATCCACCGGAAAAATTAAATCATTAACCTTCACCAAAACATCTTCTACGATACCTTTAGGATATGTATTAGACCTATCAGCTAATTGAATTACCACACGAGTTTCCTTCATATCACCTAACTGTAGTTCCTTATACATAGAGAGTGGCATAACATTTATGGAGGCGCCTAAATCTAGCATAGCTCTCTCAACTTTCTTACTACCAATGATGCAAGGAATAGTAAACATGTCAGGATCCCTACATTTTTCCGGTAATTTTCTTTGAATAATAGCTGAAACATTTTCACTAACCTTGATTTTAGCATCTTTCCCATATCTCATCTTGTTAGTATATAATTCTTTCAAAAATTTTGCGTACCTGGGCACTTGCTTAATGGCATCAATCAAGGGCAAGTTAATTTCTACCTTTTTGAACAACTTAAGAATTTTTTTCTCATCGTCCTCTTTCTTGTTTCGAACCAACCTAGAAGGAAAAGGGGCTGCCAAAATAGATTGAGAATTAGAAATTTTAGAATTAACAATTACCTTAGGGGGAAGAGGTTGATCCGGTTGTTGTGCCTCCTCAACGACTTCCTTCGTTTGATTTTCATCCTTATCTTTTAGCTCCTTCTCTTTCTTCCTAACCTCTTGCTCGACCAACTTCTTTCTATTCCTCAAAGTTACGGCACTAACATTCTCCTTAGGATTTATCTCAGCTTGGGATGGAAGTTTGCCTTGGTTTGATTGTATCTTGTTCACTTGAGTGGTAAGTTGGGTGATTTGTGTGCCCATACTGCCCAAGGCAGCTTGTGTCTCCTGCTGGAAAGCTTGTTGGCTTTGCACCATATTTTTAACAATTTCGCTGGTGTGTGCAAGAGTTTTCAAAATATCGTTCATGCAGGGTTTTGATTGGTCAGTATGCCCATACTGCCCGTCCTGCTGTCTGAACGGTAGATTCCCAGGTACCTTCGGATTTTGTTGTTTCCAACTGAAATTTGGGTGATTTCTCTAGCCTGGGTTATATGTGTTCGAGAATGGATCATTCCTCTTATTCCTTTGTGCATCGTATTGGGCATCCCCCGATCCATAGCATACTTGTTCGGGTTGAGAATTCTGCAAAATAGGATAAAAATCACAAGTATGATTATTTTTCGAACAAACTTCACATATAATTTTTTGAGTTTGAGCAACAGCAAGTCCTCTAACTAAAGAGGTGAGAGCATCAATCCTATCATTGACACTTGAACTCTCTATTCCTTCGGCTCCTCTTACAGGCCGATATCTATCATCATCCTCATCTTCATATTGTTGGCCATTAGAAACCATATCCATAATGAGTTGTTTTGCTTCGGCCAATGTCTTGTTGGTTAAGGATACCCCACAAGCAGCATCAATTATTTTCCTGTCAAATGAACACATACCACGATAAAAATAATTAGTTAGCAATTGATATTCAGAAAATCCGTGGTCGGGACATTTCCGACATAGCTGCTGAAATCTCTCCCAATAATCAGCAAGCCTCTCTCTTGATTTTTGCTTAATGTTGCTGATAGCCATTCTTAAATTGGCAGCCCTTGATTCTGGAAAGAATTTTCACAAGAACTGCTCCTCCAATTCATTCCAAGTCTGAATGGAGCCCGATGGAAGGTCAAACAACCAATCTCTAGCCTTTCCCTGCAATGTATGAGAAAAAGTTAGTAATCTCAAATTATTTTCAGAAAAACCTTAAGTGGAGCAAACTAAGTCAAATTCAGCAAGATGTTTGTGTGCACTCTCTCAGGGTAGATCACCGAACTTGGGCAACACTTGGATAAAACCAGGTCTAATTTCAGTGTTTTGTGCAATATGTGGTAGCACAATGCAAATCGGTCGATTATTGCGGTGACGTCCCAATTCCTTTATAAGAGGTTCAACTTCTTCTCTTGGTAAGAGTCCATGTTCTTCATTATTAGCCATATTTTCTGAAATAACAGCTTCCTTGGCTCTTTTCCTTAAGTTCCTGGCAGTTTTCTCCACTTCCGGATCAAAAATCAATTTTCCTGTACGTGAAGAACGGGGCATAAAATTGAAAAAATAAAAAGAAAAAAAATTGTCAAATCAGTAGATCAGAAATATCACTGCTTAAAACCAGTCCCCGGCAACGGCGCCAAATTTTGGTAGCGTCGTTTCTCCACCAAAAATAATCCGACCAGTGGTCGGTATGCCCACACTGACTAGAACAGCAGCAAGTAAGATCATCTCCCAAAGGACTGGCGAGAATTTTTCTAATCTTTTGATCTGCCAATAATCACGAAAATCAGTAGCAAAGATTTGTATTTTGAGAATGAAATTGAATAGCGAAAATTAAGAAAAGGATTTGTATAAGATATGTAAAATATTCCAGGTTCCAATTAATTCCACTCTAGCTAACTATTTCAATCATTGATGCAAAATTGACTTTAATTCCTGCAAATAAATTAGTTATAACCACCGAAGACGCTTCTGACGCGGTCTTATCTCTCCTTAATTTCTTGACAATCAGGAAGACGCTTCACCAATTATTTTCCTAATCGACTGACAACCCTAGAAACGCTCTATGGATTTAATGAGCTGACAACATTAATAATTAGAGAGACCCAATTCAAAACCGATAAACTCTGACGCAGGATTACCGAATTAAGACTGATCTTCCCTTGATTCTGAAGAATCAATGTACCACTAATTAAATCTAAACCACAATTACGGATGACCGATTTAATTGGCTACTAATTAATTCCGGTCTAATGAATATTTCGAACTACCCAATAGATCCAAAACAATTAACCACAGTAAACACAGAGAATCACAGATACTTGCATAAAATAAAGTATACGAACATATTTGATCTCATAAAATAGAATAGTTAAAGTTTCCTTAATTGTTATCGGAATAAAATAGTTTAGCTACAACCCATAATAGAATAAAAAAACCAAATAAAAGATAGAAAGATAAAACTAGGCTGCTTCTTGGAGAGAAGAACGGCTGCCTTCTTGGTTTCTTGAAGTAGGTTGAATGATAATATAAAGTATATCCTAATGGAACCCTAGTTCAACTATATATACAAATCCAATGTTAATGAAGCCCATGGTTACAAGTTTAACTCGTATCTTGCTGTCAAATCCCATAGGAACCCATATATGTGGTGGAATTGGGCCTTTAAATCGATCCTGGGCCGCTAAAAAATATTCTGTTCAGGCCCAACTGGTCGGTATGCCCATACCGACCGTCCTCCAGTAAATTCCTGCTTGATTTTTCCGGATATTTTGCCCCTTTTTTTCTCCAAATTTGAATATTCTTCTACAATCATGCAACAAACTGAATTAGCTCGAAAATATAGGTGTTGAAGGGATAATGATCATTAAAATTACACCAAAAACTCTCCAAAAAGATGTATCAAATAACCACCATCACTGAGCCAAATTTTGAAGTCCAAGCTCTTGAGGCCTGCTTTAGGCTATATAGGGATTTACTAAGTTTGCATGCTGAATTTCCCAATTGCTCAAATCTAGGAGGTTGTTCTATATAGATAAGAGCATCAATGTCACCATTTAGGAAAGCGTTATCAACATCCAATTGCCTTATTGGCCAAGACTAAGTTATGGCAATGCAGAGTACTGTTCGAATTGATACAGGTTTAATAACTGGAGTAAATGTATCTGTGTAATCAAAACCTGGAGTCTGGGTATATCCTTTAGCCACCAATCTAGCTTTGTACCTTCCAATGGATCCATCCGCATTTCTTTTGACTTTGAAGACCCATTTACAACCAATTGGCACTGTCCCTGATGGAGGTGTGCTTAATGTCCATGTTCTGTTTTTCATTAAGGCATCATATTCTTTGATCATGGCCTTTTTCCACTCTGGATGGACGAGTGCTTCAATGTGAGATTTTGGTTCCAACACTGGTGAAGGAAGTTGAGTGGAGTAAATCTTGGGCTTGTAAATTCCAGCCTTGGATCTAGTGATCATAGGGTGAGCAGATTGTGTTTGCTGCTCCTGTTCTCCTGCATTAGAATTTTTTGCGTACTCAAAAGACAATTGATGATTGGTAAGGTTAGTGTCTTTCTCAATAGGTAAGTCATAAGTTAGACCTTCTTGTGGATTGAGAGATGATCCAGGAGAGGAATTAGTAGAATGGTATGAAGGACTGGATAGGTGTGAAAAACTAGATGATGAAGAGTTTCGTGTTACAGAACTGGGAAAGGGAATTGGTGGAAATGAATCATTGAAGGTAGGAGGGTATAAATCTGTAGATGGAGTGTTAAGTTGGAAAGAGTTGCTAAAAGGAAACTTGGTTTCATCAAACATAACATGCCTAGTGATGATCACCTTCTTGTTAGGCAGTAGGATTTTATACCCCTTATAATGAGGGCTATATCCTATGAAAACACCAGGTTCTGATCTGAACTCAAGTTTATGTCTCTTGCAAGGCCTTAAATGAGGGTAACATAGACATCCAAATGTTCCGAGTGTTCTATAATCTGGTCTTTTTGCAATGAGTTTTTGTTTGGTGTTTGGTAGTTCAAGATTTTAGAAGGAGTCCTGTTAATGAGGTGTATAGCAGTTATAAAAACATCATCCCAGTAGACTTGAAGGACACATGATTTGGCTAGCAATGAGAGACCAACTTGAATGATGTGTTTATGTTTTCTTTCAGCCAATCCATTATGTTCAGGTGTGTAGGGACATGATAGCCTGTGAAGAATACCATTTTTGAGAAAAAAATCAGTTAGGGGTTTGTACTCAACTCCTTCATCACTTTGCACACATTTGATCTTTTTATTAAATTGATTCTCAACCATATTTTTGAAGTGATAAAAAGCATTGGTAACTTCTGATTTTAGTTTCAATAGGTATAACCAACAATACCTACTTGAATGATCAATGAATGAGACATAATATCTATATCCATTCACAGATTGAATGGGAGCTGGTCCCCATAAATTGGTGTGCACAAGATCAAGGATTTGGAGGCTATCAGATTTTGAATCAGAAAAAGGGAGTTTGTGGCTCTTAGCTTTCATACAAGATGCACAAATGTGCTCAGAATTTGATAGAACATATGGAATCGCATTGATATCTAATGCTTTCTTAACTACATCAAAAGAAGCATAACCTAATATGTTATGCCAAAGTCCTAGACTAACTTGGATTCAGCTGAATTCACCCAGATTGGTTGAGCAGGCTGATGTTTAGGGAAAGTAGAAAAGAATTGTGGTGAGATGTTCTTGGAGGAGCTCAAGTTGAACCTATAAAGGCTATCTTCAACCGTCTCTTGGAGTAGAACTTGGCCTATTTCTTGATCCTTCACTAGACAAGAGTTAGAATGAAACTCAAAAAAGATATTGTTGTCTTTGGCAAATTGGGAGACACTGATCGGATTTTTTTAAAGGTGTGGAACATGTAATAGGTTTCTGAGAAGAAAGGCATGTGTAGTAGAGAAACAAGTAGGTCTAACTATTGAATTACCATAATGAGAAATTAACAAACCCGTACCATTGCCCATTTGCACCTTTTCATTGCCTTGGTATTCTGAAGCAGTGTTCAGGTTATTTATATCATAAGTAACATGACTATTTGCACCTGAGTCTGGATACCAGAAATTCTCTGAGATGGAATCTACATTTCCAAAACTGGAATAATTGGTAAAGTTTGCAAAAGGCTGAGCAGTCCCATTGTAGTTGAAATTTCCATTATGGTTGGAGGAAACTTGATTTTGCTGAAATCCAGTAATTCCACCATTTGGCACATAGGTTAAGTCAGCTCTATAGAAACATTTCTCAGCAGTATGGTTGTTCCTATGGCATATTTGGCATCTAGTTCCAAAATTGTAGTAAGATCTTCTGCTACCTCTGAAGTTGCCACTTCTAAAACCAGTTCTACCACCTCTGTTGCTGCTATACTGGTTAAGAGCTCTTCTTCCTCTGCTTGAAATTGATTCGTCCCTTCTTAGGTTGAAGTTTTGAGTTATTAGATTCACACTGGGAACATATCCTTCTACATTAAACCGGAGCAGATCTTTCAAGCCTTGCTTCAAATGTCAGTAATATGGATGAGACTTCCATGATTGAGATTGGACTGACCCTTGATGACACAGATACCATTATCGGACTGTATTCTGAGCCAATTCCTGCCATGATGTAAAGTAGCTGATCATCATCACTAATCTTGCAATCTGTTGCCCCTAAGGCATCACAACATTCTTTGATTTTGTTTAGATAGTCCCTCATATTGAGATTTACCTTTTTGAGATTTTGTAACTGTTCCTTTAGTTGCAATATTTTGGCTCTAGATTGACTAGAAAAACCAGCCTTTAGACATGACCAGATTTCATGTGCAGTGTTCAATCCCACTGTACTAACCAGTAGACTTTCGGACAAGGAAGATAAAAGCCATGCGGCTATTAACTGATCTTGTTTTGCCCAATTTAAATATTTTGGATTCAAAGTACCTTCTTCATTGGTAATGTTTTTAGTGAACTTTGAGGGGGCTGTCTTTTCTCCTGTAAGAAATCCTTCAAGTCCATAACCTCGAATTGCTGCAATGATCTGATGCTTTTAGATGAGATAATTTCCTTCATTACTTGATTGTAATCAACTTACTTAATGGTTGCAGGATTTGGGATGGATTGGAACTGATTTCTGAAGTAGTACTCATATTGGATGTATTTATATTTTAGTTCCAGAAAGGAAGAAAGGAAAGGTTGCAAATAAAGGAAAAATAAGCAGTCTGCATAGTATAGATCCCAGGGATTAACCTGGGGCTCTGATACCATGTTGAATTATATGGATTGCGATGAACACAATCAAAGGTGAAAAAGACATTATAAATGTAAGGAAAGTTTAAAGATGAAAACTAGTATTCTTCATTTGATGATGATACAGTTACATCTTTTGTTCCTATTTATAGAAGATACTTTGAAACCCACAACTGTCTTTATCTAATTGCCTACACTAAAGATAAGACTCAATTAATGGCTGTCCTTCTCTGATTCAGTATGCCATCTCCTCTTTATGCAGTCTTTGAATAGACTTGCTGTTTTCTTCTCATAAATTCAGAACCTGCTGTCCCTCTTCTCATAAGCCCAAAACTTTGGCTTCATTTGCATTTTGGTTTCTTGTGTGATCTCTTTCACTACTCTATTTGTGTGAATGGAGTTGCATTTAGAGTGGTTCAAAGTCTTTGATGTATTTTTTTTTCTTATTCTTTCAATGAAACAATAATTAAATGAATAACTTTACTAAAAGCCATATGAGAGCACCACATCCTAGAAAATGGACAATATGCCAAATAAGTGTTCAAGTAAAAAAAAAAAAAAAAAGATACAAATATTGATTGTTAGAATTCCATCCGAAACTATGAACCCCATTATGAGAAATATATATGATGGAAAAGTTGCGATCCATGTCGGTCTTTCATAGCTATCTATATATAAATTTATAAAGCCCATCAACTTAATATATATATATACACTAGTATTTCTCCCGTGCGTTGCACGATTTGTAATATTTATAATAATATAATAGTTAGTAAATTATAATTAATAGTAATTTAATTATTACATTTTGCATTTTGTTTTGTATCGCATTATCACATTGTGTGAAATTTTGTTACTTTATTTAATAAATAAATAAATTTATAAAATAATAATATATTTTTCTAAAATAAAAATTCGTGATATACAAAATATAATTTTATTTTGTATAAAAATCTCACAATTTTATTTATATAAAAGTATTTTAAATATCAAATATATTAATTAATCTAAAAAATATTTTATATTTTTAAAAAATTATTTTTATATACTCAATATGGATATCAAACTAAAGATCTTGAAAAAATAAATTATTTGATATATTTTTCATGAAAAAATAAATTGAGACGTAAAAGTTATTAGCTTTTAAAATTAAGGTAAAAAATTAAAATAAAATAAAAAAGTAAAAGAAGGTTATTGGTCAACCATTTATGCATTATCCCACATCTCCACCTCCAATAACATCCAATCTCTATTTTTTCAGAAATTAAAAATTAATAAATGATTTTGGCGGGAAAATGGCAAAACTATAAATTAGCCAAACTGTCTTGCTTTTATATAATTATATATATATATATATATATATATATATATATGCTGTCCAGAATTGAGTTTAGAAAGCCGAAAAGATTAGATTTACGGAAAGTAAAAGAAAAAGCTTTTAAAAACTGAATGGACCATTGAGAGATTGGAAATGGAAAACATGTCTCGGACAATGAAGTGAAAACCATGCCTCCAATTTTTTTTTTTCGTGATCTGATCCTGTTTTTCTTCATTTTATATGGAAGTCTGAATGTGTAAGATTCCTTCACCTTTTTCTAAAAAAAAAAAAAAAAAATCGTGGTGCTGGGTTTAACTTTATTTTGCGTCTTCTTTAGTTGAGACCCGGCCCGGCCCGCCCAGCCTCATCAATTCTCAATCACTCATATCAAAAAAATTGGGGGCTTTGGAGGACTTTGATGCCGTGAAAAGACAGCAAAAGATGATCTTTTAGCCCTTTTGACCCCCATGTCTTTTTCTTACATGTGTTGGATCCACCACTCATTTTTAAAATTTTAGACTTTGACCTCTCTCTCTCTCTCTCTCTCTCTCTCGACGTGCTCCTGTATCAATTATATGCTTTTTTTCATCCGCGATCGTTTCTACTTTTATTTTTTTGGGATATGATACTCTGGAGACAACGGTAAGATAAAAATAGGTTAGGGACAAAGAGGGATAAAAGTTTTTACGATAGTGTATGAGACTTTGAGTACGTGCTTTTTGTTTCTATTTTTGTTTTTTTCCTTTTTTTTGGGAGTTCGATAGTATGTTAGAATGTGGATTTTTTTTTTTTAAATAATACTATATAGAAGAGAAGAGAGATAATGTTAGGGTGAAAATTCTATTATATAAATATATAATATTTCAATGTAATCCACTCTTAGAATATTAAAGGTAAATTTTGATTCTCTTAAAATTTTTACAACCCAACACAACATACTGAGATATATGAAAAAAGAAGATGGTAGAAAGAAATAATTTATAGATAAAAATATCCCTATTTATTCCGTATTCAATCACAAATCATAATATGAATTGCTTTATGCAAAATACTAGAAAAAGTAAAAAAAAAATGATTTGCTACTTAATTCCTCTTCAAAAAAAGGATAATAATAATAATAATAATAATAATAATAATAATAATAATAATAATAATAATAATAATAATAATAATAATAATTACAGATCAAAGTTGTAAGATTTGCTTTGGTTTAAAGTGGGTCCTAATTTTGTTTAAACATCGACGTTGATCTTGTTTTATGAATTACAGATCTCATCCACTAATGTTTGTATTCAACTGTCAGCACTTAAAAAGCATATATTATTAGATAACATTAATTGTAGTTCAGATAGTTATAAATTATTTTTGTTCTCCTTTTCTCTTAAAACTTATTATTATTATTATTATTATTATTATTACTTTCTTCTTTAAGTGTCTATATATAATGATTTATTGCACTCGATTAACTTAATTATTTGGAGTTTATTTATAAGTAGATTTTAACGAGATCAGTTTTTCACTATTATTTGACAATTTGTGGCATAAATGGGTCGACACATCCTTGTACTTTTGTTTTCTTTTTCCTTAATGAAAGCATAAAATCATCCCAGAAAACTAAGATTTTGTGAAATGTTCCAACTCATTCTTGACCTTAGGCGTTTCAACTCGAATCTCAATCTCATCTTTCAAGTCCAAATAAACATGTCATACATTTTAATTAGGTTTTGTCACATATATATTAAGGGTGTTTATTTTGGGCTGAAATGTGTTGGAGAAATTGTGTAAAATTTTTTGATGAGAAATTTTGAAATTTTATTAATGTATATTTGTCTTAAAATTATATAAGATATGATTTTATTGTGAGATGTAAAGTCAATATAGATAAAATCGATGTTGGTAAAATGAATATTTTTCTATAATGTTTTTTCGCTAAAATGTACTTCCTAGAAATGTAATTAATAGTAAGTATTTAAGTATAATTTTCTAAATTAATTTTTGAAATTAGAAATAATTGAAAAAGCTTATACTAAAATCAGGATTTACTTGATTTTAGCCAATAAAATTGGGATTTGAATAAGATTTGGTAAGTTTAAAAATTCAATCAATCTTAACTTTAAAATACTTCCACTTACCAATCTTCAAATTATGTAGATATTGAAAAATAAAATATCACTCTTTGTCCTTTCCAACAAGCTCATCTCTCTCACATTCAATTTTTTTTTTTTTTAAATCCTCAATCGTCTTTCTTAGTATCTCGCAATAGGCTACCACACGCAGCCGTCACTTCCCAACGCGACGTTTGTTGTTATCGCTCGCTATACCAAATTTTACATTACATCATATATATATAAATATATATATATATATATATATATAATTTGAACATATACTTATATTACAAAATATAATTAAAAATTATATTCTGTGCAACGCACATGTCCACACTACTATTGTATTATAAGAAGTTATGTTGTAATAATATGTACAAAAAAAGTGGCAAAAGAAATATATTAGATTGTAATGTCAAAAATCTATTTGGATGAAACCCAGAATGGAGATAGTCTTAACTTTGATTGACTACTTAAACATAAATATATTTACACACACCAATGTGATTCTTAAAAATAAGCTGGGGTTTTTCCGCGGGTGCCTAGTCGGCCCACCTAGAGATTATGTTTTTTTAAATATTTTCATAGATTTAATTTTTAATTTCTAAAATTATAAGATTAATGCATATTGAAGGTATATATTCATAGTATAATATCAACACAAAAAAATGGAAAAAATAATTAACATTAAACATAAATAATGAAATAGTAAATAATAAACATAATGACTTGTACTCTAGAGATTATTGTTTGATTAGTGTCTACCACTTCTACTCTTGCAACCTTAATATAAATATAAATTCATGATAAATGTTGTATAGTGTTGTCGGAAAAAAAAAAGAAAAAGAAAAAGGAATTGGAGTGAGGTAATTAAAGGGGGAAAGGATGTCTGCCCACTAAAATTGGGAAAGAGAAAATCCTGAATAAAAGATGCATTTTAGGGAGAAATTGTACTATTATTTCAATAATTACTCCCAATCAGCTTTTGTGGAGCTGGATTAAGGAATCTCACTGCCTTTAATCCAACATCATAGATGTCACAATTTGTTTGCCTTTAATTTGAACCAAAGTTAGTATAGTTTATTTTGTATCTAAGCAATGATTAAAGCTTGCTACTTCCAAATCTTAATCGCTTTACGCTTTATCGTACCAGAATCTCATCATTTACACCATTGGGAATTGTAATTTAGATTAGGTAGCACCATTAAATTGTTTTTTTTTTTTTTTTTCTAACTACTACATTCGTAAGTTTTTTATTTTCTTTCACTAAAATCAGATTTTATTGAATTATTGGACTAGCCACCAATTGGTGACCGAAAATTGTACAACAAAATAACTTAATATAATTGAAAACAATATTAACAATGAAATCAGTACGAGTTTCAATTTCATGAGAAAATCAACAAGATTTACACAAAGATTGTACTACTAAGAAGAAGTACATAAATAGATCTTTTATATTTTTTATGACTTTTTTTGTAAAACTCGAAAAGAGAATGACGCATGAATATAAAAAATATTTTTCTGTATTTTTATTTTATATTTATTTTGTTGTTATGTCACTCTTTTTTTCTATTTTGGAACTAGTCTGGACGCGAAGAGAGCAGCCGATTGGTTCATCATTGTTTCGAAAAACTAGCTAGTAGACCTAAATACTATTTGATTCTCAAAGCTTCCCACGAAGGCTCCTCAGGAACATCTAGAATTTCACTTTTACCCTACCCAACAGTATCAATGGAGCAAGGTTCTAGCCTTGATTGAATATAGTGTAATGGATCGAGATCCGCCTGTTGAATCAATTTCACCACGTGTAAATGTTGGAATAATTGTATCAAAGTTTTTTTTTTTCCTTCATTGTTGATAAAGTACTTTACATAATCCAATTCTTAAAAAGCACACATATTATATCAACTTTATTTGCTCGGCAGATTCAAGGCAGATCTCTTCTAAGACTAAGGTCGAGATAAAGGCTAAACTCATATAAAAGAGAAGTTGGTTGAAGTTTTGACAAAACAATGTAAAATGGACGTAGATGCTGCTTTGGAGAACTTAATTTTATAGAGTCATGTTTGCATGAGGAGATTTTATTTCCACAACTCATCTCGAATGATGATGTTGATATGATCTAGGTGAAGATAAGTTTGGCTTATTCATATGGAGTTTCTTTATTTTGTTGTGTAATGCTTTTGGAGTTAAAAATTTAGAATTTGAATTGTGGGTTTTGGAGTTAAGGTTTGGGCAAAATTTGAACTATTAAAAATGAGATATGGATTGATATTATATCATTTATGTTTATTGAATAAGCAAGTAATCAAATTGTTTCAAAATATTAATAGCATACTGAAGGACTGTCTATGATAAATACCAACAAATCGACATCACACTCTATCAGCAACTACAGATGGATTGTTGACAATAACAATGTTTGCTAAATAAGAATGACAACTATGGAAGAATTGCTATAATTTTGTTTGGCAATAATTAATTGATATTTGTTACACTAATTACATTGCTAATTTGTGGACACTTTGTCAGTAAAAGGTGCTGATTGGGTGGGTATCTGCATTTACTTATGAAATTTATTTGGTGTTAGCAACATATTCCACCAATATATTGGTAAAATTTGGTAGTGTAACCTTTTCTTTTGAAACATGATTTTGTTATTTGGGACAAAAGAAATTAAAAAAGATAATACACTTTTTTGGAGGATTGAAACAAGATTACTACAATTATGTGCACCGCTACAAGTTGAATCAAAGGTGGAATGAGATGCCCTATAAAGGTTTTTAAATATGAGAGCAAATGGAAGATTCATTTTTATTTTATTTTTGTTATGGAGAAGTTTGTTTACAATTATATATAACTTTTGAAACATTTTTTGTGATTTTTTGGAGGGAGGGAAAAGATGAATTTAAAGAAAAGGAAGGCTTTATAGTTCGGCGTAAGAGGTTTTAGGCAAAATAAATTATTTTATCTGAATTCAATGTTCCCTAGCCTTCACTTCCTACTGTGTCCAATTACACAAAATATAACTTTTTTATTTCAAATATTGCTTTACTTCTAAAAACGGATTCCTTAATTATTGAATACTTACGACGGAGAAAATACAAAACCGCCACAACCCAGTCCTAACGACCCTCGACTCACGCGGAACATACCGGGCACAACTCGGAAACACCAGTAAAAAATAGTACACGTGTCGTAAGTGTAGTGAGTAGTTAGCAACTTCCACGGGGGCTCAACGGGAAAGGAGATCTGTGTAACGGGAGACTCTAATAATTCCGTCCGTCTCCGTTAATGCTGTCACAGAATAAGAAGTAGTGCTCCAACCCAATCTCAACACTCTGAACGGAATTTTATGCCCATAAGCATCTCAATCATCACCACCACCACTTTCTCTCACTAAAACTCTTTTTTTCTCTCTCTCTCTCTCTCCATAAACTATTGTAACAGAAAAAACGCAGCAGAAAGTAGATAATTCTGCTATCCTCCGCTAGCAAACGATACTCGTACGTGCAGAGAGGGGAATAAAAAGAATCGAAGAGTTTTAGTGAGCTCTGAGACGTCTCTCTCTCTCTCTCTCTCTATCTCTTTCTGCAGTTATGGTGGAGAGAACGAAGTAGAATTGTTAAGAGTTGAACGAGATATTGAGGAAAATTCTCGCATGGGAAGGTATTTGAGGAAGTGTGAGGGATTAGGAGAGGGAGCGATCATGGAAAAGGCGGATGATATGGAGGCGGCGGCGGCGGCGGGGGGGAGAAAGAGAAAAGTTCACTTAGGAGAATCAGAGCTATCCGCACCCTCAGTTCAGCTCAAAATTCGGCGTATAGATGTTGCCACGCCGGATAATTCAGCTTCGTCGGAGAATTCAGGGTATTCGTCATGCGAGACTGTTGGTCCCGATAATGCTTTGCCATCTTGTTCTTGTAGCTCAAGTAACGGATCGACTGAGCTGACCAAGGGAACTTCGAAATTCGTAGATCTGGAGGTACGCACATATTAACTATATAAAGAATTTAATTCAGCGATGTCATGCTATTTAATTCCGATCGAAGTTACAGATAGCGGAATGAATATCGTGTCTTGTGCTTTAATTGCTCATATAATTGATGAGATATTTGAATTTTGAATTCATTATTTAGGATAATAATGAGGCGACTGTGGAGGTTTTCGCAACATCTGCTGGTGATTCGTGCGACTGTAAAGAGAGGTAAAACTTTATATATACTCCTCGGAATCGTTTCTTCGATTCAAATTTTGAATTTCCAACAGTTAAGAATAGAAATCGAAAACGGTTGTATTCTTTGATCAATTCCACTTCAACTACTAGAGCCCGTTGAAATTCTCACACACGCATTGCGGAGCCTCCAGAAATTCTTATACCCCTCCCCCCCCCCCCCCCCCCCCCCAACATGCGGTGAATGCTGGTGGTGCTTTTCCTTCACATCGTAGAAAATTGACGATGACATATTTTCTCAGAAGACAAACGACCCCATTGAGGGAGGCCCAAGCTGAACCAGGCGAGCTGGAGTCGACGGGTAGACCACGTGAACCGAATCCTCGCCGTCGTTCTACAGCGGGGAAAATGCCATCCGAAGCTGAACTGGAGGAATTCTTTGCCGCGGCTGAAAAGAACCTCCAGAAAGAGTTCATTGACAAGTACTTTCTCTCTCTCTCTCTCTCTCTCTATATATATATGTGTGTGTGTGTGTGTGTCAACAACAGTATCAATTGTTGATGCTCTACGAGTAAACCATAATTCAGTAACATTGAACTCTATAGGTACAACTATGACATAGTGAAGGACAAGCCATTGGAAGGGCGTTACGAGTGGGTTCAAGTTCAACTAAAGCCATAATGGAGAAGAATATATTCACAAATCTACGATGGCTACCAATAACACATTGTTTCAATTAAATCAAACTCAGTGATGGAACTCATGGTCTCTACCACTAATTTAAAGCTTATTCTTTAGGGGATGTTGATTTTCTTCTCTAGGTTTAGCTTTTCTCCTCTAATTCAGATGTACAGCCAGTTATTCTCTCTAATTCTATCTTCCAACTCCTGCATATATATTCTGCATTTCTTATCACGTGGAGAAGAAGAAGAAGATAGTTGTTTCCCAACATAAAGGTAAATTATTGAGTTGTGTGAGAAGAAGCTTCTCTCTAACAAATGCAAAACTCAAATCCCAATATGGGAAAAAGATTGAATGGCCAACTGCTTCAATAAAAGCTCTTTGTATTATTTTCTGCTCCATCTTAATAATTCCTTTTTTCTATATGCGCGCTTATTTCCGAACTGCAATTCTCTGATGCTTGTGACACTGCCATTCATTGATTTTCCCCATAACTGTAACAGGCAGTTACGTAAATTCTTTTCCATTTTTACAATTCTCTTCGTACCGTTAATTGTTTTTAGTAATTTAGATGCCCAGTTTGCTGGTATCAATATTGGATAATATATTCTTTTGTAGCAGTTGGAATATAAGTGAGGTATGAAGTGTGGAGAGGTAAAGAGGGAGGGTGAATACGTGTGTAGTACAATACGATTGAAGAACAGAGCTTGCCGTGTAAGCTACGGACACGTGCTGAATATTACCAAAGCTGATCTGACCCCATGCCCATGTGGCTGTGATGAGTGTCGATTTTGTACATCTTAATTGTTAAAATTCCCTTTTAACCCCTACATGGTTGCAGTAGAAAGTACAACAAATACACCTGCATTCTTTTGGCGTTTTACCTCAATACTCTAAAATGTAGACATATATATGAGAGAGAGAGTGTGTGTGTGTGTTACTTCTTTGACAAAGGGAAGGTAAACCCAGAGTAGAGGAAGGACTAGTATGGAGCAGTGGTCCATAATTTGTGTTGATTAGCATATGGGTGCATGAACTTGAAAGAGAAGGTGACAAAGGTGGTGGGGCAGCCCTTCCTTACCCTATATGGCTATGGAGTCGTAGGCCTCCTTCAACTAATTTGATTCCCTATCATGCATTGCATCCTATGTTTTAACTTTGAGTGGGCATTATTTGAGTCAGGATGAATAATACGTATGTTAATTAGCATATTCTCCCCCCACTCTTTTCTTTGTCTTTTCTCAATAAAAGCCAAGGAGAAAGGAGCCGATTTCATGTAATTTTTGCTATTTCTTACCCCCCCCCCCCAAATTATAAGTATCTAAATATCAATGTCATCTCACATCATCAACCTTTATTAAATTAATTAAATAATTAAACATAAATTTTGCATTGTATGTATATCAACTTTTGTTCTGTCTAATTAAGGGTCTCTAATTTTAGAAATTTTAATAGTGATTTTTTATTTTGTTCAATTTATATTTAATTTTGTCGGAATTTAAATAATTCTTTAAAAAAATTGGTATGATACTCTTATTTTTACTTGTGATTTAGGTAGTCTGACCACTACATGAATAATTTTTCGACAAAATTAAATTTAAATTGAACAAAATTAAATGGGTAGTAAGTAGTTTAATTTTGTTTGGCATGAGTGAGTGGATAAAGACAATGTGGTGGTGGAGGTAAATATAGCGTTGGGATTTGGAAGGAGGGTATGTCTTGAGAAGGTGGAGGGGACCGGGGAGTGTGTGATTAGGATTAGTAGGAAATGTAAGAGAAAGAGGGACTAGGGAGCACGTGCCGGAGATTCGGATGTAATTATGTCAACTAATTCTGCCCCATTTTTTAATTCCCTCACGACCTCAACACATGCTCCCGAGTAACTTAACTTGTGTAATAATACACTCACCATTCCAATTTCCAAATAAAGATGCTCTCTCCACATAAATTCTTCTTCGGTGAAGAATCTTTTGAGACACAAGAAGCTTCACAGCATATTCTTGTGTATGCTACATATAGTAAAATACTGTTTAATGAGTTATAATCAGATTCACCAAGTTGGCATTTGTGGATCGTAAGTACAAACCAGATCAAAAGAATGTCGGATGCAGCTTATATGTATAGACCCGCTGAAATGCCACTACCTCCAAACATATTTCTTCCCTTCATTTTAATTAAAAAAGAAGGATTCATTTACTTTTCCAACTCATACTATTGTGTTTTTATCACTTTGCATAATATTCAATTTTTATCATTTTATTCTTTAATATATATTCCAAATTGCAAGCCTTAGTATATGAAAGAAGTCACTTAAATCGTAAATTGCGATTTTGAGCCTACCAATGAAGACATACCAATATTTTACTGGTTACATTGATTAAACTTGTAAAATAATAAAATAACCTGTTATTTATAATATAAACTATTTTAAATTTTATGGATAATATAGAATTCATAAAACAGAAAATTAAAAAATTTGTATATTGAAGCATATACGATTGGACCAAATATTATGAAGTTTCTTTAAAAAATAGTTTAAAAGACTATCTCTCTTTGAACTTCTTTTAATTTTTGTAAAATTTTAACTATTTCAACAAGCCAAGATCCTACTGACTTTAATTAGCTAAGGGACTAGTGTATCATGTAGAAATTCATATGTAAGAAATCATGTGAATTACGACTTGTACATTTAAAGATTCAATTTTGTGGGGGGGGGGGGGGGGGGGGGGAATATGAATGACAAGTTTTATATATTTGTAATGGTTCTACGATCTTACTAAAAATCAAATTTCATAATGGTTTTAACGCCAAAAGAACAAATACACAATGGTAACTACATTACCTTAAGTGTTCTATCAATGAAACATTAGATGAGAAATTGCACTAATAGATAAATATTAAGATATATATTACATTTCTGCTGACATTAAGTTCCGTAGATGTTATTTTTGAATCAAAGACGAGAATATCAGTAAATAGAACCAGAAATATTGAGAAGGCTATCCACAAACTCTAGATGCTCGACTCAACATACAGGCTCGAAAAGCACGAGCAATCCTATCAAGACGATGTGCAACAACATTTGCATTACAATGAACATGAAAACATAAAATGTGAGATTTAACGCTAGCAACTTGTTATTCTTATAGCCCACTTGGGTGTGGCTCAATAATAGATTTCTCCTAATCCTAGCCCGACTTGTCGTCTTCTCTATTCTCTGTTGTCACACTTTGTGTTTGATTGTTTAGGACACACTTGTGTGTGTGAGAGAGTGACATTAAGGTTAATGGTTCGGGTGTTGGTTGAAATTGGACCACACCATTGTATCACTAATAGAAACGGGAAGAACCGAGCCACATGTTCTCTGAGTCATTTGTTAAACAAGCCTCAGATCCGTACCTTCACCCAATAGACGTTGGAGTGAGGCCATCAAATCTGAGCCGCCGCTGCCCCATCGTGTCACCTCGCATGCACGTTGCCTAGTCCCCGTAGGGGTGGTAATTTCCCCCCGGAAAACCATCTCTGTTGGGAACCGAATGTTTTGGGGATGGGTTCGGGGCGGGGATTCCCCAAAAAAATTAGCGGGGATGGGGCGGGGACGCTATTTATGCCCCCCACCAGTCCCTATGCCCGTTTAATTAAATCGGGGATTTCTCGTATCCGTCCCCTTTCCCCGTTAGTTTTTAAAATTTTATTATATATTTAATACAATTATTTTTGTTATTTTAATGCATTACTTGTGGACTTTGAATTATGATGTAATATAGTAATTTCATTCATGACTTGTGGTTATGTTTCAAGGTTAAATTTGTAGTGATGCTATTAAGTAAATTTTGTTGGTTTTGTTCATTTTTGTTGGTTGTGTTCATTTTATTTTAATTCAATTTAAAATTTGGCTCTATTTTATTGAGTTTTCAACATTTTATTTTTGTAATATTTCCTAAAACAATTATTAGAATTACTGTTAATTTGAGTAAAAATATATTGGGGACCCTGAGTCCCCACAGGGAATCCCCATTCCCGTTCCAAATTTATATGCGAAGATAGTATTGAAACTATCATTCGCATACCAGAATGTTATTTCAACTAATATTTCTATTCCTAAGTCCCCATTGCCCATAGCTGCCCACGCGCCTAGTTGCCACGAACTCTACTATCTAGTGTATGAGATATTTTGGTACTGCCCCTCTTACTGTCGAGTAGATGAGGGGAACTTCGTAGTGAAAAGCCCGCACCTTTGGTGCAGCTGGTCTGGTTTTCCACGACAGATAGTAGAATTAGGCCCTTACCATAGGATCTCGCTCTTTAACCCATTTACTTTTTTGAATAGCTATCGTGATTTGACGTAGAATTGATATCTATTTGTTGGTAGTAGTCGTGATTTGGTATAGGCGTGGTTGTTTACCACTTGTAGAATCATATAGTTGTATGTCCTATGTGGTTGATTATTTTATATTGTATACAATATTGTGAAAAATAATCTGTTTATATTCCACAAATATAATCTCGACAGGTGCTTTAAGGTTAATACTCAGACCCTTTTGTGTAATTGTGTGGTCATTGTTTTTTGTGTTAGTTTGATGTGACAACTATGTCTAATTTTTGTCTCCCTCCATTTGGGGTAAGTCAAACTTTAGTATCTAGAAACAAAAAATGAAAGGACTTCTTATATAACATGAGGTGTATAAGAGTGTTACCATGAAACTCTTTGAAACCAACATGGATGAGAGAAAAAAAAAGGACAAACTTGTCTATTCATCGATTATCTTGAACTTGTCTAAGTCTGTCATTAAAAAAGTAGGAAAGTTAGATTCCGCCAAAGAATTATGGGGAAAATTGGAAGAACTATTTACTGAATTGTTGTGTAAATTTTTCCTCTTAGAAAAATTCTTCCAGTTCAAACTTGACCTTAATATAAATATGAATGAAAATTTGAATATTTTTACTAAGTTAATTCAGGATATAAAACAAACAAGAGATAAAAACATTAACGATTATTTACCTATTGTATTGTTAAATATTATCTCTCATACTTATGGTGACGTCAAGTCTCCTGTTAAGCATGTCATTTCCTAAACAAACTTAAGAGCAAGAAGATGGATTTAAAGTGCAATACGAGTGTGAATAATGAATGAATGATGTTTTGTTTAGAGAGAAGCACGAGAAAAATAATACTCCTAAAGAACAAACTCACGACAAGAACTCTAACTAGAACTCTAATAAAATTTTAGATGATTATGGTGAAGTTTTAATGAATTGTTGATAGATTTTGGATACGTATTTCATATGTGTCCGTATAAACTGTCTTGAATGTCTTTCTATGATTGTTATGTTATATTTCATGTTTCTAATTATCCATAGGATTCTATGTGAATTTTTTGTGATTATTGTTGATTTTTCTAGAATCAACAATGGGTGAAATGAGAATTATTTGTGTGAACTCGAATTTTGTGTGAATTCATGTGTTTATTTAGATATTTTTATCTTAGTGATAATTGGATACATATGTGCTTGCTTATATGCATTGATTGCTAACAAATGATTTCGACTTTGTGTGTGGAATTTGTGTCCTTGTATTTCCTTGATGAGAAGTTTTGGAGATGTTTATGCTGGAATGTAGGTGTCCATAGCTCATCCAACTATGGACATCCAAGATGTGGAAATGAGTTTGAATTGGTAAAAAGTGATGTTTGTATTGAGAGTTAGTAGGGTAGGATAAATACTGTAGATGTCAAATCAGTAGTTTTATTGGGATGTTTTGATATTATTTTATTATAAAAAATAACGTATGTAATTATTGGTTGATTGGATAATTATTAAAGATGTTGTTGGAAATTGTGGAGCTAATGATTAGTTGATGATATGTGATGATTTTTATGTTGTTGATGAGTTGATTTATTTTTATTATTCGTTTTAATTTATATTAATTCTTTTATTTTATTCACCTAATTTTTTATTTTAAAATAATTTTTTATTTTCATTTTATACTTTAAAAATAATTTTTTTACCACATTCTTATATGCAAAAAAAAAAAAAATCTAAACCCAATTTTTGCCTTAAAATTGTCATTATTTTGATATTTATTAATAATTTGTTTAGCAATTGTAAATTAATATTATATGAGTTGTCATAAAATTTATTGTTCAATATTAATTTTAATAACTTAAAATTTTTTCTTTAAAAAATTATTTATCTAAATTAAAACAGTGTAAATAAATTAATTTTTACAATATAAAAACTACAAACCATCAAGCTATTATAATTAACTATTGTCATAAACATGTTTTGTTTGTAATATAGAAAAACAAATATTTTATGTCAAGTTAATGAAATTCCTACGCAAACAACCATTTAATTAAGACGGCCAAAACGAGCACATATATGGGCAATAAAACAAAAAGTAACAAATGATTGGATATTTGAGTTGTATCGTGGGGTGCTACGGGACAGGTGAAATCTGAGCTACCGATGTCACTGTAGTCACAATTAGGGTTATGTGTAGTACCCTCATCATATGTCCTCGTATGCTGAATAAGTGGTGCGCTAAGACGCTCAATCATCAGTTGTCTGTATCTCAACCAAGCATCGGCCCAAATAAACCCACTTGCATGGTCTACACAAGTGGGACAATTATAGAAATATCGGCCCTTATTCGTGCTTGTGTTGGCTACTAGAAGTAACATCTGGCCGGCCCCTCATCTACATATAAGATGCTCTACAACAGTTTCCACAATATTATTGGATAAACAAAATAAACATAGTTTAACAAACTTATTTATACATTCACAATACGCATACAAAGCATTACACAAAATAATTTATCATACATGGATAATACGTAGAAACAATCCTACATAAATATTACATAATAGTAGAAAATACTTGTTCAGCATAGTCACACAATCTCTAAAAATCAGATTAAATATCCCTATTCGCCCACATAGCTTGGGCAATGTCTTCTAGCATCTGGCCCTGGATGTTGATGTCAATTGCTTTTAGGAATGACCTCTAGGAAATTATTAGTTCATCTTCTGCATAGTATGGATGCATGTTGTCAAACAATGTATCATCTCAACCTTGTCTGCGAACAAAATTGTGTATAATACAATAAGTTAGGATGAATGACACCTGATATTGGATCATATAACTAGGCATTTCCCAACATAGGATTGAAAATTGACTCTTAAGCACTATAAACACACGCTCGATGTAGTTCCTCAAATGCGCATGACGGTGGTTGAACAGCTCCTGAGGTGTTTGAGCTTGAACACCATTACTATTCCACTTAGGAAAATGGTATCATACAATCGTATATAGTGCTAGAAAAGGTCCATAGTTGGTATAGCCATCATCCACGAGATAATATCGCCCTATTGAGATATCGTGAGTATAAATTATTCAACATAATACCCAGATAGTCACTTAATAAAATTTAAAATGTCTGTTATTACCATCAGGAGGCCACGGGAAAGATGGATCAGTTCTCACTGCATTTGTTAACATATGAGCCTCACTTGCACTCCCCTCCCATCTAGTTAACACGTACCTGAACTCCAAATTGAAATCACATATTGCAAGCACATTTTGGGAAATAGTATGCTTGCGGGATTAGTACGCATTTTATTGACTAGTGGGTACCTAAGCAGGAATCAGTGTACCATCGATGGCTACAACGACACCCCAATTATAATTTTCATAAGTAGAGTATGGTTTCAATAAAACATGAAAGTTGAAATTGAAGTTTATGTATACCTCGAAATTGTTAAGCACCAATGGGTGGATAAAGTCGAAATTTGGGAGAGTTATAAACTCTGGTGCAAGTGATTAGAGCATTCAAATACACCGTACATGATGATTAATTGTCTCTAACAAATGCTGCAAGCACTCCATACTGTCCCGATGTCTGAGATGCATTGAAACCATTCTCAAGAGAATTACTATTGACTCGATACAAGACACTCATGTTTGTTGACAATCTAAAATCAAGCCTCTAGATTCCAATAATCTTACAAGGTTGTAGAAATGAGACCTTGTCAACCTCATATTATCGAAGAATATTTCATCAGTACCCATAAGAATCTCTCAAATCCAATCATTTCATGTTAAAATCAACGTATGACGAGGGATGTTTTCTTACCTACATAAATGAGGCAAAAAAACCTGCCCCATGAACCGAGTAATTATCTCCTCCTCAGATGATGTATTCTCTTCACGATGTTCATAATCTTCATCAATATCAGACGTGTGATCATCTCTATTGTCATCCATCATCCTTAATATCACAAACTTTTATAAATGTAATATGTGAAAATATAATTAGAAAATATGATATAAGGTAAAAACGACCACTTTAGGAATAATCAGGGCACTTACCCTTTAATATTTATAATAATAATAGTTACAATAAGTGGCCTGAAGCCATGAATATCCATTGTTCCAAATAAAACAAACACACAAACACAGAAGTAATACAAATAGTAGATATCACACTTAGTACATGCTTAATATAATAATAAACTAGATTGTTTATAGAAACGAGAGGTCAACAACATGAGAGACTCAAACAAGGGAGTCAACCCACTCACATTGCTCCTCGAAAGAGAAGGACAAGAACATTCAGCGAGTAACCTTGATCTTCAAACGTTCTGCCACCTTTAACTTTTATGTCATTAATGCTCCAGGCATGTCACGGACAGCTTCAATGTATGTCTTGAATGCCCTGACATCTTGCTTGAGTAGCCTCTTTTGTACGTGAGGTAGGCATTAAAGTTGTCGAGGATATGAGTAAGAGCAACATCTTTCTCAGCAGATCCACTCCCTCGTCTGCGAGACGGTATGCGAGAACCACCAACACCATCTTGATTCGTGACTTCAGGAGAAAGATCAGTAGTGAATTGAGCAGGTGTATCAAAGTCGGTCCTGTTTTCTTGGGGTGAGCCATCCTCGTTCTCATCGTCAGATATGAGTGGAGCACCGCTTGAACGAGCATTGGTTTCCATGCCCGTATTGTTCTCAAAGAGGTTCGTGCACAAGTTGAAATGGGGAAGTCCTCCTTTACTAATGGCTTTGTTATCATGGTACTCCTAAAAAGGTTGGCCAATGTTAGATTTTACTAAGTTTATTACACACTCCAAATAGATTTATAGGCATATTAGTTAAATACACTAACTACCTCATAAATAATCGCTGGCACATCTTCCGGCCAAGTGATTGTCTCTCGTGACTCAGACCATGACAAACCTAACCCGCGTTTGTATCGTAGATTATACAACAACTTCCATGACCACTTTAAGTTCTTGAACTTGATTTTGCAGTGGTGAAGCATGTATGTTGTTCAATCAGTCGACATAGCGTTCAATTTTAGGCAAATGGAATTCATTACTTGGTTAAAAAATGTCATTGTGAGAAAATGACCATTTTGATATTCTTGGTGACACAAGAATATGAAGTTAGACTCATTTTCACGAGACCACATCACTTTGTCGTTAACACTCACCCTAGACATCCAACAAAAAAAAAAAAAAAAAGGTTGTTAACTTTGTCAATGAACATGCTTATATGTAAAATTATAACTTTTTAACTTAGTTTGAAATAAACATAATAGCATCATATTTATATTTATTTTGAGAAGTGAAAGAATTAATTCGCATAGTTCATCCAAAATGAGCATAAGTATGAGCCAAAAAAACAAACTTTATGCAAAATCGGGTCCGATATAGAAAAAAACAGTTATCTAGTTTCACCAATTTGAGAATTTTTTTTTCTATAATCACCAAATTTATAGAGCATAATTATAAGCAAAAAACACTAACTTTAGACAAAAAGTCGGTTTGATATAGAAAAAACAGTTATCCAGTTTCACCAATTTTGTAAAAACATATCTTAGTTACCAAATTGATTAATATGTGAGTTTTAGTTTGAAGCAGTTTGAAAACTTTCTTTCGAATTAATTTTGAATTTACCAAAAAATCTACTTATCTTTTTACTTCCTATCATTTATTTGTTTGGATTATTAAAGAGAAATCATTACTTCTCATTACTAAATAAACTTTTAAAATTAGTACAAATTATTATCAAATTAATTTCGAAGACAATTTCTTGATTAATTTTATTTTATAAATAGTTTTGTTTTTCAAATTTAAAAATGTTTTTATACGATTGAAGCTGAATATCACTTTTTCTTCACTATATGCAAAATTAATATATAAAGCATCAGAAATAACAAAAAACTACTCAATAATTAAACTTATAAAATGCAATAAACTCAAATGACACTCTCTCATGAATTATCAATTTTATTAAATATTGAAGAAACTGCATCATACATCAATTTAAATTTGACAAACAATAACCTACTGATTGAAAAAATGTTGGATCGTTTACAATTAAGAATCAACAGAAAAATGCAACGTACAATGGAAACAAATTCGTATTTATATTAGTGATCACTTAGAGCAACCCACACACAATACAGTTAATCAACATATATCACAAAAAAAAAACATATAATCAGACAACGGACACATATAACAAGCAAAAAAAAAAAAAAAGGTAGCTTATGAATGTGGTCATTTTGCTCTCCTCCACCTCAAAATTATAATATATATATAAATATATATATGTGTGTGTGTGTGTGTGTGTGTGTGTGTAACAAACATGTTGTAAAACAGATAAAATTTAAATCCATCAAGGGGGAAAGTCTTACTCCCTCACTCAAGAGGTGAGGGAACCCCAAGAATGGTGGACTAAACCTAAATGGATAGTGTATACAAAATATGGATGAACAAGCATACTTGCAAAGAAAAATAGTCCAAAATTGAATATAAAAAATTACATGTTGGACATATTGAACTTAACACAAAATCAGAATAATTGAAATGAACTATGAACGAGAACAAAAATGAATACCTGTGAACATCAAGAAGATAGGATTAACAAGCATACTTGCAAGAGAGTCTCATCAGAAGAAGATAACATTACTAGGAAACTTCAAATTTAAAAAGAAAAGTGACAGGATTAACAGGATTTACGAGAATACTTTTTGAAAACTCTGGTTTTTCGATTTAAGAAAATCTTGGTAGACATATTAACCTCAAGAAAAAGTAAATCAAACTTAAACTAAACATTGAACAAAAAACAAAACTTCACAATGATTATAAACAAAGTAGAACAATGAACATATCAACAAGACAAGATTAACAAATATACTTGCAAGAGAATATCATAAGAACACAAGATTCACAGTAATTTTAGTTCAGGAAAATCATGCTCGATAAATCAAAGACAACAGAAGAAAACAAAAGGACATAAACAGTTCAACCCTAAAAATATCGAGAACAACATGAACAATATTCTAAACTTAGTCGGCGATAATATACATAACAAATAAAATAATACATACATCAAACAACAAAATAACACATATGTATATAAAAAAATGCAAAAGAAACAGAACAAAGACATTATCACAAACACAAAAAATATTCAGTACCTTTCAACGACAGAGCAGAGGAAGGGGACTATTACACACAAACTCCTCAAATTGAGTTGGTACAGCCCGATTTCCAGTCGAACTTGCTGTAAACTCAATGAAAATGGGTTGCATGCACAATGTGTGGGTTGTGTGTGGTTTCTTCACCATATCTACCCGATATATATATATATATATATATATATATATATATATATATATATATGAGAACCAACCCTAGACCAAAAAAAAAAAAATTTTAAAGTTACAGAGAGCTTTTTAGAGCTTCAGTCAAAGTAGAGAGAGCCTTTGATTGTAGCAGAGAAGAGAATATATTATGCTCAAAAGAGGTGGTTGGGGGCCACTAAACACCATAAAAAGTAATGGACGTTGGATGTTTCAGCAACATCGTTAGAGGCAAGGAGAGACAGAGACCGTCAAGAAAGAGACGGAGGTAATTGTGCCCAGAGGGGATGATAATGGAGGAAATAAATTTTCCTCTAAGATGAGAGAAGAGGTAATCATTCTCATCAGAAGAACGATAATGAAGGAGAGAGAAATCATCTGTCGCAAATGACAGAAATGAAAAGACATGAGAGACTCATAAGTTTTGGGGGGCACAAGAAGAGGCTAGAGTTTTGTGGATGTGGATGGGCCATCCTCAATCCACATCCCATATACACACATTATTTGGGCTGGGCCCATCGCCCATCCGAATGGACCCAACCCATCACAAACATCTCTTTGTGTCTCGAACTTGAACTTCATGTCCTTGTATTTCCTTAGTCAGAGACTTTGTGTCTTGAATTTCATTTCCAAACTTGGACTTTGTGTCCTTGTATTTTTTTAGAGTTCGTGTCCACTTGTAGGTTCTTGTACTAACTTTGTGTCATATAGAAGGAAGCCCGATAATGATAATTCTTGTGGGACTCCTTCGTGATTAGTGATATTGTGTGTGCTAAGATAGAGGTTGTTATTATTATGACTACTTGAGTGTGACCCGATTATATATTTTCCTTAAACCTAGCCCAACCCATGGCAACCCTTTGTGTTCTTCCATTCTTCTGTATCTAAGATAAGAGGTAGATATTATTCTTTAATAAACCAAAAATGGTGATTTTTCGTCTTCTCAATTCCATTGTCTCACTTTGTGTTTGATTATTTGGGATATACTTGTGTGCGTGAAAGAGTGACATGATTACAACACTTGATAATGCTACCAAATTCAGAATGATCTCTCTTATAGTTTGTAAGAACTCAGTTTTGAGTTCTTTAAAATTGGCATTAGACAAAAACAAACATAATCTGGTATGATGCTAGACTTAACAAAATCTTGTTTCCATGTGCAGATTTCGTGAAGCAATATACTTGGAGGATTTACAAAGATTCATATATTTGTAAATTAGAAAGACACATGACTATCTTGGAAGGAAATCGGCGTGTATATGTCATGTGAATCCAAGACAAATCGAAGGAAGATTTCCCATGTCATTGGGAAAGTAAATCTGCCAAGAAGTCCATCAAATACAAACTCCTAATCACACTAGGAAACAAAATTAACCAAGATGAGCACAAGAGTTCCTAAAGGATATTATACCTTATTAAGAAGCAACCAACTAGGAAACAAATCTTGAAGATATGCACGTATTAATTAAAGGAAATATTTTTCATGTAGATTATGTTTAGGGTTGTCGACGACTTGTATATAAATGGAGAAACCCACACAATTAATTTAGTTGAGTATAGTTTTTTTTGAGTGATCTCGGGAGAAAGAGATAACTCGTTTATTTTGTTTTACCTCAACGATTTGAGTTCTACGCCCAGTTGGAACTCAAATTGTTTGACTGTCTTGACAGGACACCATAGGGATACGTGTTGTGAAATTCATTTAGGGAACTGAGTGGTCGAATTAGTTATTAGAGGGAGTATGCGTACTATTGTAAATGCATATTTTCACCTTGTTTGGTAAACATGACACCACTCTAATAATTTGCTCGCAAAAGCAAAAGGGAGTTCATCCTCAAAACATAACTTAATCTTGCTTTATTTACTTAGCTTTTGCAAATTTTATTATTCAACACTAAATTTAGTACCAACTTAACTAGTGCCCTCGTATTATAGAATTATAGAGTTATGTACAGCATCAAAACAACTTTGCAATCTCTCTCCAAAAGCTCATTTCATTGGAAGTGCCTTAATTCTTGATAATGCTTCACGTAGGCCCACAACCTCTCCTCAATGAATTCGAATCTTCCGCATGAATGCGTTCAATCTGCACGTAACAAATTCATGAATATCATTCTAAAGGATTACCCCAATACCTATCTTCACCGTGTCATAAAAAGAAGTTGCATCCAACATGATTCCAAAAAGGAGCAACTCACGGAAATATGCCAAGCATTTTCATAGCTTGCATTGCAAAACTCACATTTAGCACTCACTGAAATGTACTTGGACAAACCATTAACATCTGTTCCCCCCTCCCCCCATGAAAAATTGAGTTGGAAAGAAAAAGAATAGTTGAATTGAAGTGAAAAATCTTAAGCACATTCCTGATCACATGGGATGGCGACCCTTTTAACTCTAAAAGTAGATGGTTTGAATTAAAATAAAAGATTTGATGACAGTGGAATATGAAGGTGGATGATTTTTGGGATCCCAATGAGAGTCTGAAATTAATTAATTGTGTGAATTAAGTAAACTCTATATTTAATGGATTCGCATCCAACAGAGGAAATTAGCGGCTGATAGAGCTTTGGACTTTTGATGGCTGTAGAGTATGTTTATAGCAACCCACAATTCCATTATTTTGGATTCATCTCCCCTTACGCAAGCATTCTTTTTGGATCTCTCAATTGTTACTATTATAATAATAATAATAATAATAATAATAATAATAATAATAATAATAATAATAATAATAATAATTATTATTATTATTATTATTATTATTATTATATGTAGGATTAATTACTCCCGTTAAAACTCATGTAATTGATCTTTGATCCACAAGTAATTGAATTATCTTTTATTAGTAGAGCTAAAACACAAACAATTTACAGTCACAGAAATGGTGAAGAATGAGTATGGCGAAGAGAGGGAGAGAGAAAGGTGGTCTAGATCTTGGCCCTTGTGATTCTCTATTCCTTTTACTACCCTCCTGTGTTTGAATATCGAATTCATTACCTCACTGTCACGAACCGTTTTACATTTTCTTTTTTTCTTTTTTTGAAGAAAAACTTTTACGAAAATTACTATTTCTCTTGCTCAATGCGTTTTTAATATAATTAAAATAAAATAAGATATATTTATATATAATTTTGAGTAATGAATATGAATTTTAAAATATTTAAAATATTTTAATATTATATTGGTGAAGTCATGTGCAAAATATGATTTTGTATTATAATATATATTTCCTCTTGCAAACAATATGAGTGTTATTTCTATAATAAATTTATTAATTAATAAAATTAAATTATTTAAAAAGTTTATATAAGATATTAGTAAATAGGCATTAGTAGTAAAAATCAATACAAATAATCAAATATATGATAATGAATAAACTTCACCTAAATAATCAACCTAAAATAATTATGGTTATGGCATCTAGTATCCATTTTAATAAATGTAATATGTGTGTAAAATTAAAGATAGTAAAAAAAAATTAATTTAGCAGATTATATGTACAAAACAGAGTACAAACAAAAATTATTTGTAACTTTATAAATTGAAAAAAATATTAAAAGAAATTAATTAATTAAAAGTAGACTCATCATTTGTAGTAAATATTTTATCTTGAAAATTGAAAATAGACAGAAAATTATATTTAAATTATTTTATGACTATTGAAAAGAATTCGAAGGTTTTTATAAAGCCTCTAAAAGTCAGCCCAAATAATCTAAATAAGCACAAAAGTTACAAAGCACTAGGGGCGGGACGGTAACAACACTCAGGATTAGTGCTCGACCTTTTATATCGGGATTTATTATTATTATTATTATTATTATTATTATTATTATTATTATTATTATTATTATTATTATTATTATTATTATTATTATTATTATTATCATCATAAAAAAAAAAATTGGTTCCATTTTCTCAATGTACCTTATATTTATAACATAATTTACATACACTCCAGATAGGTACATATGTTTGAGTTACACTAAAGAATAAAATCTTGCATTTCTCAAAAGAAGCAATGAAGCACCTTAGTTTAAATTTCACTTATATTTTTCTTTAGGAAACAATTCAGACTGCTACTGAACAGGCCCAAGTGTTAATGGATCAACCTGTTGGGTTTTCTGGTCGTGGGTGTAGCTTTCTGATGGGCCCCAATCTTCTCAAGATCGGCCCATCATATTGCATTCAGAAAGTTTGCCCTTTTTTTAGTGGTCACTCCAATCCAGTATAGCCCGAGCCGGTGAAGTTTAATCAACCACTAATAAACGACAAAAAACATTTAATTAGGTGAAAATGATTTATAATTCTTTTTATCAAGTAAAGAGGATATCTATTTGACTTGAAAATAGGAAGAGTAAGTTCCATGCTTAATTCGATATTATTTAATTAGGACAAAAACTCGTGTAAAACGAAGATCCGTACAACTGAGTTATGGGTTATTTTTATTTTTCACGTAAACTTTTAACATTAAATAAAACATTCTGAAATTATTCCAAATCTCTACCTAGTCCAATTTATTTAGGTTTCACCTCCTGGCCCGCTGATACATTTAGGGAAAAAGGTTTTAACTATATATATTTTACTATATTAAATGTTCTAGACTGAACTATGTTGTATGCTACTATATTAAATATTCTTCACCCGCCTCTTTTATCGCTAGAACAAATACTTTTTTAATTAAATTTAAAAATAATATTATATCATAATATACAACTTCGGTAGATTTCCAAATAAATTATTATTACGTCTTTTATAGATTAAGTTGTGAAATTAATTTTCAAATTAATTTTGATATGGTTCCAAAAAACTTGTGTGTAATCCGTTCAACCGGGTTATGTGTCACTTTTGTTTTCGCGCGAAATTTGAGTATTTAAATTAAAAAGTTTAAAAAATATTCTAGATTGTTACCTAGTCCCATTGGTTTAGGTATAGATAAATTACAATTGTAATCACTAATAGTTTTAAAATTCAATATATTTAAAAATAAAATTATTTACATAAAAAATTAAATTTACTAGTTTGTAAATTTATTTATATATTTTGTTGATAGGTATAAAAATTCATTTCTATAAATTATTATATCTTAAAATTCTAAACTTCACCCGTTATGATAAACAAAAAAATTAATTCAACAAATAATATTATTACATTTAAATAATATTACTTTATCTTTTAATAATATTACTCATTTTCTTAAAATATATTAGTTTGAAAGTAATATTAAAATTTTTAATTAAATATAAAATTTATATTATATTTTAATATAAAATTGGGTAGATTTCAAAATAAAATATTATTATCTGATAGATTAATTTGTACAATTAATTTCAAATTAGTTTTGATATGTCTCTATAAAAAAATCAATTAGACTATCTATTATATTAACAGATAAATTATTTTAAGATATGAATGAAATCCAAATTAATTAATTTACTTTTTTCTTTGTTTGAAAACTCACAATATGTGTTTAGAAATTGAACAAAAAAAATTGTTCAATGTTCGTACTTATTTTTTAAAAGAAATAAACACATGACTATTTTTTAAATTCTACAAAATATGTTATAGTGGGGGAATGATGTTTATTTGTTTATCTGAAGATGTATATGATTATCGTTTTTTCGAATATTAACAGTATTACTTTCTTATTGAAAAAGTATTACTTTCTTAATCAAAATATATTATTTTCTAATTCAAAATGTATTACTACTTATTTTTTAAAAGAAACAAACACATGACAGTTTTTTAAATTTTAGAAAATATTTTATAATGGGGGAATGATGTCTATTTGTTCATCTGGAGATGTATAGGACTATCTTTTTTTTTTTTTTTAAATATTAACAGTATTACTTTCTTATTGAAAATGTATTATTTTTTTATTCAAAAAATATTACTTTCTTATTCAAAAGACATTACTACTTATTTAAAAAAAAAACAAACAAATACACGACTACCTGTTAAATTGTATGATATTTTATAGTGGGAGAATGACGTGTATTTGTTAATATAAAAATATAGAGGATTCTCGCTTTTGTCGAATATTAACAATATTACTTTCGTATTGAAAAAATATTACTTTCTTATTGAAAATGTATTACTTTTTGATTCAGAAGCTATTACTACTTATTAAAAAAAATACACGACTGCTTGTTAAATTCTAGGATATATTTTATAGTGGGGGAATGATATGTATTTGTTAATCTAAAAATGTATAGGATTCTCGCTTTTGTCGAATATTAACAGTATTACGTTGTTATTGAAAGTGTACTACTTTCTTATTCAAAATGTACTATCTTCTTATTCAAAAGGTATCACAACTTATTTTTTTAAAAACAAACACATGACTACTTTTTTAATTTTAGGAAATATTTTATAGCGGAGGGAATGATGTCTATTTTTTAATCTGAAGATGTCTAGGATTATCGCTTTTTTTCAAATATTATCAATGATACTTTCTTATTAAAAATGTATTACTTTCGTATTCAAAATGTATTACTTTCTGGTTCAAAAGGTATTACTACTTATTTAAAAAAAAAAAATACACGACTCCTTGTTAAATTCTAGGAAATATTTTATAGTGAGGGGAATGATGTATATTTGTTAATTTGAAAATGTCTGGGATTCTCCCTTTTGTCGAATATTATGAGTATTACTTTTTTATTGAAAAAGTATTACTTGTTAATTCAAAAGGTATTATCATATTATTCAAACGGTATTACTATTTATTTATTAAATTGAAAAAAGTAGTAATACATCATAATTTATCATCTATTTACACTGAATAAATAAATATTACGAGTAATACTTTTTAGTTAACCCAATAAGTTTTAGCTAAACAAATAATAAATTTCAATTAAAAAAGTAATATTAGACAATTTTTTAGTTTAATTTTAATTGAATCTACACTAATATAATAACAAAGTAGTCTAAAAGAAAATTTTATCATCTATTTATAGTAAATAAATAAATATTACCTAATAATTTCTTAGAAAACTTACAAAAATTTTAATTTTAATACAATTAATCATTTTATATTTTAATATCAGTTTCAAATTAATATATTTTAAGAAAATGAGTAATACTATTAAAATATAAAATAATATTATTTAAATACAATAATATTATTTGTTTAATTAAAAAAATTCTATCGCAACGTGTGAAGCTTAGAATTTTAAGGGATGATAATTTGTAGGAATGAATTTTAATACCTATCAACAAATAATATAAATAAATTCACAACTAATAGTATATCAATATAAATAATCAGGTGTTTGTTTCTTTTAAAAAAATAAGTAGTAACATTGAGCGATTGTTTTTAGTTCAAGACACATATATAAATATGTGAATTTTCAAACAAACAAAAAAATAAATTTTATCATCTATTTTCAGTAAATAAATAAATATTACCTAATAATTTTTTTAGAAAACTTGCTAAAATTTTAATTTTCAATACAATTATTCATTTTATATTTTACTATTAGTTTCACATTAATATATTTTAAGAAAATGAGTAATAATGTTAAAAGATAAAGTAATATTATTTAAATATAATAATATTATTTGCTTACTTAAAGAAATTCTATCATAATGTGTGAAGCTTAGAATTTTAACAGATAATAATTTATAGGAATGATTTTTTATACCGACCAACAAAAGATATAAATAAATTCACAAAGTAATAAGTATAATAATTTTTTATGTAAATAATTTTTTTTTCATTATATTAAATTTTAAGAAAAATATAAATTTTTATTTTTATTAGTGTTTACAATTGTAATTTATCTATATTGTAAAATAATTATAAATGATTCAAAAAATAAAATAGATGAGTGATATTTCATCGGCATATTGGTAAAGGATAAAAAATTTAGGATCTACTCTTATAGAAAATATAATATGCATTCATATCCAACTTATTTTATATATAATATTTTTGAATATTTGGCTAGGGTATTGATATAAATTAATATATATTTTAAGTTTACATAAATTATGAACTTAGCCTGGTGGTATGGGAAGGAGATAATATTTTCTTTCTTTATGGGAGGTTGCGACTTCTGCCCCAACATGATATTTAATATTTTTATGTTCTATGTTTTTCTTTTGAAAACTCAAATTCGATCTAATTAAGTATTTGTGTTTTTAGCTATACTAGTAATGTACCCGTACAATGCAAGATCTATAAATATTATACAATATATACATAGCCTACTGACATTTTTAATTTGAATATACATATATGCACACACACACACCACATATTCACGCGTATGCATATACATTACGTATATATAGACACACACACACATTATAAAAGACCGCACACACATATAGACACATACATATATATATATATATATTGTATATATACGTATATCAATTTTGTTTATTTATTTGATTTATATAGACCGTATGTATATATATATATATATTTATTAGTATAATTAATATTTAAATTTATATACATAAAGAAAATATTTTTTTAAATCAAATTTGATAAAGGAAAAATTATATATAGATTTTTTTATTAATAATTATTATTTTATCTATTGAAATCAAATATTTTAAATAAAAAATTAAAAATAATAAACATCAGGTCCACTGTTATTTTAAATAAAAAATAAAAAATAAATAAAAAGTCACGTTATTTTAAATATATTGTATGTAAATAGTATATCTGAAATAGTAAATATAAATGATATTCCAATACAACGAATTAGTAAATATAAACAATCATGCGAAATAAATATTTTGCGTAGTCAAAAGTGAAATAGATAATATTTATATTTACATTGTAGGCTTCTGCAAAAGCAATGTAAATTTAATTTCAATGTCGATCAGTTCCTGCAAAAGTGAAATAAATAATATTTAATATTATTAGTTAATATTTTATTATGTTTGACATTATCACTAATTTTCATTACTTTCTATTTGATGTGGCAACATTATATCACATTCAAGATTCATTAGTCACGTTGAATAATCTTTAATATTTTTTGTTTGTTTATTTTATTATATTTTACTCTATCACTAATCTTTATTATTTCTTATTTTGCATGATAGTAATATTATGTCACTTCCTAACTCAAGATATAAGGATATTAAGTGTAGTTTCTTTCATTTTATTCTTTATATTATATTGTTTTATTTTTTATTATAATTAATTTTTAATTTTTTTATTATTTTTGTTATTCTATAATTGTATGACAACAACGTTTAGACTTATTTTGTGGAGACAACATCATTCTTGTCTAAAAGTTTGAAAATAAGTGAATTAAAAGGTATATAATATAAACAACAAACTTTTATGAAGTTATTATTGTATTTTATATTGTTTTATGTTAATGTTGCATGTATTGAATATTTAAGTTGGAATTCGTAAAATTATTTGTAACAATTATTTGACTATGTGTGAATTTAACTGTGTTATTCAAACGACAATAACTAAAAATTGTTAAGTAAAATAAATATAATATTATTATATGATGTTTAAAAATTATTGTTCATGGAATAAATTTAATATTTTTATATTTATTAGGTATGACATCAACATCAAAATCATCAGTATCAACTTTCAAACGAGCTATAAATTATTCATAAATAAATCAACAACACCCATGCAAGTAAGAAAATGTAAGCCACTACTCAAGGTAGAAATAAAGGGTTTGAAGAGAAGTGATATTGAATCAAATGTCATATCTAACTGTCAAGAATATGTAATACAAAAACTACGACAACAAGTGAGGCTCTTTTAAGCTAAATTGGAGTGGTCATCTGTAATACCCGATGATTTTCACGCAATATTAATTTTCTTGATTAATTTTATTTTACTTTACGTGGGCTTATTATTGTTTCAATTAGGATTATTGGACCATAAGATATTTTTCTCTAAGCCCGTATATATATATAATAGACCTTTCAGCCAAGACACAATATATTTTTCTTAGAATCTTATGGTTGCGGAGGTTAGCATTTTGTTAGTAAAGAAGATATTTTCTCTCAATTAGTTAGGGGATTAGATATATATGCAGATTCTCTCTCACTAAGAAGATACATCTAAATTTAAATCCTGCTAAACCTATAAATACAACCCAGTATTTCTTCAACATTCTTCATTCGGGTTTTTCAGAATTTCAGGTAAAGACCCATAAATTTTTATTGTTCTTCTACCTTAGCCATGGCCAGATTAAAACCATTACTTTACGTTTCTTGTTACCGAACTACCGCTGTCATTGCTTTAAACATCTGCCAACCGCCTTGTCTTGTCATCCTTAAATTTCTTGATCTCCTACGTGCTGATATCTCCAAATTTATCGAGATTGGGGGAGCAATGGGTAGAGAGAGAAAGTTGCTTTGAGGAAGAAAAGGGGAGGAAGAATCTGCAGAAGGAGAAGGATGTAGGCAAGGGGATAAGGCACGTGGATTAGAAGTATATCACTTGCATGAGATTTTCCTTTTATCAGTTATATCCTTCATCGTGTTCTTCCATTCACCACGACAACTCTAAAGGTATGCAATGAGTTATGATTTATGTTACGTCTGTTAAGCCTGATATGTATATGGTTACACCTGTTTAAGACCTATTATGCATGCATGAGAGTTATGACACATAGATTTATGCCTTAGTATTAAGTGTACTGAGTTGTAGTCGCATTGATTAGATAGATAAGATGGGCCTCGCACGATGAATGCCTAGAAGAAGAACCGATGGAAAAAAAGAAGCCTATATTGATTAATGATGTTGAGTAGAAATAGATTACGAGCATTTTCCTTTATTTATTTCATATAAGTAATTTCTCATTTCCTTCTTTTAGACAGGGAAATATTTTAAATTATTTATTATTTTATGTTTACAATTTAGTCTATAATGATACTTATAACTCACGAATTAGAATATCCGTGGTAATAGAAATATGGCACCTAGACGTGACAACACTACCGCATCTGCTTCCAACAATTAAGATCAAGATGCCTAGAATGAGGTTCCCAACAATCAACAACAGTTGCTGTCGGGACTAGCTGCACTCCTTCAGGGTGCTACGATCAACTCAACAGCTACTTTCAAACAAACACAAGCTCGAATTATCAGTCAATTCAGTCACTTTTAACCTCCTATGTTCAAGGGTACTGAGGGACCTGCTGCCATGGAGGAATGGTTACTCACTCTACAAAGCATATTTGAGTACATGTCATGCACCGATGCCCAAAAGATTTCTTGTGCTCTGTTCCAACTGAAGAGTGACATTAGGACTTGGTGGGATAACTACTGGAGGTTTAGAACCAAGGAGGACATCATTACTTTTACTTGAAAGGACTTCAAGGAAATCGAAGAAACACTGCCCACGGGTGTATCGGGATAAGTTGGAAAGAGAATTTATGGATTTCACCCAAGGCAATTTGAAAGTTACTGACTATGAATGTAGATTCAATCATTTGTGTCATTTTACCCAATACCTAGTGGATACTCCACAAAGGAAAGCTCAGAGATTTTGTAATGGGTTACGTGCCGAGATTCGCCACCATCTAGCGGGACTTGGAATGATGGCCTATGCTGAAGCAGTAGCAATGGAGGAAGACATATCTGCCAGTATTGACATGGAAAAGACTAAGCATAGGGCGGTAGATGGTTCCATCAAAAGGAAGTGGCATGAAAACAACCAAGGGAATTGAGGAAATCAGAATAAAAGAGGGAGGAACGATGGGCCATTTGGGCCCAAACCACAAGCTGACTTTTCGAATGCCCCACGTGTGGTAAAAAGCACAGGGGTGAGTGTCTACGTGGACAAAACAAATGTTTTTGCTGTCGTGAACCAAGACACGTCGTTATATCACACTGTCCAATGAATCAAGGTGGATCTAATGGAAGGGCCCCAAAAACTGGTTCAGGAGGACGAGCTAGAATTTTTAGTATGACAGAGAAGGAGGGAGAGCAAGAGCCAGGAACTATGTCATGTATGCTACCGGTTGCGGGAATACCTGCTTTAGTGCTTTTTGATACAGGTGTTGCACATTCCTTTATTTCCACAAAATTTTGTGCTATGTGTGCATATAACAATATTAAGCAAGTGGAACCACTTGAAATCAGTATACCTTCGGGTAAATCAATGAGTACTAATTCATTAGTGAAAATAACTGTTTATGTCAATGAGCATAATTTGGAGGCTGATTTATATATGCTTGAGATGAACGATTTTGATATTATTTTGGGTATGGACTGGTTGGGTAGATAACAAGCTAATATCCACTGTTTAGAGAAAAGGATAATTCTACGATCACTAGATGGTGTAGAAATAATCTTTCATGTGGCAAAATCCAATCCTATTATACGTACTATATCATCAATGAAGGCTGAAAAGATACTTGAGTTAGCTGCTGTGATTCATGCTTTAAAGATATGGCATCATTACGTCTATGGGGGAAAGTGTGAAATATACACAAATCATAAAAGTTTAAAGTATCTCTTCATACACAAGGAACTAAACATAAGACAAAGAAGATGGCTAGAGCTGGTGAAGGATTACGATTGTACAATTCACTATCATCCTAGAAATGCCAACATAGTGGCTGATGCACTCAGTCGTAAAACTTGAGGAGAGTTGGCGTGTATCTTGATGAAGGAAGAGAAGCTAGCCAATGAGTTTTTAAGATTGAACATTGAAGTGGTGAGACCACCAAAGACTGTGAATTCAGTATTGGCATCACTGGTAGTAAAATCAACACTAAAGGAAAGAATCAAGGAAGGTCAGACTCATGATGATTTTCTCCCAAAGATGAAGGAGCGAACACTCGCCGGATAAGACAAATGATTCATTATCGCTGAGGATGGTACAATGTACTATGAAGGAAGGATATGTGTGCCAAAGGATTTGGGGTTAAGGGAGGTAATCTTAGGAGAATCTCAGAATATGCCTTATACAACATATCCTGGTAGTACAAAGATGTACCAAGATTTGAGAAAAACCTTTTGGTGGGAAGGATTGAAAAAGGATGTAGCGAAATTCGTCAGCAAATGCATGGTTTCCCAACAAGTGAAAGCGGAGCACCAATGACCTTTGTGTTTAATGAAGTCACTCCACATTCCAGAATGGAAGTGGGAACATATTGCAATGGATTTTGTTGTGGGACTTCCACGAACCGAGAAAGGGAATCATGCAGTCTGGGTTATTATTGATCATCTCACTAAATCAGTACATTTTGTTATGGTAAAAATGAACTATAGAGTGGATCTGTATGCTCGAATTTATGTGCATGAAATTGTGAGATTACATAGAGTATCGGTATCTATTGTGTCAGACAGAGATACCCATTTTATATCAAATTTTTGGAAGAAACTACAAGAGGCCTTAGGACCTAAATTGAGCTTCAATACTGCTTATCATTCACGAACCGATGGACAGTCGAAGAGAACAATAAAGATACTTGAAGATATGTTGAGAGCATGTGTTCTAGACATGGGAAATAAGTGGGAACATTTTCTGCCTTTAGTAGAATTTGTTTACAATAATAGTTATCAGGCAACTATTGGCATGGTGCCGTATGAAGCTCTCTATGGAAGGAAGTTTAGATCACCGGTTTATTGGGATGAGGTTGGAGAAAGGAAGCTTTTGGGAACATAGATGATTGAAGAGACCGTTGCAGTAGTGGAGAAGATACAAGAGTGGATTAAAGTAGCTCATGACCAACAAAAGTCGTACGCCAACAAACGAAGAAAGGATCTTGAGTTTGTAATCGGTGAGAAAGTTTTCTTGAAGGTCTCTCCAATCAAGGGAGTGATTCGTTTTGGTAAGAAAGGGAAGTTAAGAACAAGATATGTGGGACCCTTTGAGATACTTGGTCGTATTGGAGACTTGGCATACCGTCTAGCTCTACCGCCAAAACTCTCCGCTGTACACTTCGTATTTCACATTTCCATGTTGAGGAAATATGTCCACGACCCCAGCCATGTCGTCAATTATTCTACCATGGAGATGAACAAAGATTTAACGTATGAGGAGAAGCCAGAAGTGGGGTTGGAGAGGAAGATTAAAAAACTCAGAAATAAAGAAACGTTACTTATTAAAGTACGATGAAGCCAACATAATGAAAAAGAGGCTACATGGGAGCGAGAGGACGAGTTGCGAGCTAAATATCCTTATTTCAATACTCATGGTAAGTTATGGAATTTCGAGGATGAAATTATTTTCAACGAGGGTAGGATGTAATACCAGATTATTTTCACGCAATATTAATTTCCTTGATTAATTTTATTTTATTTTATTTTACTTTACGTGGGCTTATTATTGTTTCAATTATGATTATTGGACCTTAAGATATTTTTCTCTAAGCCCATATATATATAATACAATGTTTAGCCAAGATACAATATATTTTTCTTAGAATCTTATGGTTACGAAGGTTAGCATTTTGTTAGCAAAGAAGATATTTTCTCTCAATTAGTTAGGGCATTAGATACAAATGCATATTCTCTATCACTAAGAAGATACATCTACATTTAAATCCTGCCAATCCTATAAATACAACCCAGTATTTCTTCAACATTCTTCATCCGGGTTTTTTAGAATTTCAGGTAAAGACCCATAAATTTTTATTGTTCTTCTACCTTAGCCATGGCCAGATTAAAACCATTACTTTACATTTCTTGTTACCGAACCACCGCTGTCATTGCTTTAAACATCGGCTAACCGCCTTGTCTTGTCATCCTTAAATTTCTTGATCTCCTACGTGCTGATATCTCCAAATTTATGGAGATTGGGGGAGCAATGGGTAGAGAAAGAAAGTTGCTTTGAGGAAGAAAAGGGGAGGAAGAATCGTAGATCTGCTGAAGGAGAAGGATGTAGGCAAGGAGATAAGGCACGTGGATTAGAAGTATATCACTTGCATGAGATTTTCCTTTTATTACGAGAAGTGACGTAAGAGGTGAGGTTCTTATACGGTTTGTCAGTTTTAAATATTTTGTTTGTTTAAAATATGATTTGATGGTTATATGTTTTGATACATTGATACGGGATCATTAATTTGATCCACCATTATATGATGGCCAAACTTTGATACGAAATGTTACATTTGATATAGATGTTATAATATGCTATTCCTGATACGTTCATGTTACTCTCTATTTGTGCTTTTTTATTAAAAATATGTAGTAAATTAATATATATCTAAATAAATATTTGGGTCGTTACATCATCTAACTATATCTCTATTTTAGAAGGCTGCATAAGGTGACAAGAAGATGTCTAGAACAAGAAATAAATTTACTTTGTGGTACATTAAGTACCATGAGTACTAATAATAATAATAATAATAATAATAATAATAATAATAATAATAATAATAATAATAATAATAATAATAATAATAATAATAATAATATGTCAGAGCAATTTGGAGTTATAGACGATCGTATCAATGCCCTTGAAAGTAAGGATATTCTTTTACATGAAAATTTGAATAATGAAAGACATCAAAACGAAATTATTCTATAAGAGAGTGCAACTAACTTACAACAAATCAATGTAATGCGATCACATATACTAGATCTTATAGATGCCACTCCACACTTAATATTTGGGAACTACCTATTGAGAATGAACATGTTGGCATTGAGGTTGTGAACGATAATAATGTTGTGGAAAATTTAGGTGATGATGAACATTCACAATATTAATAATGTATCTTCTGTATAATTATACATGTTGATTAGATAAGGCCTTTGCCACTTTATATTATTAATTTCAAAAAATTGTTAGTTTTAATTTACATCCTTTAATTATATCAAATGATGTTTTTAAATTTGTTATTGTTGGCATATGAAATTCACTCTGTCTATATCAAATAATATCTTGATTTATAGTGTACTATGAATATCAATTCGTGGAATCACTATGAACCACATGGCCTAACAGATCTCATCTATCAATCTCAACACATATCTGAAAGCTTTTGCAGCCAAATGCGGATTTGAATTTGTTTTGTTTCACTTTAGGCATTGTGACAGTCATTTATGGGAATTGTTCGAAGATGTAATGTTTCATTTCCATACTTGTGTTCAAGACTCATTATTGTCCATGTGGTTTTATATTTTATATAGACGTCAGAGGTTTGATCATAGATAAGTGGGGACCAAAGACCCACACGTTCCACTTACTTGTGGGCGACGCGACTGTTACTGTAATGGATGTTGTCTTGATTTGGAGTCAGTTCGTGGAGTCAATCCTTCAATGATAACTGAACAATGGACAAATTATTATTATGTATCCCAACATAAGTCATGTCAGAAGTGGAAAGTTGAGGGTGAACTCTCTAGAAAATCATATTAGAGCACATCTAGTGATCGATAATAGCACAATAAAATATGTGAAACAATATATGAGGGGTTGCGTCTTATCTCTGTTATGCCGTGTCATGTGCCCTGACATGAGTGAAAACTTAACACAACTAGTATATCTACAATGCTTACAGATTGTCACCTTAGTTCATGAATATAGTTGGGGCAGCGTCGTTCTTTCTTCCTTGTATCATCATTTGTGCGATGGCAGTAGGAATGCAAAAGAAAACCTTGGTAGACCAGTTTAATTGTTATAGGTAATAATTATAAACTTATTAATGAATCTTACATAAACTAAGTATTATTGTAAGAAAATACTAATTATTTGTTAATTTTACATAGATTTGGGTTGGGTCGCAAGTATCATCTATTGTGCCTGCAACAAAAGCACAAAGTTAAATTTATTGAAAATTGAAAAACGTCAACACTTGAGTGTTGTAACACTTCCTGTAACCCCATTCGGTGTACAATATTATGTTTAATTCATTTAGTTTCAAAATACTTTTATATTACTATTGTGTTATTAACTAATATACACTATCTTGAGCATAATGACCTATCATTTGTCCAATCCCTCTCAATTTGAATATATAAACTTTGATTTTGGTGTTGGGTCCTCACAAAACTTTACACAATACAAAAACTCCGATCACACTCATATTCTATTTCAATACTCAAATAAATGGAAGGGGACAACAAAAAATCTCGAAATGAAAGTTAAACAACAAGGAAGAGATTGTCAAATTAGAAGAAACAAGGATCGTGGCACAAAAGGTCATTTCTAAAGACAATGTATCAATATTAAATATTTATGTGTTTAAATTGATAAACTACTTATTTAAATTTTATTACTTTAGGCGACAATATATAATATGCTGTGAGATGTAGTTATCTATATTATTATTGAAGGTTTAAATTAATTTTAATTTTTTAATTTATTAATCGTAATAAAATAAAATAAAATTATTTAAAAAATAAAGAAAATATAACTTACAAAAATGTCTGATGTTATTAAAATTTCTTATTTTTCATTTTTTTTTGATTTACATAAGTTTTAAGTTTTTGTTTATTTCCCTTTAATTTTATATAATATTTTTAGTGATGACAAATTGAAGTTATATTTATTTTTTACTTAATTATTTTTTACTTTTTATAAGAGAATTCTTTTGTTTTTTTTTGAATTTTTTAAGCCGATATTATCTATTAATTCATTTTTTTATAATTATATTATGTGTTAATTCATTTATGAAATTTTGATAGTTTTAGTTTTAACTAGTATTTCTCACATGCGTTGCACGATTTATAATATAATAAGTAATAAAAAATAGTAATATAATTTTAAAATAAAATAATAATTATATAAAATGAAATTTTAATAAAATTTATTTAAAATAAAAATATCTCACAATATAAAATATAGTAAACATTAAAATAAACCACAACTAATCTATGAAAAAATTATATATAAAATAATATTTGTTTTACATATACAATATAGATATCAAATTGAAGATCACGAAAAGATGATTAATTTGATATATTTTCCCTAAAAAATAAAGTTGAGATGAAAAAGTTAAGTATTTAAAAATTAGAGTGAAAAAACAAAAATAAAGAAAAAATCTGGTATACTTTCTAAAATTAGAAATGAGATTTAGGTGGAAAAATGGACAATCTTGTAAATATTTCCAACTATTATGCTATTATATAGACTAATATTTCTCCACTGCGTTGCGAGAATTGTATTATTTATAAAATTATAATAGTAAATTATAACTATAATAATTTAAGTATTAAATTGTACATGTTGTATTGTATCGCATTAACATATCGTATAAAATTTTGTTAATATTATTTAATAAATAAATAATTTTATAAAAATATATTTTCAATAGGAAAAATGTACAAATTAATCCCTGAATTAGTACCTCAGGTACAAATTGGACCCTGAATAAATTTTTTGTACAAATAGGATCTTTACCTTTAAAAATTGGTCAAATAAGCCCATGAACTTCTTATTTTTAAATAAATAGGCATTTCAATAAATTAAATTATTAAAATAAATCTAAAAAAAATTAAAATAAATAAAAAAAATTAAAATAAAATAAAATAAAATAAACATCTAAAAATAAAATGATAAAATCTAAGTTCTTTAATACATAAAAAATATCAAAAGACTTTAAATACTTTAAATATAATAAAAATAAAATATTTAAAAATCATAACAGATCTTCACATTTCAGACCTTTTTTAATATTCAAACTATTATTAAATTTTACTTTATTAATTTATTGATTTATATAAGTAGATTTATGATTTAATTTGCTGATTTTTAGATTTATTAAAATTTTTTAATATATATTTATTTTATTTAATAGTTATAAGGGCCCTATTTGTCATATATTTAAATTTCAGTGACTTATTTGGCTTATTTTAAAAGTTCAAGGACTTATTTGATCTATTTTAAAAGTTAGAGATCCTATTTGTATAAAAAAATAATTTAGGAGCCAATTTGAACTTGAGATACTAATTAAGGGGCTAATTGACCTTCTCCCTTTTTCAATATTTTGCATTAAAATATCCTACTTATTTTATATCAAAATATTTACAATTAACCTAAAAAATATTTCTATTTAAAAAAATATTTTTTATATATGCAATATGGATATCAAATTAAAGATCTTGAAAACATAATTAATTTGATATATTTTGCATGAAAAAATGAGTTGAGACAAAAAAGTTATAAGTATTTGAAATTTGAGATGAAAAAATGAATGAAAATAAACTAAAACAAAATACAAAATAATTAATTGGCTTTTGTTTTTTTGGCCAGAAATTTTAGGCGGAAAAAATGTCCTGCTTTTATATATATATAAATTGTGGTAAAAATAATATAAATGAATAAATATAATTTTTTGCTTTATCAATTTTTTTGAAAAATATTTTATTTAGAATTAAAAGATAATAAAATATTTCTTCATATAAATATTAATTATATAAAAATATATGGCAGAATAAATAAAAAATAAAATTAAAATTAAAAATTAAAAATGTGAGACCCACTGACATTTTTTATACATGTATATATATAGAGAGAGATATATCAAAGTTTCTAATTATTAATAAAAAATATATATGATCATGGCTTTATTAAATTTTATTCTGAAAAATATTTTATTCTGATTACTCGTTTTCTATGACTTATCTGGACTTGTAGGAGATGTGAACCAGACTCAGCAATTGAATGAAGCTATCTAGTTGCATTCAACATCTTAGTAAGGTTACTGTGCGAAGGAAGATAGGTGGTTGTAGAGTGAGTAGCAAGACCTTGATCAATTGACTTAGCCTTACAGTCTCAATCAATGAGTTAAGGGAGCTAAAAGGCGTTGGCTAGTACACATGTTCAGTTCTAGGCAATGAGCTAACTACTAGTGCTAAGAAATGAGGGAATTCGCTTTCAAATTGCAATCAATGAGCTAAAAGAGAAGCCGATGAGTGACCTAGGTGGTAAGTAAGGAACAAGCAACTACAAGACCTTGTTGCTCAACAAACCTCAATCCATTCAAAAGTCCTAACCTAACTGTGCTACTAAAGCCTTGTAATTGACCTATAGGAGATATACAATAAAAGAGTACCCATACTAATGTAAGTAGTGCTCTAAGTGTTATGCAAAACGTAAACCAAATAACGGTAGCAACCGAGACTACTCAGTTGAACTGGACTAATAATTTCACTCAGTACACTCATCGTGAACTGGAGACTGCTTGATTGAGCTAAACGGGGAATCTTTGATATTATGGGCTAGTACTTCATTCTCTTAAATAACCTGTCATAATTGTCTCAACCAAATCTGAATGGCTTAAAGGCTTGGTAAAGCGGTTATTGGCCGAGCAACATTCTATATCCCGATTCACCGCGTACCCCACGGTGCCGATAACTCTTATCCTTCACCTACTGCGTATTCTCTCTCTCTAAAGAAACCAAGAGACTTGCCAGCTTAAGCGGTATATCTCGATATCTCTTTGTACTTTTCACGAACAAGTAACACTCTCTAGAGAGTATGGTCAAGTACAAGTACTAGGGAATTGTGCCAGAGCTAAAGGACCATTTCAACGGTTTAGAATAGTTCAAAGGCATCAACAAAAAACAAAAGGGCTCAGTCAGAGTGAATCAGAGAGCGGTTTGTGAGAGCATAAGAAAAGAATCTCCTGCGAGGCGGAGTAATATTGTACATCAAGGCAGGCAGGAGAGAGATGGAATTTACATAACCTTTTGTTTCAGCTATCATTAGCGAATGCATGAAACCCATAACACATTTGAGACCTTCTTTCTAGGTGTTAAATAGCAGCCCATTTTCAATGCTTTGAAGGGCCTGCCGGAATAGCCCAATGGCTGACTGACGTAAGAGTGGCAACTGGTGAAATCACTAAGAAATAGAATATGCCATTTACAAGGCTTTGAAAGTTGCTTCCCAACACCATCATGACTCTTTGTGCCGTCAACATCATACCTGAGATATGACGTTTTCCTTTTGTCATCTGGATCAAACGATCTTATTTTGGCCCACGTTCTCACCAGTCTTCTAGGGACCGTAATTTCTTCATAAAGAAAGGATTTGAACTAGATGGATAGGTTTTCGTGCATTTATTTAAGAGATAAAAGAAGAAATAAAATCGTAGGCTGCTTGTTCTCTTCTTCTAGGTGGTGGGGTGAGGCATTTGACCCTGTCCCATTCCTAGGTTAAGTACTTCACTTGCTGCCCAAGCTTGTACCTGCTTCCTATTGGTATAACCCATGGATGATGGATTTGTCTCTACTAGCAATCAAAGATGGGTCAATTGCAGGCCAGCTTCAGTCCGACCTGCTTTCATCATAGACAGGGTAAAAAATGTCCTCTAAGCATGAAAACACAAGATCTCACTGTCTCTATTCTACTTTTGCCTTTGGACAAACCGGTTCAAACCTTCCCAACCGTTGATCTTTCCTACCCCTTCTCATTCTTAGGTACCCAAGCCTGAACGATATCCCAGATTGAAAAGGCATAGCCTGACTCCTTAGCAACTTGATCACTGACATTTTCCTCATTCATTAAAGTAGACCCCAAAGACTTGGCATTATCCCCTAATCGATGGCTTTAGGTGTGAAGACTTGAGATGCTATATCTACAATCAAGCCGAGATTCCAAAATGACTCATTCGATGGCGACTCCTTCTATTATATCTTACATTTCCCCCAGATTGATTTGGGAAACGCAACATTGGACGGGTCATTTTGCCAGGGTGGGGCACAAAAGAAAAGGCGAGATGTCTAGCTCCTAAAATGAGATATTGATCTGGCAAATCTGTAGGTTGTGTATCCCATTCTTAGGTCTTGAAGGCTTCTATACTTCTCTTATATGCTAACACTTGTTGGTTCGCTCCTCCCTTCTTCTCTGCCTATTTGAAAAATGCTTCTCTTTTTATGTCTCAAAGTCTTTAGTCTTTAGGGAGACCTTACTATATATCTGTAAAAGCTGGAGCTTTAAAGCGTCTGCCTGAGTTAATGCATATCCCTTAACAAGAAGATGAGTTCAATCTTGTAAACTGGATGTCTAACCAAATGCTTCAAAGTTCTACTACGGAGGTTCGAAGCCTTAGTCTTCTCTTTCAAAAATCTTGTATTTAAGGACATGTATTCGATCCAGTGGGTTGACAAATCATTCGGCGTGTCGGAGACAGAGTAATCTTCACCCAGAGGTCCCTAGCCTAGAGTGGATCAGGCCCTTATACGTAAGGCGATCCTGCAACGGACGGTCACCGGAGGCAAAGTAGTAACTGTCGAATTATAAGTCTCTTTCTAGATTGGTTTTGCGTTCTGTGTGTGCACTATATTTGCTATTTCGTGAGAGGGAAAACAACTTAAAGGGAAGTAGACTACTCAAGAATTTTACATTTTATTTATGTCATAATTGAATAACGAATTAAGAAAATCTAAATAATATAATATTAATAAACAGTAAAGAAGGCAAAATTAATGAATCTTGCTTGGTTTTCACTGGGAACTTGAGTAAAGAGGAGATCTTTATGTTTTGGGGTTTTCTAGAATTTGAAAGGGAGAACCCCTTTGGGTACCTACTTGAGCCGGATGAAAGGAAACTTTCACGTCCGATTTTGAGGGGGGGAGATCCTATAGGATCCTATCCCAATTTTTCTTTTGCTAGGCCCATTACAAAAAAAACCCACTTTCTTATGATTACGAGGTTTATTCGAATATGAAATCCAATCTTGGAAATACAACATCCCACTTTTTTTACTACCCAAGGCTTCGATACATTTCGCAATCGAGAAATCTCTACCGCTGCAGCTGCTATTCGAGAACAATTAGCAGATCTAGATTTAGGTATTATTCTCCATAATTCATTTGTATGGAAAGAATTAGGGGAAGTAGGGTCCACAGGGAATGAATGGAAAGATCGAAGGGTTGGAAGAAGAAAGGATTTTTTTGGTTAGACGCATGGAATTGGCTAAGCATTTTCTTCGAACAACTATAGAACCAAAATGGATAATTTTGTGTTTATTACCAGTTCTTCCTCCTGAGTTAAGATCCATCATTCAGATATACAGGGGTAAATTAATGAGCTCAGATATTAATGAACTCTATAGAAGAGTTATCTATCGGAACAATGCTCTTACTGATCTATTAACAACAAGTTGATCTACGCCAGGAGAATTAGTAATGTGTTAGGATAAATTAGTCCAAGAAGCTGTGGATACACTTTTTAATAATGGAATCTGCAGGAAACCAATGAGGGATGATTATAATAAAGTTTACAAGTCAGTTTCAGATGTAATTGAAGGCAAAGAGGGAAGATTTCGTGAGACTCTCCTTGTCAAACAGGTCAATTATTCAGGACGTTCCTTTATTGTCATAGGTCCTTCACTTTCATTACATCGATGTGGATTGCCACGCGAAATATCAATAGACTTTTTCAGACATTTGTAATTCATGGTCTAATTAGACAACATCTTGCTTCCAATATTGGAGTTGCTAAGAGTCAAATTCGAGAAAAAGAACTGATTGTATGGGACATACTACAGGAAGTTATGTAGGAGCATCCTGATTGCTGAATAGAGCACCTACTCTCTATAAATTGGGCATACAGGCATTCCAACCCATTTTAGTGGAGAGGCGTGCTATTTGTTTACATCCATTAGTTTGTAAGGGATTCATTGCAGATTTTGATAGGGGATCAAATGGCTGTTCATGTACCCTTATCTTTGGAGGCTCAAGTGGATGCCCGTTTACTTATGTTTTCTCATATGAATATTTTATCTCTAGCTATTGGAGATATCATTTACACACAAACACAAGATATACTTATTGGAATATATGTATTAACGAGCGGGGATCATCGAGGTATTTGTATAAATAGGTATAATCCATGGAATCCCAAAAACTATCAAATTAAAAGAAGTGCCAATAATAAATATCAGTATACTAAAAAACTTTTTTCTTCTAATTCCTATGATGCAACTGGAGCTTATCGGCAGAAACAAATCAATTTAGATAGTCCTTTGTGGCTTCGGTGGCGACTAGATCAACGCGTTATTGCTTCAAGAGAAACTCCCATCGAAGTTCACTATGAATTTTTAGGGTTTTATTATGAGATTTATGGACACCATCTAATAGTAAGAAGTATAAAAAAATAAATTCTTTTTCTATACATTCGAACCACTGTTGGTCATATTTCTCTTTATCGAGAAATCGAAGAAGCCATACAGGGGTTTTCTAAGGCCTGTTCATATGGTACCTAACTCGACTATAGAATTCTATGATACCAGTAGGAATTTAGATCTCTTCACTTCAACTAGGCCCATAGTTCGAGAATTTCTATCCAAATCAAGATCGAGAAAAGGAGGTTTTCCAATCACTAACTCAAACCCATTGTCGAATCGTACTCAGCAGAATATGGAGGTACATATGGCAGAACGGGCCAATCTGGTATTTCACAATAAAGTGATAGATGGAACTTCCATGAAACAACTTATTAGTAGATTAATAGATCACTTCGGAATGGCATATATATCACACATCCTGGATCAAGTAAATACTTTGGGTTTTCAACAAGCTATTGCTACATCCATTTCATTAGGAATTGATGATCCTTTAACAATACCCTTGAAGAGATGGCTAGTTCAAGATGCTGAACAACAAAATTTGATTTTGGAAAAATACAATCATTATGGGAATGCACACGTAGTAGAAAAATTACACCAATCCATTGAAATATTGTATGCCACAAGTGAATATTTGCGGCAAGAAATGAATCCTAATTTTAGGATGACTGACCCCTTTAATATCGTTCATATAATGTCTTTTTCGGGAGTTAGAGAAAATGTAACTCAGTTACATCAATTAGTAGGTATGAGAGGATTAATGTCAGACCCTCAAGGATAAATGATTGATTTGCCGATTCAAAGCAATTTACGCGAAGGGCTTTCTTTAACAGAATATATATGGAGCCCATAAAGGGTTGTGGATACTGCTATATGAATATCAGATGCTGGATATCTCACGTGCAGACTTGTTGACGTAGTTCAACACATTGTTGTACGTCGAATAGATTGTGGCACCGTCCGTGTTATTTCTGTGAGTCCTCAAAATGGTATGATGCCAGAAAGGATTTTTATCCAAACATTAATTGGTTGTGTATTAGCCGATGATATATATAAGGGTACGCACTGTATTGCCACTAGAAATCAAGATGTTTTCATTGGACTTGTAAATCGATTCATAACCTTTCGAGCACAACCAATAGCTATTCGAACTCCTTTAACTTGTAGGAGTTCATCTTGGATCTGTCAATTATGTTATGGCCGAAGTTCTACTCATAGGGACTTGGTTGAATTGGGAGAAGCTATAGGTATTATTGTAGGCCAATCGATTAGAGAACCGGGTACTCAATTAACATTAAGAACTTTTCATACCGGCGGAGTATTTGGGGGGGTATTGTAGAACATGTGTGAGCTCCTTCTAATGGAAAAGTCAAATTCAATGAGGTTTTAGTTCATCCGACACGTACACGCCACGGGCATCCCGCGTTTCTCTATTCTATAAACTTGGACGTAACTATTAAGAGTGAAGATATTCGGCATAATGTAAGTATTCCACCCCAAAGTTTTCTTTTAGTTCAAAATGATCAATATGTAGAATCAAAACAGGTGATTGCGGAGATTCGTGCGGGAACATCCACTTTGAATTTTAAAGAGAAGGTTCAAAAACATATTTATTCTAACTCCGACGGAGAAATGCACTGGAGCACGGATGTGTATCATGCACCCGAATTATATGGAAATGTTCATCTATTACAAAAAATAAGTCATTTATGGATATTATTAGGAGGGCCGCGCAGATCCAGTCTAGTTTCACTTTTGATCCACAAGGAACAAGATCAAATATGTGTGCATTCTCGTTCTGTCAAGAGAAGATCTGCTTCGAGCCCGAAGGATCCGCCAAAAGAAACATTCTTTACTTTGGATTTTTTGGGTAAAAAAGAAGATATGATTCCTGATTATTCAGACCTTAGTCGAATTATATGTACTAGTCGTTGTAATCTAATAGATCCGATAATTCTCTACCAAAATTCTGATTTATTCTCAAAGAGATGAAGAAATAGATTCAGCATTCCACTCGAATTGATTCAAGAATGCGAGAACGACCTAAAATCCCCTTTAGATATCTCGATTGAAATCCTCATCATTGGCATTTTTCGTAGAAATAATATTCTTGCTTATTTGGACAATCCTCGATATAGAAGAAAGAGTTCAGGTATTACTAAATATGGGACTCTAGAAATGCATTCAATCGCCAAAAAAGAGGATTTGATTGAGTAACGAGGAGGCAAGGAATTTAGGCCAAAATACCAAATGAAAGTAGATCGATTTTTTTATTCCCTAGGAAGTGCATATATTACCTGGATCTTCTTCCATAATGATACAGAACAATAGTCTCGTTGGGGTAGATACACAAATTACTTTAAATATAAGAAGTCGGGCAGCCGGGTTGGTCCGGGTGGAGAGAAAAAAATGGAACTTAAAATCTTTTCTGGAGATATGAATTTTCCTGGAGAGACAGATAAGATATCCCGACATGGGGGCGTTTTGATGCCACATTGCAAGGAGCCAAAAAGGAGGAAAAATTGGATCTATGTTCAATGGGTCACACCTAGTAAGAAAGTGTATTTTGTTTTGGTTCTCCTGCCGTCACATATGAAATAACAGACGGTATAACTTTAGGAACGTTTTTCCCCCCGGATCTATTACAGGAAAGGGATAATGGAAAACTTGGAGTTGTTAATTATATCCCTTCTGGAAATGGTAAACCAATTAGAGGAATTTCTGATACAAATATTCAATTAGTTCAGATTTGTTTAGTATTGAATTGGGGCCACAACAAAAAAGTTCTTCTAGTCACGATTTATTCTTCCTTTATTGAAATAAGGGCAAATGGTTTGATCCGACATTTCCTAAGATTGACTTGTTGAAATCCACTATTCATATATCGAAAAAAGAAATGATCCCTTGGGCTCAGGATTGCTCTAAGATAATGGACCAGATTGCACCAATATCAATCCGTTTTCTTCCATTTATTCCAAGGCAAGGATTCCACAATTCCTTAATCAAAATCAAAGAACTATTCATACGTTGTTGAATAGAAATACGGGGTTCCAATCGTTAATAATTTTATCATCATTCAATTGTTTTCGAATGGGTCCATTCAATGATGTAAAATATCACAATGTGATAAAAGAATCAATTAATATTACATAAGATCCTGTAATTCCAATTAAGAATTCACCGGGGCCTTTAGGAACAACCTTTCGATTTATGAATGTTTATTCATTTTACCATTTAATAACTCATAATCAGATCTTGGTAAATAACTGTTTACAACTTGACAATTTAAAATAGACTTTTCAAGTATTTAAATTGAAATATTATTTAATCGATGAAAATCAAAAAATTTATAACCCCGGCCCGTGCAGTACCTTTATTTTCAATTTGAATTTGTATTTTCTCCATGCCAATTATTGTCAAGAAATATCTATAATAATGAGTCTTGGGCAGTTTATTTGTGAAAATAGATTTATAGCCAAAAGTCCACCACACCTAAAGTCGAGTCAAATTATACTTGTTCAAGTTGACTATGTAGTAATACGATCCACTAAGCCTTATTTGGCCACTCTAGGAGCAAATGTTCATGGCCATTATGGGGAAATCCTGTACGAAGGAGATACTTTAATTACATTTATATATGGAATCGAGATCGAGTGATATAATCCAGGGTCTTCCAAAAGTAGAACAGGTGTTAGAAGTGCATTCAATTGATTCAATATCGATGAATCTAGACAAGAGGCTTGAGGGTTGGAATGAGCGTATAACAAGAATTCATGGAATGCTGTGGGCATTCTTGATTGGTGCTGAGCTAACTATAGTGCAAAGTTGCATCTCTTTGGTTAATAAGATCCAAACGGTTTATCGATCCCAGGGGGTGTAGATTCATAATAGGCATATAGAAATTATTGTACGTCAAATAACATCAAATGTGTTGGTTTCAGAAGATGGAATGTCTAATATTTTTTCATCGGGAGAACTAATTGGGCTATTGTACCCAGAACAGACGGGGCGTGCATTGGAAGAAGCAGTTTGTTGCCGAGCCTTCTTATTGGGAATAACAAGAGCATCTCTCAATACTCAAAGTTTCATATCTGAGGTGAGTTTTCAATAAACTGCTCGAGTTTGATCAAAAGTAGCTCTTCGGGGTTGAATCGATTGGTTGAAAGGCTTGAAAGAGATTGTTGTTTTGGGAGGTATGGTACCCGTTGGTATCGGATTGAAAGGATCAACGCCTCCTTCAAAACCAAATAACAGGAGCCCTTTTGGATAGCTGCTTCAATTACCGTACCCCATCCTTCTCGGGAATGTTCTATCTAAGCCTAGTTTGGTTCTTTGGATTGAACTTCTCGTGCTACAACCATTTCGCCCTAAAGAGACGGAGCCTGGGTGAGAGGTGAAAAGGAAGGTCAGTCCATTTGTTACGGATGTTATCGATTTTGAGAATGAATATGTATGCATATATTGCTAATGTAATAACACCAATGCAAATTTGAGATTCATAGATCTGCCAAGATGTAGAGATAAAGAAAGAGTGGCTAAGCCTTCTTCATAGATCCACTATTCCTTCTCTTCTTCCTCTTTACATAAAGAGGAAGGAGGAAAGAGGGAATTGAAAAGATGACTGGTGTCTTTAGTTAGCCGTAGGAAAGAACTCGGGCTCAGACCTTATAGCTTCAAGCAATGATCAAGCTAGTCTGAATAAAACTCTTTATCGCAGGTTTATTTGGATACCATACTAGCGTCTAAACGAATAGACATCTAGAGCTCGTTAGCCAATAATCTTCCCGAGGACAGAAGGTAAATCCGATTGAGGGGTCGCGCCGGGTATAGCCTTAGCCCTGGGGTTGCGAGAATAAGGCGAATCAATATATGTACTACGAGATCTGTCTTTGACCCTTTTCTCCCTGCTTTCATTTTTGCTTTCTTCGTTCGTCTTTGAACTGAAACCTTCTTTTCGTGTCCAACCGGGGTTGACTTTCAGTACCTCTCTATGAGAGATACAAGGTCTAAGAGAATATGTGGAGCAAAGGTCTAATGTTCTCTTTCTTTTTTCTTAAATAAAGCATTCTCACTAATTCCGGTTCGTTAAACCTTCGTTTCGTCCCTATCAAACTTTCGTAGGTATGCCCCCTATCTGACTGACCCCTAACCTGCATGCTTATTAGCTTATTAGGAGATGTGGAACTCTTCCGATATTGAAACGTAAGCTGAAAGAGAGTAGCAGAGGCACACTTAGATCTTCAATGCCCACTGTACCCTAAAGGTGATCAATCGAATCAACTGAATCTGTCTCGGTCTTCCTGCAGTGCTATAGGCTTTTGACTATCTTTCTATGGCTTCGAACTAACCCCTTAGATCTTTCCTCCAAGGGCGAGACTTGAGTGTATTACTTTCTCTTAAGACTAAAGAGGTACGTAAAGTAGATGTCCCTCAATTCAACTATCAACTATCTCTTCATACTTTTTTGGGTGACCAAGACATAAACTAAGATTTCTTTGTATCTATATCTGAAAGCGTACCTCGCTTGTTCACGTATATCAATATTGCATGTCTAAATAAGACTCATAATTGGTGACTATTAGATCAATCTTTTGATCCTAAGTATTCCATTCTTTCCATTCCGCTTGGGGAAGTTCAAGTATGGGCCTAGGTCGGAGATTGAGCCCCTTCTGTGTGCGAAGGGTTGCTCTGCATAGGAGAACTATGACGCCGGGTGTGGAAGGATATTCAATCTTGACTTGTCTATGATAAATAAAATCTCTAAAATCCCATACCGAGTCTTAATCCATTTCGCATATAGTTATAGTAGAATCAAGTCAGAGAACAGGGCTATCAACAAAGAAGGATTCTTGTATATTTCTTTATAAAAAATGAGACCCTTTCTAAACCGGAGAAAAGCTCTGTCTCTACCAACCCTTGGTATCTTTCATTTGTTCCACTGCTTTCTCCAGATGAACTCTCCACATACGACTGCTACTTGATTGGCAGGGGGCAAACACCTATTTCTTTGCGGCCTCAGTTTGTCAACTAAGGGACTTCCTGTTGAATAGAATATGGTTAAGAGCACTATGAGGCCAAAGAATAAGAGCGTACACCCAAAACGGCTGGTGAAGGGGAAGCAGCTCCTCCCACATGCTCCTCGAGAATAAAATAAGGAAAATCCTGAATTCGATTTAAATAAAAGAAAAGAATGGGGCTAGCACCGAATCGGTTTATCCTTAAGAATAGAATCATCATCCTCCCCGTGGTGTCTCAGATGTCTCTACATTGACCAATTTGCTCTGCTCTAATATAATGTTGCGCCCCTAGATCGTCGTGAGCCATGGATTAGCTAATAAGGGAGCGGGACCTCCCCTTTAGGGGTTCGGGGAAGGGCTTGGCACTAGCGATTACACAAACTTCCAATCTGCTTTCGGATATCAGATCTAAATAATTGCTCGAAAAGATATCGTCATGGGGGAGATCCTTCAATAGGACCCTTTTTCCTGCTCTTTTGGCCGGTATGGACCTGGATAAGGGAATCTTAGCCGAAAGTTTGGCATCTCTTCATTGACTCGTTATTACGGGATGACGAAGGAGGAGAGGGAGTAGGAAGGGAAATGGAATCGATTCATCCTTCACCTTCTCTATGAAATTCGGGGAATCTTTGGAAGAAGAAAGTGAAATGAAAGAAGTATTAAAGGGTAGAAGTCTAACAAACCTTATATCCAACTTATGAAGTACTGTCATAAGAAAGTTCCATTTCAAGTGCAAGATGTAGAAGACAAAGAACTGCTTCTCTTACTAGCATAAGAAAGTTCCATTTCAAGTGCAAGATGTAGAAGACAAAGAACTATTTGTCTTATTCTATTAGTTCGAGGCCTTATTTATGACCTAAGACCGTCCTCAAGTTGATCTTATAAAGAGACCAGGTCCTGCTTGTTTAAGTACTAAGTTTGGATTGACACCCCCCCCCCCGGGCTATGCTATGGGATTCACCCCTTCAGTAGGTAAATCAAAGTTAAAAGATTTAAGTCTGGCTGGGGCAGACCCCTGCCCTTCTCCTTCTTCTTCTCTCTGTCCTTCTCGAAGGGCCTCTTTTATTATATACGTCATTACCTGATCAAGTGCAGCTGACAGTGCTTGAGACGAAAGAAGAGGTGCACCTTCGATTATGTATTCTACCACGGAACTCTTCCTTCGATCTATAGATGTAGACGTACAGGTGCATTAAAGCAGCTACTTTCCCATACTTTCATACCTAGTAGCTTTCTGTATTTATATAAACAGAAGTCACCCTAAAAATAGTAACAACAATTTTTTCGCTTAAATTGATTTTTAAGTCGAGAAAATATCTAATTTTTGGAAGAAAAAAAAAAGTCAACACAATTATAATGTTATAAATAATATTCCTTTTATATTAATTAAACCAAATAAATATTTTTATAAACAATAAATTATGAAGATTACAAAACAAAAATTTCGCCAAACTTCTATTTAGAATCATAATATTTCTATATTAAAAGATTTGATTACCTTTGAATCATGATCTTCATATTGTTCTTTAGACACAATTGTATTTATTATTTTTTATTAATTCTAATACACACACACACACACACACATATATATAAATATATATATATATATATATATCAGTATCTCTATAAATAATACGTCATAACTTTCATACTAAATTTTGTTGTTTTTATTTCTTATATCGAATAAATGATATAATTAATTTTAAGTAACTTTTAAACCACCACTATATGTGTGTGTGTGTGTGTGTATAAATATTTATATATATAAATAGAAGTATCGCCTAGAAAACATTAAATTTTTCCACATAAACTACTTTATAATTATGATATTTATTTTTCTATATATCTATATTAATATCTATTTGTATGTAAGATCTAATAATACAATTTGATTAATAGAGCCACAATTTTCAATGTTGAAATTACACTTATTATTTTCAAGATATACTAAAATTATGTTGTATTATTATTATCTATCAAAATATATTTATTTGATTATCTTTTTTATTATTATTTTTATTTTTTACTAACAATTTTAAAAGCTTATATATTTTTATTTTCAACTCTATTTTTTATGAATAATATATGTAATTAATTCTATTTTAAAAATCTTTAAGTAGACATCCATATTGCATATACATATATATACTTAAAAATTTAATTATAAGTATAAGATATTTTTTGTTAGGTTAATTGTTATATATTTTTTATTTAAGTAAAATAACTAAGTAGATATTGAAAAAATCATTCTCTAAATATGGAAGCAAGAAATCAATCTTATAAAAATATGTGTATAGCTTTTGATATTTGTCTATATAAAGACATAAAAATACAAAAAATAATTTTTTTGTTCTTTACTAATAATTTTTGTTAAATTTTTTTGTGATTTGCGTATTTAATGAAATTATAGAATATTATTATAATTTTTTAATATTTGACAATGTTGACTCTGTTTTAATATATAATGTTAATGTATATTTAAGTATTTATTTTATCAATGATATATTGTTTCAGCATATACATGTTCCATCGAAACAATTTATTTTATGAGTGAAATTTTGAAATAAATTCTAATCTTTTAGAGATATTCCACTAAAAATTATTCTAAGATATGTGAATAATATATAACTTTTACTACGACCAACAAAAACTAATATTTTTTTTAAATTAATGCATTTCGCAATCATAAAAACTATTATGCAGTATTGTAAATATACATATTTATGTTGGGTTGAAAATATTATATTCATTTACTATTTAAAATATAATAAATTCATATATGTAGATGTGCATATGGGATGGGATGAGGTAAATCAAATGATATAATTTGCACCGCACATATTTAAGGCTAACTATTGAACATACTTTGATTAGAAATTAAAAAATAGAGAGATAGAGAGAAAGAAATACATATGAATGTTATATAATATTTTCATAATATTATATAACTAAATTAAATTAGATAAATTCACACAAATAACATCTCCGTGCATCGCACGAGAGCTTAACTAGTTAAGTAAAAAAAATTTGGATATTAGAAAAAATTTGGATATTTTCGCCCAAGTACATTTCTATTTTTAGAAAGTCTGATAACCAATCATCTTTTTTTCTTTTTCTTTTCGTTTTCACTTCATTTTTTAAAGGTTTATTATTTTCATCTCAACTCCATTTTTTTTATGAAAAATATATCAAATTAATCATCTTTTCACGATCTTCAATTTGTTGTCCATATTGTGTATATATAAAAAAAATAAGATATTTAATATTTATACATAAAAAAAATTCATAAGTTAATTGTGTTATATTTTAATATTTTATATATTTTTATATTATGAGATATTTTTATTAAAAACATATTTTATATAATTATGTATTTTATTTTATAAAATTATATACATTATTATTTTTATAATAACTTAATACATCATCATATTATAAACCGTACAACGCACTGGAAAAATACTAGTATAACATAAAAATTTAACTATCATATAAACAAATGCTCATGAGATACTCACAGTAAATGTGCAGACCACACCCGAATTCAAACATTAGGATAACTAGTATTTATTTTGTGCCTTGCACAATTTATAATATGATAATATAATAAGTTATAATAAAAATAATAATATAGTTTTTAAAAAATACAAAATTATATAAAATATATTTTTAATAAAAATTCTTAAATAAAAATATCTCACATTAAAAAAATATATTAAATATTAAAATATACTAAAATTAATCTATGAAAAATATTTTATATTTAAAAATTAATACTTTATTCTTATATATGCATATGAATATCAAATTGATAATTATGAAAAGATAATTAATTTGATATATTTGTTTTATAAAAAACAGAGTGAAGATAAAATAAATTTATATGCCTTTAAAATTAGAATTAAAAGATAAAAAAAAATTAAATTGAATACCATATTTTTTAAAAATAAAAATATGATTTGGACCCAAAAATAATATTTTTGTAATTTTTTTAAACGTCATGTTTTTATATATAGTTAAATATAAATTTTTGCTAACTTCTACTTACAAGATATTCAAGAATATATAATTTTTCCAAAGAAACTCCACGTAAGATAGTAATCCCGACGGGCTCATTACACGCGCGCAGCAGGTGGACAATTCTGACTCGTATCAATTCAAATTCTACAGACAGCGAAGCGTTGGCCGAGGTAGTTGGAGCCCGTATTCAGCTCGAATGGCCCTCCGCGGCCGCGCCCTCTACGGTTAAAGCCTGCTCTTCTAAAACACCATCCGAAATCGAAACCCGCATCCGCAGCGCCTTGAATCAGATCCTGACTTGTTTTTATCTCTGTGATAATCTTCCGTTATTCCTGTTTTCTTGGTTCTTTTTGTGCTTCTTGCCTAACCAAGCAAAACCTTAAACAACATTGTTGCTGCTAAACCCATAAAGAATCTATTTTTCCTCAATCAACCTGGCAAAAAAATGAAACTGAGAATAGTGCACCAAAATCAAGAAAACCGCGATGGCGACGAACAAGTGACGAAGAAAGGGACAGTGGAGATGGGGCAAATGGAGGAGCCCCAGCTGGCTATTTCAATGGAGGATGAGTTCGTGAAGGAGGATTCTCCACCGTTGGACCCTTGTCCCATTTCTGCTTATGACCCTATGATTGTGTCTGTAAGTTTTCTGCGCTTGAGATCGTTGAATTTGATAGTTCTAATGTTGGAAATTCTGAACTGATATCAGATCTGTGTTCTTGTTTTTAGGGTAAGAGGAAGAGAAAACCGAAAGAGATTGTAGACGAGGTTTCTCCAGTCATCAGGAGGAAGAGGAAGCCCTCTGCTTCAAAGTGTAAAGATGTAAGGATTCCTTTTTCTTTCCTTTTGCCTTTTAAAATCCACTGCATAGCACTGTATGTAGTTCTATTGCTTGACAAGGGAGGTGGGTAATTCTTAATGTCGGGTTTACTTGAGTTTTCTGTTTCTTGGGCTTTCTGTTTGGGAACAACCTTTTTCTTCTTAGTGATAACAAATTTATGATGATTTTTGGTCTACATTTCTTAGTATATGTTGTTCTGGTATATTGTGGCGAATAGTTTCAGTTAGATGGTCTCTTTTGCGATCCAGCAATTGTGCGAAAGCAAAATATTTTTTGCAGACATTTAGGTTGTCATTGAGTTACAACAAATTGATCTGGTATCCGAAGAATATTAGAGCAATGTCAGTTGCCTTGATTATCTTCTCAAGTCTGGAAATCAGCTTTACCAGCAACATTTGATGGAGCTGTTGTAATGCCTAATATGCTGATAGAAACTTGTAAATTAGGTGTAGTAACTATCTATATTCATAGCATGCTCGTCTTGAGCTTCCCAGGTCTTGGCAGGAGAACGCTGTCACCTCCTTGGAAAATGACCTCAAGAGATATCTTTTGCTATAATCTGTTTCTCTAAATTGTTCTATAAATGGATACTATTAAAGTTCTCTTTATATGTAGCAATGTGCTCCAGCTGCAGCTGCATCATTCATATGTTCATTTTGTAAACCAATTCCTAAAAGTAATAAGTTCTATATAGATGAAGCAAAGGCTAGCTTGTGTTTAAGTTAGTTATACTGCATAGATTGTCCAAGTTTTTCCCGATAAAAAGTTGCTCTTTGTAACACTCTTTTGGAAGAACCATAAATCTTCAGCCTCTTTTAAGGGTTTATGATTAAATCCCTCTGATATATCAGGCAAAGGCCCCAACTCCATCAGCACTATCAGTTAAAGGCACAGACTATTTCATTTTGAATATAAGAATATCACAAGGCTTGGGCCACATTTACTTGTGAAGGCATGATTCAGCGTGTTCATTAGGTTTTCCTAATATATACCACTTTGTTTAATTTTTGTCCTTCAAAAGATTAATCTGGTACTAATACAATAAGACATTTTGTTGAAATGTGGTAAGATTGTTAGTGTTGAGTAATAATATGATGCTAGCATCAAGCCGCCCCTCTTTTGGGCTAATGTGCTATTTAGACCAACCCGTTTGGATGGGGCTAGACAGAATTGGGCAGTTCTAGGTCTCCTAAATACATGTTGAATTTAATCTTGTAATGTAGTTATTGTTTAAATTATTGGTTTGTTATATTTAAGATTCTATATTGTAGGATTCTATTGAATAATTACTAATTAGATCAAGATACCAATTCAATAAATCGAGGAATACAAACAATATATATTGTATAATCATTGAAATGTCATACACCAATTTAATAAGAATAAAATATTAACTATTAAGACATCACTCTCTTCCAGCATAAAACAAAGAGGAAACTATATTAGTGCTGAAAAATATTCTATAAAGGTTAAAAACCTGAAGAAAAAATGAGTAGCCCCCTCCCTCTGTAATTCCTAGGTGTTGCGTGAGCACAACCTCGGCACACTAGATGCTATTTGACAAAGTTGGGAACATTGATGATGAGCTTAAGCATTTTTGGTTGAACATAATATATGCTATATGTGATGCTATTGGTTTTGAATGTAAGACTCATGGATTAATTTTATTTTCTCAAATTATTTATAATTTTAGTTAAATGTAATTTTGATTTGCTTATTTTTGAAATAAAATGTTCTAATTTCTATTTTCAGTTTATTACTTCATTATTTATCAGTCATATTTGGAATTAAAAATAAACAAGTAATTTGAGGATAATGATCTACACATCAAATTGACTGCTTCATTTGTTGATTTCAATGTTTTCAAACTCGAAGAGCAAGATAAGTCCGAACTAGCATTATCTTGCGAAAACATGCCTTTAGTATCCTTAAATATTTTTGAACCATCATTTAATTTAAGTAATGATATGTGCTACTATATTTTCACTAACCATAATAATATAACATTGATTAGACATGTAAAGTTGAAAATGTGTTATACTAACTGTAAGAAACAACATCGACATTATATATAATAGTATGTAATGTCTTCAGTTCTTATTTTCAACAAAATATTATAAAACCTTCTTATTCTCCACATATTCTTCAATCCTACAGCCAAAACACATTTTCTTAAACTATCTTCTCTGAAAGACAATAAAAGGATAATTAAAAAAAAAATTACCCTTGTGGTTTGACCTCATTACGGAAAGACCTAACAATCTTTTTAGAAATTACAAGCATCTCCCTTGACATATGCTACCCATTGAGATGTAGTTAAAAGAAATACACACCTCAAGAGGGTATTTGTAATTTCATAACATATTAGGTTTTTCTTTTTTTTTTTTCTCAAACCTGAAGAATTATTATAATTTTATTTATTAATTTTTTTACCCCTAGAAATAACACTAAACAAATAAATTTTCTAGCTAAGAAGACTATTAGCTATTTAAACATATGATGACAAACTTCAAAATTGATTGATAAGCAATTTGATGCATTTTAATCATTGAGAAAATTGAATTACCTGCATTAAGTTGATGAAATTACGTGTCATAGGAACTGTATACTTATCTTTTTGAAAGGAAATTTTGAACTTTTAAACGCCATTAGTCTTAACTCAAAATATAATCTCTACTATTGATTACTTTCTCAAACATTTGAACAAAATATAGATGTGATCTGTTGTCATTGACACCCAACTTAACTTATATCTATCTGATAGTATTCCTGCTTCTGTTTGGCAAAGGCATCTGGCCTAACCTATTTGTGGATTGCAGTAAGAAGATAAGGAAATTAGGCCGATGATAAGGAGCTAGCATTAGCATAATGAACGAAGTGCTTTTTTTGCATGCAGCGACAGACAGTGGCTTATTTGTCTGGTTTGTTGGTTATGTGGAATTATTCAGTGCAACACACATTGTATGACTACTATTCATGATATTTGCGCTAACACATGGATTATATTGTTTTGAGCAGGGAACAGTTGAGAGTGGAAAAACATCTTTAAGGTTAGTTTAACTCATACAACTACTATAACTTTCTTCTAAATAAATTATATGTGCTTATATTTACAAGAATAACCTGCTCATTGGCAATAGTAAAGGGAATGGCGAGCATAGCAGTCCTATCCAAGTGAAGTCACCTACCATGGTTCGTGCAGAGGAAGTTCAATCCAGTTTGAGCAATGACCAACCAAACTTCTTGAAAGTCTTAGTCAGATCACATGTAGCGAGTTGTTTCTGGATGGTATTACGCCTCCCACATCATCTATGACCAGTGATTGAATTCATTTTCACCTTGCATGTAATAATCATTTACCTGCAGGGTCTTCCTGTGCCCTTCTGCAAGTTACATTTACCGATGGAGGACACAATGGTTATCCTTGAAAATGAAACTAGTGAAGAGTTTGTTATTAAATACATTGCGCATAAGACGGGACTTAGTGCAGGATGGAGAAAGTTTGTTGCCGGAAATAAATTGCTTGAAGGAGATGTTCTGATCTTCCAACTAATTGAGCCTTGCAGATTAAAGGTGATGTATGCTATTGATATTTTCATGGATGTTTTGGTGAATTTTCTTTCAAAAAGAACTAATGTGACTTTGTATGTAGAATGTGTTTGGGTTGAGGGATTTGAGATTCAAGGATTTGAAATTAGTTCATAAGGAATGTAATGGATTTCACATTCGTATCAATCCAAACGACCACCCATGGATTTGGTACTATGAATTTTTAAATCCACGTCAAATCCTTCAATCCAAATTCAACCCTAGTGTTTTAAACTGCCCTGTAAACTGTAAAGCATGCTTTCCAACAACACCATCTCAGTTGTGCTAGTACTTATAGTGGAATGTGTTAGGTTGAAGTCTTGTGAAAATGTCTGTGTCAACACAAAAAGAGAATTCTGCTTAGGAGCCATTTGAGGGAAAATGAAACTTTATAATTCTTTTACATTGTAGGCTCGAATAAATTTTAATTACTTCTTCTGCAGGTGTACATAATAAGGGCAAATGATTTAAATGAGGTAGACGGTGCTCTTAGCCTGCTAATTTTGGATTCTCAAACAAAGCTAAGTGATGCAGGTGGGTTTTTCTATCAGTTCTCTTTTCTACTGAAGAACAATTCTTTCCGTATTTCTTTTCTTTTTCTGTTTTTCCTAAGTATGTTATCGAGTTAACAAAAACAAACACACAGAGGGAACTATGGATGCACATTCCAAGAAGAAAAGGCGTCCAAAATCTCTTCCTTTGACTGTTGTGCAGAAGAAGAAAGAAGAGGAAGCGCCTTTAGCTATCCGTCCAGAGGAACCATCTGGAAATGACAGTGATGAGGTTGCTTCCGAAGTTCTAGAAGGTCCCAAGTTCTCCGGACCTTCAATCCATTTCACAGAAGTTAAAAACTTTGAGGAATTTCACATTTCAGTGAGTGGAGTTTGTATCGATTCTGAGATCCCTGAAGAAATCCGTCGAAAATACTATGAGCTATGCTGTACCAGGGATTCTTTCCTTCACGACTCTCTTCTCCCCGGTCTCTATTACAAGTTAGCTGCTGGTATGATTGTTGAAATAGTCAGCATAGCCGACTCTGTACGAGGTTGTAAAGTCACCACTCCAAGGAAGGAATTTGAAGTGTGGGAGAAGTCTTTGAGGTCTTTTGAGCTTCTAGGAATGAATATAGGGTTCTTACGTGCTCGTGTACGCCAGCTGCTTCGTATGGCCTACGACTCAGAGGAAGCGTTGGATACGAGAAGGTACTGGGATGCCAAGATGGAATGGAGTCGCACGGAAGATGAGATACATAATCTTGAAGCAAAACTTGTCGAATTGAAGGAATTGTCAATGAAATATGATAGTGATATAGAGGATTTGAAAGTGAAGGCGGAGGGCTATGAGGTCATGTTCCATGAAAAGGCTAATGCTTCATGGTGATGTTTTCTTGATTTTACATTTGCTTTCTAGAGAAAGATAGGGAGAAATCAGCATAATATAGGTGGTTATTGATGTTTGTATTTTGTAGTTTTAACAATCTTATAAAGGATTGGTAATGTACTGTTGTTACCGACAGCTCTTTTGGTTTTGTAAGAAGAACATACTAGTCGATATAGTCTCTGGCTGCGTCGTACTTCTCTTCTATTCCTTAACTTTAGGATGGAGTCCGAAAATGATCACAAAAAAAGAAACATAATCTTGGAAAGCTTATGCTTATTAAGTTGGATTCAACCCGAGACGAACATATTGAGGTCTATAGATTTTTACTGTAACAGAGCTTCATACACAAACTATTTGAATGGTAGTTTCAGCCAAAGAGGCGAGTGGAGACTGTAGAGCTGTCAAAACAGGAGGCACACCAAAATAATTGAAGTGTAGGGAAAAAAGATAGAAAATAAACGTGGGAAAAGCCAAATAAATTAGAAGGTAAGATGCAAAAAACTTTGTTATTCCTTTTAGCTTCATCAATATTTTTTTGAGAATTAGATCTCGCATCGTAGAAAATTTTGTCTTTCTGCATTATCTATGTATATTTGAATAATTTTCTTTTCGGCAGGGCAACCCACCAGTTAAGGGGACCTGTTAGCCCAACTGACAAGCTTTGGTTTGCTATTTTTATCAGAATTGCGAACATCTCTCGTTCAATTGAGTACGCTTAGATATTGTCAAATTATGCCACGACAGCGCATTTATGATAACTTAATGGTATACCTCAAAAGTACTATGTTTCTAATCATCACCTATATCCAACCTTTCATTACCACAACTTAATTCCAAAACATAAAATCTTTAAACTTTATTGGGGAGAATTCCCGGATTCTTCCGACCTTTAATTCTCACTTAACCTGTTCATTTTATATTAGCATGATTCTAATGTGTTGATCACGCTTCAGCTGCATTCTTCTATTAGGAAGTTGATCGCACATAATTTGGGGTTTGACAAATGGTTAAATGCTAACTATTTGCCTAAATATCCTACAAGTGTGCATGGTAGTTATGGATAATGTGAACAAAGGTATCCACAAAGATATGTAGAGTAATTGAGTATTACTAATTTATTATACACTTTACCTAGATGGTCAAAGGGGATGATTAATTATTAATTAATAATAATTATTATAATATATATTACAAGAGAAGAATCAAGCAATCAACTAAGATATAAGCAAGGAGAGATATGAAGAGATATCATGAGAGAACTGAGTCTTAGGGCCATGCTTTCAACTATCAGCAAATTATATTGTCAAATTAATTCAATCCAAATTCATTTTTTCTTTATTTTTAAGACAGTCACATATTGAATTACTCCTTCTCCTGAAGTGCATATAATTTGTTGATGAATTTCTCATGTCAATATTCCTATTCCACATGAATAATTAACTCCCAATAGAACAGACTGATAATTCCTCATAAATATAGCAAACAAGCAATTATATAAATATTTATGTTCTACATATATTAGATCTATATGAAATCTCATTTTTTGAATCATGGCTCAATATCTATTATACATGCTTAATTACTAGCCTCATAATAGAACAAAAAAACATAAAATCATTGAAGCGAAAGTGCTTTACGTCCATCTTCACCCAAAATGGGCATTGTTATTGTAGCAAACGGCTCAAGTATGAGTATCGATCCCACGAAGAATAGGTATATGTGGAATTCTATGGCTATTTAAATCTAAGTTGAACTACTATTTAAACTATCGAATTTGGAGAGTTTGGTTAATTAACTGAAGTTTTCTAAATGAATAAATAAAAAACACAAAATTATCTTGATCTAAATTAACACTAGAATTGATTTTTGGATTTTCTTAATTAATTTAAAGGTGGCCTTGGGAAATTTACCTTCATGTTATATCAGAATTTAATCTAGAGAATGATTCAATAATCAAGTTGCATATACTTTCATATGGGGGTTTCTTATGTTGAGTAGATTAATTATTTCAAATCTCTCTAATCATGTAGATTAAGGTAGGATTAGTCGACTTTTAGTCCTCATTTTTCATACTTAACTCTAAAAGGATTTTAAGACTCAATAACCCATCATATTTAATAACATATATTTCGATCATGAAATTAAACATGCCATTTAATTTAAGACATATAAAGAATCAACAACTATTATATCCATTAATTCTACACTTAATAGACATGCAAAAATTGATCAAGTTTTCACACATCACATATAAAGCATGAAATAAATGGATAAAAACATAAACATCTCTATATTGAACCCAAACTAAAAAAAAAAAAAAAATCCATCAATACATGTAGAAATTATCCCAAGACCAAAAGGGAAACTACTCATTAATTAACAAGATTATCTCTCCATAAACATCCATATTACACATAATAAAGAGTAGTAAAGGTAAGAAGGAACTTGGGTGAAGAAATGAGAGCTTGAATCTTGGCAAAATCATCAATGAGTTCTTCAATCTTCGTCAAATTCTTCTTTCTCCTCCAAAACCCACTCAGCTATGTGTAATTGTATGTCCAAAAGTGGCTAGCTAAGAAGTGATGTTTCTAAAAATACAAAAACTGACTTTTGACCTAGGAGCAAGTGAGAAAATGGGTAAAAATCGATTTTGATCCGAAAACCCACAAAAAGGGAGAAAATGATGCCACTCGAGCGTCTCACTTGGTCGAATGATCACTCGGTTGACCAAGTGGTGTCTGTGACTCGGCTGCCTCACTCAACCTAGCAATCACTCGGCTGACCGAGTTGTGATGTTGACTCGGTTGACTCACTCGGTCAGCCACTTCACTCGGCTTGCCGAGTAAGCAAAACTTTATGGAATTCTTTGACGTTTCTCCACTCGGTCGGTCCACTCGATTATCACTTCACTCGGCTGACCGAGTGGAGTTTCTCTATTCTTCATCTTCTCAATTTTTCGCTCTTTCTTCCGTTTTCATCCCTTCTCTTGTTTAACCGATTAAATCTATGAGTTTGTTTTCTCCTACGATTTTCTTGCAAAGTATGTGGAAATTGTATACTTGCGTACACTTTTCGAAGATTGCAAAATCAAGGTAAAAGTAGTAGAAACGGGCAAAATTTACACACGAATATTATAGTAAAACATGATTTCTACCCTAGAGAAACTTGGTTTGTCAATCATATATATGAATAAAAACTAAGAAGAAGAACTTGAATATAAACTAATTTACTTCAATATCATCATTGAATCATATCAAACACACTCTAAAACTACGAGAAGGTTAGCTAGACATAGCTGAATTAACAATCAAACAAAATATAATTTTAATTAGTCCAGCATAACACAAAAATAAAAAGTATAGAGGAAACATTAAATCTTCGTAGGAAATCTGACGAATTCTCCCTTGAAGCACGTGGAGTGGATGATGAATTGTCTCTTCCTAGCCAACCCTCATATGTATCTTGTATTATATATGGCACAATATATCTTTTTGAGTCTAAAAGTCGACTATTTATAAGAAATTAGCCTAGGGCTTTTCCCTATCTTCAAATTTATTGAAATAACAAAGATCTGCATGAAATTTTGCACACGATGCTTGATCGGTGAGAAATCGCTCGGTCGAGTGTCTGATCACTCGACCTCATTGAAAAAGATACTCTTTTGGCCCTATCATGCTCACTTGGTTAGGCACTTGGTCACTCAATCGAGCACCTGCCCACTCGACCCCATCCAAAGGTGGCTTGTTTGGGTTGCATTCTCGCTCGGTCTAGCACCTGCTTACTTGACCACATCCAAAAGGGGTTCGTCTGGGTTGCACTCTCGCTCGGAAGAGCATAAATGGCCTGGTTGAGCGCCATTTTTGCACAACCTCATCCAGAATTCCTAATGTCCACTCGATCGAGCAACGCCCACTCGATCAATCCCCAACCCCCAATCTCCGTTTCATACATTTTTTTTTAATTTTTAACACTCTTGGTTCGAGCCATTTTTCCTTCAATTCATTCGTCTTTATTTCTTCATTTTCTGACTTCAAAATGGAGCAAAATGACTACAAAATGAACAAACAGTAATATCCTCTCAATATCATAAAAATGGAGTTAAAATGAAGCAATTATACTTATTTTGTACATAATATGCGTCTCAAAATCACCCAAAATGCATGTATAAACTACGTTTATCAAACCCTTCGAACTTAACTATTGTTCATCCTCAAACAATGCAAGCAAAAATATGCATGATTTGGTGGATTGGATAATAGTTAAAGTATCACGTATGAAACTACTAAGTACCCATTCACGAAACTTTTACCACATGATAAGAATATTTTCAGAAGATATGCACTAAATCACAGAATTTCACGTGGTAAGTGTTGTCTCTCTTCCTCTCAAATATATATAAGAATAGTTTTGCTCAAAGCTAATTAATACATGTATTCTACCATATTCTTGCACATTGTCTTATCTCTATTTTGCTCAATTGTATGCTCACAATATAATTACAAAATGTCTCTCTCTTTTGTTGTAACTAGTTAAGCTCCCGTGCGATGCACGGAGAAATTATTTGTATAAAGTTCTTTAATTTAATTTAGTCATATAATTTTATGAATTCAAGTATTATATAACATTCATGTGTATTTTTTCTCTCTCTATCTTTTATTTTTTAATCAAAGTATGTTCAATAGTTAGTTTCAAATATGTGCCGTGCAAATTATTACAATTATTAATGTGATACGATAATTTTATCCACCTTTCCCCGTCCCACCCACATATAAATATATGAATTTATTATATTTTAAAGAGTAAGTGAATATAATATTTTCAACAAAACAACATAAATATGTATATTTACAGTAAGCATATAAAAATATTGCATAATAGTTTTATTGATTATGAAAATGCATTGGGTTTAAAATAAAAGACTATTTTTTGTGGTTGTAGTAAAACTTATATATTTGACAAAATATATATATATATATATATATATTCACATACCTTAGAAGAATTTTTAGTGGAATATTTCTAAAAGATTGTAATTTCTTTCAAAATTTCAATGATAAAATAAATTGTTTCAACGAAACATGAATATATTGAAACAATGTATCAATGATAAAATAAATAAATAAATAAATAAATACACAGTAACATTACAATATTATAAAAAGCCAATATTGTCAAATAATTATAAATTATAATAATATTCATCAATTTTATTAAACACGCAAATCTCAAAATTTGTTTAACAAAAATTATTAGTAAAGCATAAAAATTCACTCACATAGGATATTATTTTTTGTATTTTTTATTTCTTTAGATAGACAAATATCGAAAGATATACATGACCTTATAAGATTGATTTCTTACTTCGATATTTAGAGAATGATTTTTTTCAATATCTACTTAGTTATTTTAGTTAAATATAAAAATATATAACAATTAACTTAAGAAAAAATATTTTATATTTAGTAATTAAATTTTATGTATATATATGTATATATGCAATATGAATGTCCACTTAAAGAGTGTTAAAATTGAATTAATTACATATACTTTTCATAAAAAATAGAGTTGTAACAAAAAAAATTATAAGCTTCTAAATTTTTAATAATAATAATAATAATAATAATAATAATAATAATAATAATAATAATAATAATAATAATAATAAGATAATCAAATAAATATATTTTGATGGATAATAATAATACAAAATAATTTTAGTATATGTTGAAAATAATAAGTGTAATTTTAACATTGAAAATCGTGGCTCTATTGATCAAATTATATTATTATATCTTAGATACAGATAAATCTTGATATAGATATATAAAAAATAAATACCATAACTAGAAAGTAGTTTATGTGAAAAAAATAATGTTTTATAGGCGATACTTCTCTTTATATATATATATATACACACACATATAGATAGTGGAGTCCATAAGTTACTTAAAATTAATTATATCATTTATTCCACATAAGAAATAATAACAACTAAATTTATAAGAAAGTTACGACCTAAAAATGTTATAAAGTTTATTTACAGAGGTACTGATATATATATATATATATTAGAATCGATAAAAAATAAAAAATACAATTGTGTCAAAGAAATATATGAAGATCATGATTCAAAGAAAATCAAATCTTTTAATATAAAAAGATTATGCTTCTAAACAGAAGTTTGGAGAAATTTTTATACTTTAATCTTCATAATTTATTGTTTATGGAAATCTTTATTTGGTTTAATGAATGTAAAAGGTATATTTTTTATAACATTATAATTGTGAGACTTTCTTTAAAAAAAAAAGACATTTTCCCGATTTAAAAATCAATTTAATTAGAAAAAATTGTTGCTACTATTTATAGAGCAACTTCTATTTACACACACATGGTTCTATGGTTATGGTGGGAAATTAAGGCTAAGTGCTATTGACTATTCTCTGAATTTCTCTTTCTTAGTCTAGTGATTGTGGTCATCAATCACTATTCTGGTTCTTAGTAAGGTATCATATTTACCTTCTTCATAATATTTTGTTTTGGGACTCACTTCCACACTTTTCCACATAAACACCACACTTTTTCTCATAAATACTTTAACCAATAATGTGGTTTCAAAATTCCATCTTTTTTTTCAAACGTATATATGCATGTATATAGACGTATTTACGAAACTCTTTTTTAGATATAGAATTTGAGATTAACCATGTTCATTCTACTTTTCGATTTCTAACCAACCAACTATATCAGATCTATATAGAATCTCATCTTCTGAATATTGACTCAATATATATCGTACATTCTAATTACTAGCCTCATAGTTCAATAAGAAGCATAGAACCATATATATGAATAAGAAATTAGAAGAAGAACTTGACTATAAACTAATTTACTCCAATATAATCATTGATCGTATCAAACATACCCCAAGACTAAGAGAAGGTTAGCTCACATAGCTGAATTAACAATCAAATAAAACATAAATATAAAGGATAAATGAAATATTGAATCTTGATAGGAAACCCGACGAATTGTTCCGTGAAGCACAGAGTAAATGATGAATTGACTCTTCCTACCCAACTCTTCAAAGTATCTTGTATTTTGTAAGTCTTGGTTTATCTTTTATGAGTCCAAAGGCTAGATATTTATAAGCAATTAGTCTAGGATTTGTCCCCATCTTTAAATCGATTGAAATCACAAAGTTATGCATGAAGTTCTGCACATGACTCTTGATCGAGCGGAAAATTGCCTGGTTGATTGGGGATCCACCCGGTCGAGCGCCTCGCCTAGAAGCTACTTGTTTGGCCCAATTACGCTCACTCAGTTGGGTGCTTGGCTGCTCGATCAAGCTGTTGGGCGCTTGGTCGAGCGTTTACCCGCTCAACCCCATCTAGAAGAGGCTCACCCGGGTTGCACTTTCGCTCGATCGAGTGGAAATGGCTTGGTCGAGCACCGTTTCACTTGACCTCATCCATAATTCATGTGAAATGTCCACTCGATTGAGCAGGTGTGCCAACCCCCAATCGTTGTTTTATGCGTTTTCAATTTTTAACACTCGTGTTTCGTACCCTTTTGCCTTCAACTCATTCGTTTTCATTGTTTCTTTATTCTCTTACTTCATAATGGAGCAAATGACTATAAAACGAACAAATATATAATGTCCACTCGATATAATAAAAGTGAGTTTAAATAAGGAAATTTACTATTTTTGATACATAATATACTTCTCAAATCACCCAAAATGTATCTATAAACTACGTTATCATCAACAAGTTCAACACATTCACCATCTCATTTTTGGGAATGATGTTTCAAAGCAACTTAATGCTTTCAACTTTATCTCTTATAAGACAAATCACCTTTCTATTACTAGCTCTTTATGTATTGTTTTCGATGTTTAATATACTTAATTAAAAGTTGTAAATGGTCCATTTTCATTTATATGAAGATCTCACATCCTTTCAAATATTGACATCACCTCAAGATCAATTTCTTGATCATAGTATATCTCATATGAAGTAAAAGGACACATCATTTCTCAACTATGCCAAAATTACGTGATAGGTTATATAAGACATATCCAATCAATAATCTTAGTTATATTTTAAAAACTTATAAAAAAAATGGCCAACAAAGAATATGACCAAACAATCTAATGTGATCAAATGCTCATACATTCCTTTTAGACATTCTAATAAATTTATAGTAGCATAGTCATTTCTATGATTTCTTCACAAAAATTCAAATTTTTACTTACACACTAAACCAATTTTTTAAGATTTAAATAAAATTTTGAGTGGATTGAAAAATTTCTGAAAATTTTGAGTGGATTAAAATTTCTGAAAATTTTATAATCTAACAAAAAATTTTAAAAATCACAAAAAAGAGTGAGAAACTGAGCATACAGAATTTTTTGGGTTAAAAAATTTGACACTACACATGCTCGTACGCATCTTCATAAGGTGTTTCACGCACTTCACATGACACCATGAGCTCCTACACGCCCATACGCACCATCACACACCACTCATGTGCCGTCATGTGTTGCCACACACCAGCAATGGTCCTGGTTGTTCAATGACCGATTGAAGTGGTGGATCGGTGGTCCAGTGATCGGTGTGATTGGTTTGTTCGATTCAAAGGTTCAACCGTTGAACCGATTCAAGCGGACTGGTGCCACATGGATTGATGATGTGGCACCACTTGGTTTAGCAGAATATCATAGTTGCCCACGACATGGCCGTTTCTTATTGGACCGGTGATCAATGTAGTTGTTGATTGTGTGATGATGTTGTATACGTGGCAGGATGTTACGCGCCTATGTGTGCTGACGTGGTGCTATATGCTATTCTGTGCGGCTGATGACTCTTGACCGTCTGCACACGCGGTGCAGCTAATTAGCCCACATGTCCTGATGTCACATGCATGTCATCATTTTGCAGATTGAGTCCCATTCACGTATAACGCACGAACCACTTTTTCGATGTTTCTTGTGAACGGCGCTCCGGCTACACTCCCCCCCTTCTATTCAATGGTGAAATCGATTTTCAAATCCAACACTCTTTAAATATGTGTTTGGATCAAAATCAAAGTTTCTGGAGAGTGAAGAACAATGTTCTTTGTGTTCTTCATCAAGAACATTTTCTAGAAATTTTTTTATCTTCAATTTTTAATGCATGTTATCTAATATAATTTTTATCCGATTTTAACATATGATATATTAAACTAAAGATCGTCCAGAAATCAATCCATATATCCTAAATACATGAAAAAATTAATATTAAAAACATGCTTTAATCGAGTTCAAAAATTTCTGCACAATTTGAATTTGCTGAAAATTTCCAGATTTTGCATATTTTCGTCCCTACTTCAAAAGATCATTTCCCACTCAATTTTCTTCCAAAAACTAAGTACAATACGTGTGCAGAAAACCCTTTCTACAAGGACTTCAAAAGTACTAAAATCATGCCAATAACAGTATAATAGAAGGACGAAATTCGAACTCAAATTTGACTTAAAAACCTTTGTTCTCGCCAAATTTTCAAATTTGCAGCAACAACTTCAAAAAATCATATCTCTCTAATTTCTTAACAAAATTAAATTATTCAAGTTTTAAATGAAAGCTAACATCATGAAGTTCCATTTCAAAAGAGGTCAAGCAAGAAATCGAACAGAAGGAGGCACGCAAATTGGAGTCGAAACAGACTGAGAATTCGTGATTTTCGCCCAAATTATCAGATTCACAGGTACAACATCAAATTAAGTAATTCAAGTTATATATGAAAGCTCATAATCATGTAGTTTTCATCTATACTAATATCATGCCTTAAACCGATCAAAAAGGGACAAAAATAAAGCAAGGATATAACGCATGTTTTTCCCATACAATGCAAATTAACTAGGCAAGCCTCTAATTCCAACAGACTGAATCAATTAAAGATAGCTGAATTGCAACCCAATAATATTAGATGTCCTGAATCTGAATATTTTTTAGTTATATTTTATTTTTATTCTCCTTCTATTATGAGAAGAAAAAACTCTTTTTTTTTTTCTATTTTTTTGTTTTAAATATTTACACAATTTACCTATATGCTGTTATTTAATATTAAAATTTTAAAGGAAAATTGCAGTTAATTGGAAGATGGTAAATATAAACAGATCAATATTAACAACCCACATTAGAGAGTTGATACTAATTTACTTCGTATAGATCTCTCCCCCAAATATGTCGACAAAGTTGAATTTCATATTGTAAATATATGAAATCCCAAAGAACGTTAAATAGGGGAATAACAGAAAAAATAATATTTAATACACCTTTAATAAAGATATATATAGTGAATTATAATTGTAGGACGAAGAATAGAGTAGAATTATTGCGGAACGAAGAGAGTAATTTATTTCTGTGGTCATAGTCATCCTAGAAAAAGGAGTTGCCAAGAATAAAATATTAGTTGGATTCGATCCAGAACAGTTAACCAAGAAATGTGGAATATGAAAATTGATCACATAATATTACAATAAGATCCCAGAAATAAAGATGAAAAATTCAAACTCGATCCATTAATTAGTACAATATGATTCTACATAAATCACTCAAACATCTTTGAAGTCATCCCACTATTATATAATTGCTTTCCTCCTAATGAACCCTCTACAAATCCCAAGCAATCAAACGTTACATTAATTAGTTTTCTTCAAAACTCCATATCTTGATAATAAGTCATTCATCAAATTCCTGAAAGATATAAAAAAATAATAATAATAATAATAATGCATTATCACTAAACAGAAAACCTAGTCCAAGAAAATTACGAAGTACAACCCTAATCTATGAAAACCTAACCTGGCTTGTTTTCCACTGACCCTTCATGCTTGGCAGACTTCTTAGATCCAATATGAGGTTTTCTGAGGGCAAAAAAAGACCTAATCCTGGTAGGGTTCTTGGGAGGCTTCGAAGGAAAATCGTCGTCTTCGTTCCGAAGCTCGTCTCTTAGGGTTGTTGTTTCTCCCTTGAATGGAAGGAGCTTTCCCTTGAACAAGAGTTCATCTGCACTCATCATGGAGTAATTGTTTACAGAAAACTCAAAATTTGAGGAGACAGGGGCATCCCTGTATGCAGCTTTCTTCTGCTGAGACGACTCCCCAAAATCATTGGAGAAGGAGATTCTGGGGCTCATGGGAGGACCTCCAAGACCTTGGTGATCTGAATTCTTGTTGTGCATTTCTAAACATGGACCATTCACTGCATCAACATCATTTGGTGTGAAATTGGGATCGGAAAATTGAATAGTTTATCTCTTTCTCCTCCTTCTCTCTCTCTAAAATAAATTTGATAAGGGACCCTCTAAGACTGTAACAGTGCAACAGTAGATGTTTGTGTTTGTATCAGAGAGTGGGCCTTTCCAGGTACCAATCTCATTTTTCTTGGACACATTCAATCTTCTTACACATGACTTTATCCGTTGTGTAAGAAGATTGAATGTGTTTGAAAATCCTCCACATGAGCCTGAGTATAACCAAGATGCTCATCCACTTATTTGTCGCTGTCTCAAAAATCTACTCATTAATTTATTGATGAATCCAGTTCCTTGGATTTGGTCTATAGGAAGATAACATTTTGAGTCTTCGTGTCGAATATTCTTTGAACGGAGCCCAGTTTTTAAATTTCAGTAAAAAATTAATTTGGAGAATTTGCATAAATATAATTTTAGTAAGTAGATAAAATAAAATGTAATAATTTTATAATCTAATAAATGTAATATTTTTTTGTGAAAAAAGTAAATATCTTTTTTAACAATCATCATAATTTAAGTAGATAAATAAAATGTAATATTTTTGCGGTTAAACAAATGGTTTATGAATAATTAGAACAATTCACTTTTTATTCCGTTTCTATTAAATTTTGTACTTTTTTTTATATGAAAATAACTTTTTAAAACAATGCACATAAGTATACTTTTTTAAGTTTGCAAGTAAAGTGTAACACACAATTTGAAATGAAAAATGAAGTACTACTTTTTCCGTGAATAAGTAATACGTTTTCTAGCCCAATTGTATCATAAAAGTATAACATAATTTTTAAATTAACAAAAGATAAAATAAAATAAAGAAGTAATTGGTTCGAGGTGGATAGTATATGTTAAGGAACTAGCGCGTCTAACTTTGTAAGTTCTAATCCTCCTGTAACATATAATAAAGAGATTTTCTTATTATTTTTTAGTGAGTCGAGATAGGTAAAAGATATCATTTAATAATGAAGAAACTTTATTCAATTAAGATAACATTGGAGTAAATTTATAGACAGAAGTATATAATGACTAGAATATTTTGTAATTAATAGGTCATTGTTCGTCTCTTTTGATTATATGAAACTCAATGACTTTAATATTTCTGGTTACCAAAAAAATGGAAAGAATAAAGAAAGTGATAGAGTTGTTTTTTTCTTTTTTCTTCATTAATTAATTAATTAAATTTTGTCAAGACATGATAATTTGGCTTTTAGCGAAGAATTTGATGACCAAATCTTGGAAGAATCTTTCGATGGCTGCAGTGGGATGAAGCCAATTTGTCACTTCACTCAGTCTGGAACAACACATTCCTACAACTCTTCTGCGCTTCCTCTCACCTTTGAACCACAAACATTATCTTTGACCAAAAACAACTCACTACACTTTTCCGGATAAGCATCACAACCAATATTTTATGCCAGAATTTTTTTATTTTCCTCCTAAGTTTTTTTAAGTATATAACTTTTCAATTTTAGTCAATTGTATAAAATCTTCAAAAATATTACAATTCAAAATATTTTTTATTCATTGATTTATTTGATTTAATTATATATTAATACTTTTAATCTTAAATTTTAACTAATAAGACGAGATATTAACTTTTACAACAGAACTCCTTAATTCTTTAACCAATTTTTTATTTGTTTTTAATAAGACTCTTATATTTGGGACTGAGGAATTACTTAATTAAATACATATTGCAGTAGCTAAATTTTATAATATTTTGGAGGCTAAAGTCCCCTCATTCATCAACTGGGATTCGTCACTGGTTGACGCATTTGGATATTTTACATGAGTAGTATGGATCCATTTTGTTGGAATTTATGTGGTTGTTTACAAATTTTGTTCCTGTTATGTGGCCATGATTTATTAAAAAAAATAAAAAAATCATTTCAAATATTTTAGTATTGTCATTTAGGGAGTAGCTAGGGGAGATGCAGTACTTATAGATTCTTTGCCCTAACTGTGTATATATTTATATACATGTATTATAGGAGAAACTATTTTGTGTTTAAAATTTTAAAAAAGATTTTTATAGCCATTATTTCTAAAATATCATTACTAGCTTATATGATCATGTAAGTTCAATCATGTAGGCTTATATGATCAATTGTGTAAATTTATACGATTATATTTATATAAATTGTATAAGTTTTATGATCAATTGTATAAGCTTACATAAATTGTTTAAGTTGGATCAAGAGGGAAAAAAGATTTGAAGGATGAAAAAATGAGGTTGCACGAGATGGGTTGGCAAATATGAAAAAAAAAATGGTACGGTGAGGGGCTTTCATGAGAAAGGGAAAAGAGAAAGAGAATAGGGTGGAGGGGACTTTCATGATAAAAAAGAGAGGGGGGGACTGGGTTGGGGGGGGGGGGGGGGGGGGGGGGGGGGGAGGTGTAGGTGGGGAATATAAAGAACAGATTTGTTTTTTATTTGAAATGTGCGTATTATTTTATTTTATTTTTAAACCACAACAAAAGTTTGACTATTTGTTATGGACAATATTTCCGCCATATATATGTCTGGATATATATAACACCACATTATAGATATTGTGACCAAAATAGCGGGTTTTTTTTTAGAATAATACAAAAAAAAAAATACAAAATAGGCATGTTTTGAAATAGTTTTTAAAAATAAGTAAAACATCACCGACGGTGACGATTTTATATATATATATACACACACACACTACATGCATACATACGTATATATTATATATATATACACACAGATGCATATATATTATATATATATATACACTCGTAGACATATATATATATATTCTCGCACAAACACATATATATATGTAATCATTTATATATAATATATATATATATTTATTTATTTTTATATTATAATTATTTATATTATTATTAGAATTTTTTTATATATTTGTCAAAATTATAATATTATTAATTAATATATATTTAGGAATTTATGCATATATATTTTTAAAAAATAAATAAATTAAATATTTGAAATTGTAAAATATTATAATGGTATATTTATAAATATTGATATATATATATATATATTTATATATTTATAATCTAAATATATATTTTGAATATATATATATATTTTAATTATTAAGTAAATATATAAAAATATATATTAAATTATAATTATAATTATTAATTCATATTCTAAAAATAAAAAAATATATATATATATATATTAATAATATATAAATGATATAATGAAATAACGTCACCTTAATTGACGTTTTAAAAAAACGTCAATTAAGGTGACGTTTCTTTAATTTTTTTTATACAATATATATTATATATAGATATATATATATATATATTTATATACTTATAATCTAAATATATATTTTGAATATATATATATATATATATTTTTATTTATTAAGTAAATATATAAAAACATATATTAAATTATAATTTTAAAAAGTAAAATGTTATAATTTTATTTAAGATAATAAAACAAAATTAATTAAATTAAAGAATAATTTTAATTATTAATTCATATTTTGAAAATAAATAATATATATATATATAATAATATAAATATATATATATATCCAAAAAAAATGAATAAACGTCACCTTAAGTGACGTTTTAAAAAAAACATTTTTTATTTTATTTTTATAATATATATATTATATCTAATATATATATTTATAAAATATATATTTATAATCTAAATATATATTTTGAATATGTATATATATATATATATATTTATTTATTAAGTAAATATATAAAAATATATATTAAATTATAATTTTAAAAAGTAAAATGTTATAATTTTTTTTAAGATAATAAAAATAATTATTTAAATTAAAGAATAATTTTTAATTATTAATTCATATTCTGAAAATAAAATAATATATATAATAATAATATATAAATATATATATATATCCGAAAAAACAAAAAAAACGAATAAACGTCACCTGAAGTGACGTTTTAAAAAAACATCACCTAAGGTGATGTTTTTTAGTTTATTTTTATAATATATATTATATCTAGATATATATATATATATTTATAAAATATATATTTATATTTTCAATATGTATATATATATATTTTTTTATTTGTTAAGAAAACATATAAAAATATATATTAAATTATAATTTTAAAAAATAAAATTTAATAATTTTATTTACAAAAAAATTATATTTAAATTAAAAATAATTTTAAATTATTAATTCATGAAAATAAAAAATATATATATTAATAATATATAAATATATATATATAAATATATATATATATATAAATATATATATATATATATAAATATATATATTTAAATAAACGTCACCTTAGTTGACGTTTTTTTAAAAACGTCAACATAGGTGACGTTTTTTAATTTATTTTCTTTTTTCTTTTCTTATATATAGATATATATATATATATATATATTTATAAAATATATATTTATATTCTAAATATATATTCTCAATATGTATATATATATATATATTATTTGTTAAGAAAATATATTAAAATATAATTTTTAAAAATAAAATGTTATAATTTTATTTAAGTAAAAAATTATATTTAAATTAAAAAATAATTTTTAATTATTAATTCATGAAAATAAATAATATATATATATATTAATAATATATAAATATATATATATATAAAATATATATTTGAATAAACGTCACCCCAATTGACATTTATAAGAAACGTCAACTAAGGTTACATTTTTAATTTATTTTCTTTCATAATATATTATATATAGAGATATATATTTATAAAATATATGTTAAATAACATCATAATTTATTTTTGAAATTTATAATTTAAGATGAAAAAAATAAATTTATAATTTAAGATGAAAAAATATTATTTAAATTAAAATATAACTTTTTTATTATTATTATTAGTATGTGTAATTTCAAAAAAAAAAAAAAGAATATATATTAATATGATCCGATTGATGTCAATAAATAATATTTTTTATATTGAATAAATGAATGAATTGTCATTATTGATGTCAATCAATCACTTTTTTTTCAGTTTTCAGAGTGTCGTGACTTTTTACAGACTCTCGTGAATTTACTTTGTTAGCGTGCACGTCTTCTCAAATTCAGTAATAATTCTATTGCTTAAATAATATAAATAGGGCATATATTAGCGTAATAGATAAATGCATAAAAAGAATGAGTAAGAGTAAGGGAAAACAGCGTCCTTTCAGAATTGATGAAGTGTACACCGATCTCTTGCCAATTTTGGATGTGAATAATCCATCTTTCGATATTGCATTATCGAAATCACATTTGGCTCCGCACTATCTACTGGTAAATTTAGTTTTATAAGAATTATAGTAATTTGTGTAAATATCTTATTTAAAGTGTATTTTGTTTTGTTTTTATTTTTAAATTCTCATGCAGTCAATGCCTAAGGAGATGATAAAAATCTTACCTAACACTAAAGTCCCAGTTATTTTATTTTGTTTGGGAAGTCATGGACAATGCGATATCACAGGGACCACAAAAAACCCAAATTTGACAATGCAAGTTGGGGGCACTTTGTGGAGGACGCTTATTTGAAATTGGGTGATTTATGTATTTTTTCATTGGTTAAATACTGAAACGAGAATCACTTTCAAAATTGGTTTGGTTAAATTCAGTGCTTCTTTATTATCTGGAGACGTGTCCGGTACAAGTTGTGCTTCATGTGGATAATTGTGTCGATGACAAATTTGCAATAAAGATTTATTTTTTTGTTTGTTGTGTTTTTTTAGGATATGTTTATTCGGTATAATAGTTATTTGTTGTGTTATATATATGTTATTGTATAATAATAAACTTTATTTAGTAAATTATTTGATAATATTGTTATATAAATAAAATTAATTGCCTTGAATAAGATGAAGAAATAAATATTATATATAAATTGAAGCCGAGCCAACTACGATTACAATAATTACAAACTTACAAATACCTATATAAAACTTTATACAATAATTAATACAATAATACCATTACAATATTCATGAAAGTCCAACATTTCAAATAGCAATCGTAGCTAAACCAAATCATTTTATTGCCTAGTTGAGGAAGATGGTCCACTGACGGCATCATTATCTTCAAAATTGAAAAACTTCTCTAGTTGGTCGAAGAATGGCTCATCATCCATTAGGTATGCAATTGTATTTGTCATTTTGGGATCACAATCCTATAAATGTAAGAATAATTAATAGAAGTGTGAAATAGATATTTACAATCAAGAAAATAAATGCTTGCTTAAATTATAGAGAAAATTACCCATAAACACCAACAGTCGTCTTTATGGTCTATATACCGTCGTTCAGCTATCATACGAACTCCAGCCGTCATTATCATTTTTTTGAACGTATAGTGTAAGAGAACTTACGCTCCTTGAATTGATTATTCAACACATTTCTTACGTTCAACAAGCAGTTGCTATTATGGTTACCGATTTTCCAATTACCTGCTTCGACGTCCTTCACAAGAGTATACACAAGCACGACCTCCATTTCCTTTGTCCACTCAATGTTGGAGTAGAACCTAGCTTCAAACAAGTTACAACATTTTGATTGTGGAGGAAGAGGAAAGAATATATATATATATATATTATTATTATATATATTATTTTATTTTCAGAATATGAATTAATAATTAAAAAGTATTCTTTAATTTAAATAATTTTTTTTATTATCTTAAATAAAATTATAACATTTTACTTTTTAAAATTATAATTTAATACATATTTTTATATATTTACTTAATAAATAAAAAATATATATATATATATATACTTATTCAAAATATATATTTTAGATTATAAATATATATTTTATAAATATACATATATATATATATATATATCTATATATAATATATATATTATAAAAATAAAATTAAAAAGGTCACCTTAGGAGACGTTTTTTTAAAACGTCACTTAAGGTGACGTTTATTCGTTTTGTTTTTTTTCATATATATATATATATTTATATATTATTATTATATATATATTATTTTATTTTCAGAATATGAATTAATAATTAAAAATTATTCTTTAATTTAAATAATTTTTTTATTATCTTAAATAAAATTATAACATTTTACTTTTTAAAATTATAATTTAATATATATTTTTATATATTTACTTAATAAATAAAAATATATATATATATACATATGCAAAATATATATTTAGATTATAAATATATATTTTATAAATATATATATATATAAGTATATATCTATATATAATATATATATATATTATAAAAATAAAATAAAAACATCACACTTTTATTCGTTTTTTATTCGGATATATATATATATATTTATATATTATTATATATATATATTATTTTATTTTCAGAATATAAATTAATAATTAAAAATTATTCTTTAATTTTAATAATTTTTTTATTATCTCAAATAAAATTATAACATTTTACTTTTTAAAATTATAATTTAATATATATTTTTATATATTTACTTAATAAATAAATAAAAAATATATATATATATATATTCAAAAATATATATTTAGATTATAAGTATATAAAACTATATATATCTATATTTATTTATAAATATATAAATATATATATATATATATATTTATATATATCTATATATAATATATATTGTGTAAAAAGAAAAACAATTAAAGAAACGTCACCTTAATTGACGTTATTTTAGAACGTCAATTAAGGTGACGTTATTTCATTATATCTTTTTATTCTTATATATATTTATATATTATTAATATATATATATATTATTTTATTTTTAGAATATGAATTAATAATTATAATTATAATTTAATATATATATATATCTATATTTACAAATATACCATTATAATATTTAACAATTTAAAATATTTAATTTATTTATTTTTTAAAATATATATACATAAATTCCTAAATATATATTAATTAATAATATTATAATTTTGATAAATATATAAAAAATTCTAATAATAATATAAATAATTATAACATAATATAAATATATATAAACATATATATTATATATATAAATGATTACATATATATATATATGTGTTTGTCCGAGTATATATATATATATATATATATATGTGAGTGCGAGTGTGTATATATATATATATGTTGTTGTGGTGTGTGTGTGTGTGTTTATATATAATGCATGTGTATGTGTTATGCATGTGGTATGTATGTGCGAAAGGTTGTATATATATATAAAACAATAAAAACGTCAACTAACGTTATATTTTATTGTTTGAGTTTTAAATCGTCATCCGAGGTGACGTTTTTTTTAAAAAACGTCAGCGCGGATGACGTTTTACCTATTTAAAAAAACTGTTCCAAAATCAACCCATTTCGTAAATTTTTTTTTTTCGTATTATTTTGAAAAAAACCCCCCCAAAATAGCATATGTACCAATTTTAGGGTATGTTTGTGTGGGTTGTTCTAAATTGGGCTTGTCACATCTAAAGAGATGTGGGTGTGATTTTATTGGTTTTGGAATTTTCGATTCTTGGAACTGTGAGGGATGAAATTGAAATCGAACTGGCATATAGTTGGTTTCAGTTTCAATTTCAAAACCGCTTCTTTCCACAGTTTGTAGTTTTTTTTTCTTTTTTTAATTTTACACTCGAGATAGTTGATTTGAAACTGGAACCATCGGTTCCCAAAATCAAAATTGAACTGATCAGATTATGATTTTAGTTTCGAACCGTCAATTTCAATTCCAAACCAATATCAAACTTAAGGATAATGCAGATTGGGCCTCGAACCTGAGCGAGCCAAAGCTTGGCATACGTTTAAAGCCCGTCAATTTAGTGCATGTCGAATTATCAATTTTAGTACGGTTGTTGCAATCTCCAATTCCATCATGAAAGCCCAAATAAATTAGTTAAATAAGTTGAAACAATTATGAAGTGAAATCTAGAATTATTTAACAAATAAAAAATGAATGACAATAAATACTGAAAGAAAGAATAAAAATGTATAAAATATTAAAAGTAAGAATGTAAAAATCTGAAAATTGAGTAATGCAATTTGAAAATAAACCAAAATAAATATCAAATTTGTTGCGTATTTGATTTTATTTATTGATAAATTTGTTATCCCATTGTTTATTGTCTCTGCTGCTCTTACTTTCCCACTAGAGAATTTCTGTCATTGCAATGCAACTATATAGTTATATTCACAAAACAAATTATGCACGAATTTTGTGGGCCGCTCCATATTGTTGATTTTTTCTTTCTACAGAAAATTACTTCATCATTAACTGATTTAGAAACATAAAAATACCCATTTTTTATTTAAAGATAATTTTCTTATTATATTAGTATAGATGCATAAAATCTTAATAGTTAAACAAGTAATACTTTATATTGTGTTACACGTGCTCTCGATGAACATAAGTTTTTGTGTTATTTGATAGATATAAGCATATGTTCATTCCTGTAATTTTTTCTCCCTTAAAACTTCAAACACAACACGATTTGATAAAACAATTTTCAATTAAACAAGTAATACTATTATATTTCACGAAAATATTTTCATGGTTAAGCAATAATATATTAACGGTTGAGCACTTATACTTTTACAATTAAACTACTAATATTTTAAGGTTAAAACTGTACACTTCAACACATATACTAATATATTTACAGTCAAGTAGCATTATATTTAAAGTTAAACAGTAATAACATTGAACACTAAGAGTAATATTTTTTCGGTTAATAGAAAATATTTTTTCTATACAAAAAGTACTATGTTTACGATCAATACATATTACTTTTGAAGACAAAGAATAATATCATTAAGATTAAATATCTAGTGATGTTATTACGGTTAAAGTAGTAATACCTTTACTGTTAAATCAATATACATTTCAACACAACAATTATATTTTTATAGTTAAAGAGTAATATATTTCTACACAAAGAGTAATACATTTCAACAGAATGAGTGATACATTTGTGATTAAAAAATAATATTTTTTAACACAAGCAACAAAACATTTTACAGTTAAATAATAATATACATCAACACAAAAAGTAATACATTCACAGTTGAAAATAATAAGTTTTTTTTAAAGAAATTATTAGTTGATATTTATATATTTGTTGAGAATATATTATAAATTCTATTTTTGGACTACTTTGTTAATATATTAGTATAGATTCAACAAAATTTAACTAAAATTTTTGCTTAATATTACAATTTAACTAAAAGGTATTACTTGTTTAACTAAAAACTATTAAAAGTTTAATTAAAAAATACTACTCACGCTTGGCTAAGAACACAAAATTAATGGGCATGAGTCGTACGCATGCTAGACGCGAGTTATACACATGTCGGATGTAACATTTTTATTTTTTCTAGTTTGGCATTTTAAGGCCCGTCTATCAATTTTAAGTGAATATTGTTAAATCTGAGCATTAGAAATTACACTAATATTATATATATACATACATAATTATTTTGATAAACCATGAATTTACTTACGTAGGAAATTAATAAAAGAATCAAGAAAAGATAATTTGACCTTAGGGTTCAAGATAGCTTTATCATAAATAATATAAATACGTTGAATATAAACAATAAAACAAGTAAGAACAAAAATATATTAACACTAAATTTGATAAATTTAAAAGAATGGTTTATAGGAGTCATGCCATTTGATATTGTCCTAAGGTTATGTTGACCTCCCTTTGTACAGGTGCTATCGATTCATCACGACCTCAAGATAAAATTCAAATTAATCTCGTCGCACCTTCTATTGTGAGCACGATCACAAGAAGACTATATTAAATTAATTTTGTCTTGTTGCCCATAAATTATTACTATATAGAGAATACTAGAGAGTAGTGAAGAAAATAATGTATGCAAGTATGTATCTTTCTTGACCCCTAAAGACCACTTTATATGGTACAAGAATGATGTAGGTTACACCATAAAATTGATGACATTATGATTTTAATGTGTGTGCTACAAAATTAAAACAAATATTACAAAATTAAAAGAGAGTTTAAATATATATACACACACATATATATATTTCCTTTTCTTTTCAAGTTTTGAAACTTTAAAAACACAACAAATATTTGGATGAATTCAGTTGTACGAGTTAGACATGGTACAACTAATGCGCAAAGATCTCTTTAGTTATAAAATAGAGGATCCTCTACTTTTTAATTAAGTATTAAGATATACTAGTATTTTTCCTGGAAATTGCACAATTTAAAATATGATAATGTAATAAGTTATTAGAAAATAGTAATATATTTTTTAAAATAAATTATATAATTATATAAAATATATTTTTAATAAAAATAATTTAAAATAAAAATATCTTAGAATATAAAAAATATATTAAATATTAAAATATACTACAATTTATGTATGAATTTTTTTATACTTAAAAATTAATTAGATATTTTTATATATGCAATATGAATATCAAACTGAAGATCATGAAAAATAGATTAATTTGATATATTTTTTTTTTATAAAAATGAAGTTGAGATTAAAAAAAGTTACAAGTCTTCAAAAATTAAAATGAAAAAATAAAAACATAACTAACTAAATATCATATTTTTTCAAAATAAAAAAGGTGATTTGAACCTTGAAATGACATTCCATAAATTTGTCCAACTTCTTTTATATATATAAGATTAATCATTTTTGTGTAAAAGCTTTTCATTTCACATCATGGTCTAATTATCTTCCAATGAGAATGATGATTATTCAATTCTTATTTATCGACATATTAGATATTCAAATATGATATTATTATCACTATTATTTCTTCCGTGCGATGTATGATTTGTAATATTTATAATAATATAATAGTTAGTAAATTATAATTAATAGTAATATAATTATTAAGTTGTGTATTTTGTTTCGTTTCTCATTATCACGCTGTGTGAAATTTTGTTACTTTTATGTAATAAATAATAATTTTATAAAATAATAATATATTTTTTAAAAATAAATTTCATAATATAAAAAATATATTTTTTAATATAATTTTATTTTACATACAAATATCTCACAATTTTATTTTATTTTTAAAAATTTTAAATATCAAAATGTATTACAATTAATCTATTTTTTTATATTTTATAAAAAAAAGTTTCTATATGCAATATGGATATCAAATTAAAGATCTTGAAAATATAATTAATTTGATATATTTTTCATAAAAAAATAGTTAAGATGTAAAAGTTATAAGCGTTTAAATTTGAGGTGAAACAAATAAAAAATAGTGAAAAAGGTAATCGGCCAGCAATTTCTGCACAATCCCACATCCCAAATTTAATAACAGGGGCAAATCTCTGTTTCTTTTTTCATTTTTTTTATTTTTTCCAAAATTTTTTATTAATTAAAGAGAGATTTAAATGAAAAAATATTCCTGTAAAGTTGTCAAACTATGTCCTGCTTTTATATTAAAATAAATTGCAAGAAAAAAACTTTTATCTAGTAATTAATCAGTATAAAGGGGCCGTTTCTTTCTTCCTTTTGCTTTTGAAAAATATGATAAATTTAGAGATCGTTAAAAAAGTTACTTAAAAGTAAAAGTGTTTTGACAAAAATTGAGAAGTTTGGATATTTGACAAATATTTTGAAGCTAGAAAAACCAGCTTCATTCCTGCTTCAACTTTTGATGAAAAATAGTTTTCTTAAAGTGTAGAAATTCAAACACTTAAAATAATTTTTTAAAAATTAAAAGTCAAAAGTCGCTTATGTAAAGCACGACGAAATACCTTATAAAAATGCCATTTAAATTTAAAATTGGTGAGTTAACGGATTATTTATTAGTCTAATTGATGGGTTCAATTGTTTTCAACGTGAAGGTGATGATAATGGTATGGAAAGAAATGGACAACGCATAATATATGTTAAATATGAATCCTTGTTTCTATTAAATAAACATTATAAGTGATATATAAAATATAAAGATATACCTCATAAAAAAAACAAAAAAAAAACATATGCATAGTGATGCATTTATGAAATAAGAAAAAAAAATAAAATATATATATATATATATATATATAAACAAAATAATTTTTTTGCAATTTTGTTTTTCACCTAAACTTCATTAGCTAATGTAGAATAACTATATTATTATTAAATTAAAATTAGATACTTTTATTCTAAAAAATTGATTCAATTTTAAAATCTAAATTATTCCACAAATTTAGGTATTTAAGAAAATGAGATGATATCAAGATGTTGTAGTTAATATATGATTCAAAATTTAGATATTTTATCAAATATTAATCAAATTACTGAATTCTGAAATTCAAGAAACATATGAAATCTAATAAATATATGATTCAATTTTCTTGAATCATTTAATTGAAACCAACTAAAATCGAACGATATTATCAAATCTGCAAAATAATATATATATATATATATATTTCTATCTATATATATTAAAGTAAAATAATCTCTTTTACTTTTGATTTTCCGCCTAAATGTTACTTACATTTTATCTAGAAATATTGTTATTAAAATTCTATTAAATAAGATTTTAGATATGCAAACTTAAAAACTGTAAATCATATCCATAAAAATAGTGATTTTATTAAATCCAAAATAATTAATTTTTTTTTACTCATTAATTTTTCATTTTTATAATTAACTTTTATATTGTAATTATAATTTACTGGTAAAAGTGTGAATAATTAATACGAGTGATTTGATTAATGTTTTCAAAAATATCACAAGAAGAAAATTCTCTCAGTTATCAAATCTGTGACTATGGTACTATTAAGTGATTATTTATAATTAAGTTTTAATATAATAGCAAGAAAAAATGGTATAAAGTATAATTATTACTTTTTGTTAATATTTTAAATATAAAATAACATATTTTTTAATAATAAAAACTATAAAAGTAGCTAATGTTTATTAGACGAGGTCTGTGAATATTAAGAGAGTCAGATTGTAGCTACTATGCATAGAGCTTAGACGTGGCTTCTCCAACGACTTTAATATATTTTTACCAATATAGACTATATTCTCTGCTCAAAATTCGAGAATGGAATTTATTTATTCGTTGAATTTTCTACTGTTATAGATACTCCGTAACAAAATTAGAAGTCGTTCGATGCTATATATTAAGTGAGATTTTGTTGATATTTTAAAAGCTACTATTTCACTTGTACTTTGCATATTTTATAAAAATAATAATATAAATACATAATTATATAATATATATTTTTGTGTTTTAGCATTTCATGGAACACCTCATTATCATTACTAAATTAAAGTGTGACGTCATAATGGGGTACACCATATGTCATGCATTGATAAAGCACAATACAAGACTTGTTGAACCTAGTTTTTTATTTATTTCATCACTGAGGAGCAGCACTCTCTCCACCAGAGTTGATCATTTAAACTTGAACCCCAGAGTCCTCTCTGCAAAACCCAAGAGAGATTGAATCTCTTTTTCATCATCAATATAACCACTCCGATTAGTGTCGGCTTCTCTCAGCTTCCGGCCAGCCCTGCACCCGGGGAAGAACCACACGCCGCGGCTGCGCATGGCCTCACACAGCTCATCCTTGCTGATCCGCCCATCCTTATCTTTGTCGAACTTCATTAGCCATTTCTTGAACTCCTGCACAGAACTGTTGTCCTGCTCGCTGCCTTTGGCCGACCACGTTGGCGCTTGATTTATTTTCACCTTTCGATTTGAATCATTAACTGTTGGGTTTGAAGCCGTATTCAAATTATTACCGCAGCTAATGATGGCAGCACGCAGCTCCTCTCGGCTGATCTTTCCGTCCTTGTTCAAATCGAATTTCTTCAGCCATTCCATAAGCTCCTCTTTAGTCATCTGGTTTTTGTTGGCGGCTAAAGCGCTGAGAGCCGCCTTATCGCCGCCGTATAACGCCATTTGTGTGTCTTCCGTGTCGATTTGCAGGATGGCTGGGTTTATAGAACATGCATTTAGTAATAAGCACCTTGAAAAGGAATCTTTGTCCACAACGGTTGGGTCGTGGAATCATCTTTTACTGGATTCTTTCTTATCTGCTCGTGGTGGAACCCTAATGAACTGGGGCGGTGGGGAGGATATGATTTTTAATGATCACCTTTAAATGAGTTCATTTTAAGTTTTGATGGTAATAATGGAGATGCATACTTCCAAGTGGCCCTCAAAATAAATAAACAAATTAATAAATTTTAGTGGAATCAATTCAAATGCTGCTTCTCCATTACATTTAAGTTTTCTTTAGGAGTAACAAAAATATCTATATCTAAATATAACTAACTTGAGCGGAAATAAACTAATACAAGAGATCTTTTAAATATTTTTCAATTTTTTTGTACACTATTAAAATGATCAAAAGATCCTTATATTCAATCAATATACCCAAAATTTATTCGGAACATCCAATTGAATAAATAAAGTAATGTTCAAGAAATAAGTTCGAACATAAGTATATGTGTTCGACCAATCCCATCGTACACAAATAAATGTGTTCGATAGATCAGGTTTGAATATATATAAACAAGCGTGCGACGAGTTTTAAAAAAAACGCAAAAAAAAAAAACGAACATAATTACGAATTTTAACCAAATCTTTCCTCAATGTATATTTTCATCTAAAATACTTATAAAAAACCCAAAAATTCAAGAATCCTAGAAGATTCATTTGAACGATAAGCTTGTTCTCTATTTTTTTATTTTCTTCTTCATGTTCTCTTGTTTAATTTTTTAATTAAAAGGGTATTTGTTTAAAATAAAATATTTAATAAAATAAAAATTAGATGAAGTGTACTTGAAGTATTTGAGAGTACAATAAGTTGCGCCCTTAATACAATTAACAATAAAAATTATATACTTTTTAAACCAAGTAAATTACCCCTTGGTTAAATGTAAATTATATAACCCTTGAATCTTCAAAAATAAATACAATTAAAAAATTGAAAGTTAATAAATATTCTTCGCTCTTGATTTACAATGACAGAAAAGGATTGAAAATTGAAGGAAATAAATTAGGGCCCAAATTAAGAAAAAGACTGAGAATTTTAGGGAAGATTTAGATAAATAAATAAATATATTAATTGGATGTAATTATTGTTGTAGATGGGAAGTAAAAATGGATAATCCTTAACTAAAATAAAAGAAAACTTTAATAGAGAAAATTATAAATAAACGTAATTCATTTTTATAATCTATATCTATGTATATACTGAAGCTATAAGAAAGCGAATATACATTGGTTAGTTTTTTATTCATTTTTCTCTTAAGAAACTTTTTCCAAATAACTTATTTTCTTTAAATTTATTTTTTATTTATAATATATTACAGTAATGTTTTTTCATAATTTTTAATTTGACATTCATATTGCTTATGTTAAAATGACATATTAAAATTTAAAAAATGTAACTATTTATGTGTTTATTATTTGTGTACATAGATTAAATTATTTATTATAGGTTAAACTATTTATATTAGACTTTGACTGCAAATAAAAATTAGTTAAACATTATTTTGTATTAAATTAATAAAAAAAATTAAAGGTTTTATTTACTCTTTTATCTTTGCTTTATTTTGTGAATATATTTATTTATATACTAATATAAGTGCAAACATGACAATTTGGTGACATTGTTTTTCTCACCCTGTCTTGTACTTTTTGGGTGGTTTCAAAATAAGTTCTGTATTTTTTTATTTTATCAATTTTATCTTGTATTTTTTTTAATGCTTAATTTAAATCTTATTTTTTTACAAGAATTAATAATGTTATCAGAAAAAAACTTTTGTCTATCACATGACCTCAAATAAATTGAGATTTTATAATATTACGACCAGATCGATTATGTGGCAGCGCTAGTGTGAAATATTATGCCATGTCAGACTAGATTAGAGGAATAATAATGTGGTAAGATAGTAATTCTTCTATTATGCAATACTATTTCAAAAATAGCATTTTAATTGTGAGAAATAAAGCCTTTGTTCAAACCACACCTCAACAATCTTCCAGTTAAACTCAAGCCCATAAATAGTTGTCAATGATTGAATTGCATATTTGGATTGAATCTCTCTCTCTCTCTCTCTCTCTCTCTCTATATATATATATATATATATATATATATAAAAGCAAAAGTCACCCTAAAAATAACAACACCAATTTTTCTCGCCTAAATTGATTTCTAAATTGGAAAAATGTCTCATTTTTTAATAAAAAGAAAGTAAGCACAATTATAATATTATAAATAATATTCCTTTTACATTCATTTAACCAGATGAATATTTCCATAAACAATAAATTATGAAGATTACAATATAAATCACAAAACTTTTATTTATAATCATAATATTTCTATATTAAAAAATTTTATTTTCTTTGAATCATGATCTTCATATATTTCTTTGACACAATTGTATTTTTTTATTGATTCTAATATACAAAAAAATATGGGCTCCTCGATTACGCGGACAGTTGGATAACGAAAAAAATCAATATTAAATTATTCAACGTGAAATTACAGCTAACTAACAAAAAGTAATATTATGCGTCTGTAACACACCAATCCAAAAGATCTGCATAACAAATTAATTCAAGAAATAGCTGAAATTTTTATATTAAAATTTATTATTTTAAATTTTCATAATCTAATTTTATTATTTGTGGAATGCTACCATTTATTTATTTTTTAATTATTTTTTATTATTTTTATGATATCATAATTGTTTTTCTATTTTCTATTATATCAAAAATATTTCTTATTTTTTCAATTTAAAATTATTATCATTTTCAATTTTTATTTTTCATAAATTATTATTATTTTTACTTAATTTTATAATTTATTGAATATAAAGATCTAAAATAAAATAAGAAAAAAAAACTTTTTTTACCTTAAATAAACAAAGAAATCTATTAGCCAAAAATTTTGTTACACAAAATGGAATTCAGACAAAAGAAAAAACAAAGTTTGATAGATGTGTATAATATAAATAGAAGATTGTGGTTCTTCAAAGATTTTTGGTGTATTTCGTCACTACCCGTGGAATTAATAAGGAGTCTTATCTTTTACTAGAATTTAATAAAAGGGAAATCATAATGAAGAGTTAGATACACTAATTAAGATTTATCTTTCGAAAAGAAGGAATTTGATCACATGCTCAATTCTACAAAAATAACACACATCCTAGTTCAATGGGAACTAATTCCTAATCCTAATACAACTATATATATGTGTCTATATATACAAGACCACCCTCACAAATATTCATGGCCACCAACAATAGCCTTCTAAATATATCCAAATAATACAACATAATTTTAAAATCAAAAAATACTTATTATTATATTATAAGCTTTAAAATATTTTTGTGAGAAGTAAAAATAATCATAAAAAAGATAAATAAATACATTTTTATAGATAATAATACAACATAATTTTAGTATATTTTGAAAATAATAAGTGTAATTTCAACATTGAAAATCGTGGCTCTATTAATTAAATTGTTTTATGATATCTTATGTCCATATATATATATATATATATATATATATATATATATTGATATAGATATATAGAAAAATAAATATCATAATTAAAAAGTAGTTTATGTAGAAAAATTTAATGTTATATAGGAGATACTTCTCTTTTTATTCTATACATACGAATAGTGATAGTCTGTAGGCTACTTAAAATTAATTATATAATTTATTTTACATAAGAAAAAAACCAAATTTAGTAAACAAGTTACAACGGAAAAATGCTATAAATTTAATTTATAGAAGTAATGATGTATGCATATATATTAGAGTCAATAAAAACTAATAAGTATAACAGTGTCAAAAAAAAATGAAGATCATGATTAAATAAAAATCAAATATCTTAATATAGAAAAATTATGATTCTAAATATAAGTTTGGCGAAATGTTGTAGTGCAATCTTCATAATTTATTGTTTATGGAATTTATTTGGTTTAATGAATGTAAAAGGAATATTATTTATAACATTACAATTGTGCTGACTTTTTTTTTCCGAAAATTAAGCATTTTCCAGATTTAGAAATCTATTTAGGCGGAAAAAATTGCTGCTGCTATTTTTAATTATTAAATATAAAATAATTTTTCTTTACTTAATTGTTATATATATTTTTATATTTAACCAAAATAATTAAGTAGATATGAACAAATCATTCTCTAAATATCCACGCAAGATATCAATCTTATAAGATTATGTATATCTTTTGTCTATCTAAAGACATAAAAAAATAAATATCCTATACTAGTGATTTTTTTGTTCTTTACTAATAATTTTTGTTAAAAAAATTTTACATTTGAATGTTTAATGAAATTGAAAAATTGATTATAATTTTTAATTATTTGACAATACTTGCTCTTTTTTAATATTATATTGTTAATGTATATTTATTTATTTACTTATTATTGATATATTGTTTCATCATATACATGTTTCATTGAAATAATTTATTTTATCAGTGAATTTTTTAAGGAAATTTTAATCTTTTAGAGATATTTTACTAAAAATTCTTCTAAAGTATGTGAATATATATATATATATATATATATAATTTTTTTTTTGTCAAACATATAAGTTTTACTATGATCACAATTTTTTTTAAAACAATCTATTTTCACAATCATAAAAACTATTATGCAATTTTGTATATGTTTACTGTAAATATACATATTTATGTTGTGTTGAAAATAATATATTAACTTACTTTTTAAAATATAATGTATTCATATATGAATATGTGGAGATGGGGTGCGGCGAGGTTAATAAAATTATCGTATCATATTAATAATTGTAATAATTTGTACAATATATACTTGAGGCTAACTATTGAATATTCTTTGATTATAAAATAAAAGAGAGAGAGGAAGGAATACATATGAATGTTATATAATACTTGAATTTTCTAATATCATATAAATAAATTAAATTAGAAAATTTCACACATTATCCGTGCATTGCACGGGAGCTTAACTACTATATATAAAATCAGAAGTCACAATAAAAATAATAGCAGCAATTTTTCCCGTCTAAATTAATTTTTGAATTAGAAAAATGTCTAATTAAAAAAAAGTTAGCAAAATTATAATATTAAACAATAAATTATGAAAATTATAATGTAAAATTTAGCTAAACTTCTATTTAGAATCATAATCTTTCTATATTAAATATTTGATTTTTCTTGAATCATGATCTTCATATATTTCTTTGACACCATTGTAATTATTATTTTTATTGATTGTAATACACACACACACACACACACACACACACACACATATATATCAATATCTCTCTATATATAAAATTTATAGCAAGTTTTCACTTCTTCTGGCATGAATTCATTATAAATCTCTTACTAAATTTGGTTGTTTTTATTTTTTATGTGGAATAAATGATATAATAAATTTTAAGTAGTCTGTAGACTAACATTATGTGTATGTATATATAAAAAGAGAAGTATGACATAGAAAACATTAAATTTTCCTAAATAAACTACTTTCTAATTATGTTATTTATTTTTTTATACATTTATATCAATATTTATCTGTATATAAGATATAATAATACAATTTGATTAATAGAGTCACGATTTTCAATGTTGAAACTACACTTATTATTTTCAAGATATACTAAAATTATGTTGTATTATTATTATCTATCAAAATATATTTATTTGATTATCTTTTTTATTATTATTTTTATTTTCACTAAGAATTTTAAAAGCTTATAATTTTTTTATTTCAACTCTACTTTTTTTATGATAAATATATGCAGTTAATTCTATTATAACAATATTTAAGTAGACATTCATATTGTATATATACATATATATATATAAATATATATCTATACATAAAGACTTAATTATTAAATATAAAATACTTTTTCTTAAGTTAATTGTTATATATTTTTATATTTTTCTAAAATAACTAAGTAGATGTTAAACAAAACATTCTCTAAATATTGAAGGAAGAAAATAATCTTATAAGATTATGTATATTTTTTTATATTTCTCTATCTAAAGACATAAAACAAATACAAAAAATAAGTCCTATGGTGGTATTTTTTTGTTTTTTACTAATAATTTTTGTTTTAAAAATTGAGATTTGCATGTTTAATAAATTGAAAAATATGATTATAATTTCTAATTATTTGACAATATTGGCTCTCTTTTAATATTATAATTTTAATGTATATTTATTTCTTCATTGATATATTGTTTCAGCATATATATGTTTCGTTGAAACAATTTATTTTATCAGTGAAGTTTTTAAAGGAATTCTAATCTTGTAGAGATATTCCACTAAAACATTTTCTAATGTATGTGAATATATATATATATATATGTGTGTGTGTGTGTGCATATATTTTATCAAACATATAAGTTTTACAATGACCACATAAAAATAGTTTTTTTAACTAATGTGTTTTCACAATCATAAAAACTATTATGCAACATTTTTATATACTTATAGTAAATATACATATTTATGTTGTGTTGAAAATATTATATTCACTTACTCTTTAGAATAAATAAATATATATATGTATATTTGGGGGAAGTGACGGGGCGAGGTGAATAAAATTATGGTATCATATTAATAATTGTAATAATTTGCACTTCACATATTTGAGGCTAACTATTGAATACTCTTATTAGAAGATAAAAGATAAGAGTGAGAAAGAAATACATATGAATATTATATTAATACTTGAATTTCATAATATTATATAACTAAATTAAATTAAAGAAATCACAAATAATATTTTGTTCGTACATCGCACTCGAGCTTAACTAATTTATTTAATAATGGATTAAGCTATTAACGGTGGACTTAAACTAAAATATAAAATTAATCAATTAGTTATTTTAGTAAAAAACTATGGGAATATCTTAATATTTAAATATAATATAATTGATATGTCATAATTGAAACTTTAAAATAGTTGTATATAATATAAAATAGTAAGTAAATTTAAATGATATGGTGTTATAAATACTAGTATTACTTCCGTGCATTGGACAATTTATAAAATAATAATATAATAAGTTATTATAAAAATAGTAATATATAATATTTTAAAATAAAATACATACTTATATAACATATATTTTTAATAAAAACTTGTTTAAAATAAAAATATCTTACAAATAAAAGTATATTAAATATTAAAATATACCACAATTAATATATGAAAAATATTTTATATTTAAAAATCAAAATTTTATTTTTATATATGCAATATGGATATCAAATTGAAGATCATGAAAATATGATTAATTTGATATATTTTTTCATAAAATGAAGTTGAGATGAAAAAGTTATAGGTCTTTAAAAATCAAAGTAAAAAATTAAAGAAAAAGAACAAATGTCAGGGTATCAGATTTTCTATTGTTAGTATATATATAGAAAATAGATTTTACATCTTGAAAATATATTTTGATATTTATATTATAGAATCTCTCATTAATTTATTATAACCATATTTTTAGGACATTAATTATTAGTATTTAAACCAAGTGTATTGTTATTACAAAAAAATATAAGAAAAAGGCCCACGACTTAGCCCACTAATATAACTCATATGGCTTGAGCTCTGTCAAGACCGACCCACTATTGACAACCCGTGGATTGAGCTGGGTTCATATATATTTTTCTGCCCAACCCAATCCTCCTTACTGGTGTTTACATGACAATTTGGCCCATTTATTGGTGGCTAACACAGACCTGAGTTTGCCCGAGCCAGTTTGACATCTTGGTTAAATTCAAGCAACTAATTTGTAACATACCATAAATAATAAAAATTGCGAAAATTGATAGAAAGAGGTTTTAATCTGCAACCATAATTTACGGAGGCCTTGTGGATGTATGAACTACCAATAGACCGATGATAAACAAAATTTATATATTTATTTTAGGTTGATTTAAATATATTTTATACGTAAAAACATGTTATGTGATTTTTATATCTTTTTAAATGATTTTTGAATTTGTTCTATTATTAATATTTTTAATGCAAGATCAGCATTAAAATGTAAATTTTTTATTTCACCTTTGAAAGAAAAGAAGTCACACAGTACTATGTCGATTGAATTACATGTTCTAACAGAACATATAACGTAACAAATAAAAAATTGAAAGTTATGAGAAATTTAAAAAAATATATAGTTTAAATCAAAGAACGTAAACGTAAAATATATGATGTGGAGCAATGAAGGGTTATTTGACCACTTTTATCATTTTCAACAATTTTCATTAAAAAAATTTAATTTTGTGTTTGACTATCTTTCATATTCTTAAATATTCCTGCATCTCTAAGTAAGAATTATGAAGTTCTAAAATGTATTACTCAAAATTCTAATTATTAAGGATATCATTTCACTCTTCGTAAGTAGAACGTTGTCTTCTACGTATTACTCTCATGTTAGTTGTGGCACCCCATTCTTATAAACCTTAACATACTTTTAACCTAATTAAGCATGTACATATTTTTTTCACCTGTAAACACCCGTAACATGTTTACATGATACAATTCATCTCAGAATTAAAAGCTCACTTACACCTATAAGCAAGAATCTATAATAGATGCAAAAGTATTCACCACAATCAACCAATATTTACGTGTCAAAATCAAGTAATATTATGCAAGTCCAAATAGAACAACAAAATAGAGCCCCAAAAGCATAGTAAGCCCATGGTTTAGCCCTAAAGGTCGTCATTCATGTACACCAATCCTTAAAAGCTTGCTAAAGCACAAACAACATGCCTGGTAAGCCGTGAGCTTACACATCATCATCACGCTCACAAACTAGGTGAGCTAAAGTCCGGTAAGTAGAAATCATGCATGTACTAGTTAAATATTTGCAGAAGTTTTAAAAGAGACGTGAAATGCATACTAATGAAACCTTAACACATGTTCTAAAATATTTTCTCTTTATAGGGCCTGTGACCCACCTACTGTGCACCGGAAAGAGCTAGCTCAATAAATATCATAATCATAGACTCTATCCATGTCTCACATGCCACCGGCCTGACAAATCGAGCCTATCCATGTTTCACATGCCACCGACTCAATATATCATAGAGCCTATCCATGTCTCACATGCCACGACTCAACATATCATAAAGCCTATTCATGTGTCACATGCCACCGGCCTAACGAATCAAGTCTATCCATGTCTCACATGCCACTGGCCTCGATACACTAGTAGTTGTCAACATTATATTTTTCGTTTCTTTTCATCATATAGTGCATGCAAAGCAGGCTATACACAACTTATGCATGCACATGCCAATATTCGTGAATGTTATGTTTATACAATATCAAATCAGCCATTCACACCACGTAATTCATATCCATCAATATCAAGAAGCACAAGTCACAAATATCTCATAGCCAAATAATACAAACAAGTATTATGTCTATGCATTGTAGGTGCAAATGGATTTCTACTTACCTCTGCTTCAACTTGATTATTAAAAATTTGATCTCTTACTTCACCGTGGAGGTTAATCTATAAAAGACCAATCAACAATTAATGAAATAATAATTTTTGACTTTCAATTCATATTATACTCGATTTCATAGAATATTCGTAGATAAGCTAATTCTTATAACTTAACTGAACTAACATAAACTTCAAGCCAGTGCATGCATTTTAATATATCTGCACATACGTACATACATATCAATTTCACATTTCACTAATTAAGCAGCAATGATTACTTCGATAATGAATTAAAGCATTATACCAATACCTATATTATTATAACAACAAATACCTTTTTTTTTTTTTCCTCTAAGACATAATTAAGATTTATCAATATCATTTCAAAAAACAATTTTGTAAGTTTAATAGACCCATTAATCTAATCCACTCACTTTATTATCTAGACAAAACAACAATCATTGAATTTAAGCTGATATAATTGAACGAAAAGATTTCCTAAACATAAATAAACTTAATCATCAATTTTTTTTAATATAAATTTAACTTTTGTTATCTACTGAATGTTTCCATAACTATCATGCTTAATTAAATACTAATAATAGTGATTTAAGTCAATTATATTAGAAGATAAAATCAAGGTTTATGAAACCTTACCTTTTCAATCGCCAGCTGCTCCACCATTCACTTTTTTATATTCTTTGTTTGGTTCAAATTGTGAAAGAGAGAATACTTATCATTTTATTCCACCGCCTTTCATTTCCTTAATCTGATCACTTTCATTTCCTTAATCTGATCACTTTCTTTTTCATTATTATTATTATTATTATTATTATTATTATTATTATTATTATTATTATAAACTTGCCATGTGTAATCTTATTTTATTAATACTTGACACATAATTCTCCCTCAACATTTGGCCTAGGGGGTTCCAACCTATAATGTAAACCCTAAATAAATATATTAACTATACACAAAACTAATCAAACATGACTGCAATATAAATCAAAATACAATTTCAATAGCACATAAAATTATAAAATGAATGTAATGCATGAACTATATTGGCCAGTGTGCTGTGAGAGGCTTCGGGTATCACATGAGTTGGTATCAAGAGCCAAGGTTTTTCCTAGGCTATGACTAACGAGAACGAAGCTACCCTCGTGACTTGATTAGAGAGATGCAGTGTTTGACTACAACACTTCAAACGTTAACCACTCGTGTTGAACAAGTAAAGGAATTTAATGCCAATATAGAAGGTCCTCAAGATGGTATAAGAAATGATGAAGAACATAGGAGATTTGCTCATGGTCTTTAGCGTGGAATCCACCAGCAAATTCCCATAAGACAAAACTATGATGCTTATTCATTCGATGAAGAAATGGAAAACATGCTTCGAGGACACCATAATCCCAACCAAAGAGACAATCGACAACACAGGCACGCTGAATTCGATTGAAGGCGGATCTTCCGTCCTTCAATGGGAATTTTAATATCGAAGGATTCCTTGATTGGGTTGCTCAAGTATAGAGATTCTTTAACTTTGCAGAAATACCAGAGGATAAGCAGGTGAAACTAGTGGCTTATCGTTTGAAAGGAGGAGCATTGTCGTGGTGGGAACAAGTTTAGAATCAGCGACGATGATTGGGAAAACAACCAGTCTAATTATGGGTAAAGATGAAGAGAATGATGATGGCTCATTTTCTTTCCCCCGATTATGAGCAATTTCTATTCTAGCAATACGAGGCGTTGGTTCAGGGATAGAACCTTGTTGCAAAATACACCTTGGATTTCTTACATCTCTCTTCACGTAACAATCTGATGGGGATAGAGGGACAATAGGTTGCAAGGTATATTCATGGATTAAAGCCTATGATCTGTGAAAAGATCGGATGTCAGATTATCCTCACCCTTAGCGAAGCAATAAATATGGTGCAACGAGCATAATTGATGGGATTTTGTAGCTTTTATGGAAGGGCGGAATCCCGCAAGAATTTTGTTGATACTCCTAATGCCAACCCTAAGACTAGCAAGGAGATTGCCTCTAGTTCTAGAAATCGTGGAAATGAGGAGCCGGTGAAAAAGCCCACTAAAAATCCTTATATGAAACCAATCAGGGACAAGTGCTATAGGTGTCACGGGGTTGGACATCGTTTGAATAGCTGCCCACAATGCCACCCGGTCAATGTGATCGGTCATGAGAATGAAGAAGAAGATGCGTGGGAAGAAGAGAATGGAGTATGCGAGCCGGATGGAGAGGAGTACGACAAACAAGCAACATTGGTGGCTCGAAAGGTCCTATTAGCACTTCGAAGAGACGACTCCCAACGAAATGTACTATTCCGAACTAGGCGTACCATTTGCAATAAGATTTTTGAATTAATTATTGATAGTGGGAGTTGTGAGAATATTATTTCTCAAGTTCTTGTCAAGGTATTAAAATTACCTATGGAAAAGCACCCCGAACCTTACCAGATTGTGTGGATTACTAAAGGAGAGGATATTAAAGTAAAGAAGAGGTATCGAGTTTCTTTGTCTATTGGTAAATTTTATAAGGATGAAGTTGTGTGTGATATTGTAGACATGGATGCTTGTCAGTTGCTTTTTGGCAAGCCTTGACAATTCGACCCCAAGACAACTCATGATGGGAGAAAGAACGTCTGTCAGTTCTTCAAGGATGAAAAAGCAATAACCCTACTGCCCTTGGGATTCAAGCAAGGGACTAAAACTCGGAAGCTCATGATGTTAACCCAATCCGCAAGTGAATGGATGAATGAGAAATGCGAAGTTAGGAAAATTCATGCTTTGGTAGTGAAGTCTGCATTCGTGGTGGGAGAATCTGAGAAGAAAAATAAAATACGTGATCGTGTTGTGGAGTTGATGAGTTCCAAGATCTATTACCCGAGGAACTTCCTGCAGAATTGCCCCCATTGAGAGATATACATCATGCCATCGATTTAGTTGTTGGAGCCACGTTACCAAATTTACCACACTACCACATGAATCCAAAGAAGGGAGCTATTTTACAACAGATGGTGGAGGATTTATTATTTAAGGGGTTGATCCAAGAAAACATGAGTCCATGTGTTGTTCCTGCATTTCTAACTCCAAATAAGGACGGGTCTTGGTGCATGTGCGTAGACTGTCGGGAAATAAATAAGATAACTATGTGGTACAGGTTTCCAATTCCTAGGCTGGAGGATATGTTGGACAATCTATTTGGTACAAAATTTTTTAGTAAGATAAATCTGCGAAGCGGGTATCATCAAATCCACATTAGACCGGGAGATGAGTGGAAGACAACATTCAAAACAAAGGATGGCCTGTACGAGTGACTTTTTTTACCATTCAGGTTGTCTAACGCTCGAGCACCTTTATGCGGCTGATTTATTAGGTGTTAAATCCATTTTTGGTTTGTTGTAGTGTATTTTGATGATATTCTTATCTATAGCACCAACAAGGATGAACACCTAGATCAATTGCACCAAGTTTTGGTTGTTTTACAGGTTAATAAAACTATATATTAACCAAACGAAGTATAGCTACATGCAAACAAATGTTGTCTTTCTTACCTTCGTAGTTGGCGGAGATGGGGTTCGTGTAGATGAAGGAAAGGTAGAAGCAATTCAAGATTGGCCTGTTCTGAAGAAAGTGACTGAAGTGTGAAGTTTCCATGGACTTGCTATCTTCTATCGGCGGCTCATTCAAAATTTTAGCACCTTAGTGGCGCCCATAACATATTGTATGAAGAAAGGAAAATTCTAATGAGGACCTTATCAACAGAAGAGTTTCGAGAATATTAAAGAGAAATTGTGTACAGCTCCTCTACTAGCTCTTCCCAGTTTTGATAAACTATTCGTAGTGGAGTGTGATGTGTGAGGGGTCAGTATAGGTGCTATACTCTAACAAGAAGGCAAGCCTATTGCATATTTCAGTGAAAAATTGAGCGGGGCGCGTCAAAAGTAGTCTACTTATGACCAATAATTTTATGCAGTCTTCAAAGCCTTGAAGTATTAGGAGCATTATCTACTTCATGATCAGTTTATAATGTATATTGGACATCAGGCCTTGAAGTACATTAATAGCCAGGAAAATATAAACCAAATGCATGCAAGATGGGTGGTGTACTTGGAGCAATTCCCATTTACATTAAAACACAAGGCTGGAATTCAAAACAAGCCTACAAATGTGCTAAGTCGGCATGCAGCCTTACTTGTGACAATGAGCTATGAGGTAACAGGGTTTGAAGTTCTTCTTGACTTATATCCCACTGACGAAGATTTTGCAGGAATTTGGCAAGCTCTTTCTTTTGAGGATTTCTATGCTTATGAAAGTTATTTCTTTATGGGATCCCAATTATGTATCCCTCGCACGTCATTAAGAGATAAATTAATTCGACACTTACATGGAGGTGGCTTGAGCGGCCATTTGGGAAGATAAAAGATAATTACCAGCTTAGAAGAGCGGTATTATTGGCCGCAGTTGAAACGAGAAATACAAAATTTTGTAAGCTGGATCGAGACAGAAAGTTCCTGGGTCATTTTCGGATTACTTTATAGAAGATGTGTGATACTTCACTGAATTTTAGTAGCACCGCACATCCTCAAACTGACAGTCAGACAGAGGTCGTCAATCGGACTCTTGGAAACTTGATTCAATGCATTTGCGGAGATCGACCAAAACACTGGGACTATGCCTTCCCGTAAGCAGAGTTTGCTTTCAACAGTGCAGTCCATAGTTCCATAGGAAATTCACCTTTTGTTGTGGTTTCTCATAAGGTTCCAAATCATGCTATGGACTTGGTAAAATTACCGGAAGTCGCTAGTGTAGCTGCCACAAAGCTTGCTAAAGAAGGATTAGATGTGCAAGCAGGAGTTCGACAAAAAATGATGGAAACTACTCAAAATTTAAGGCAACTACGAACAAGCATCGGCATTTGAACGTATTCAAAGTCGGAGACAAGGTGATGGTTTTCCTTCGATGCGAACGATTCCCAGTAGGGCAATACCACAAGCTGCAACCAAAGAAGTATGGCCCTTATAAAATTGTTTGCAAGATCAACAATAATGCTTACATGGTGGATCTCCTAGCAACGATGGGGATTTTGAATACTTTCAATGTGTCTGACTTGTATCGTTATTTCCTTGAAGAGCCTTCAACTTATCCAGATCACTCGAGGATGAGTTCTTCTCAAGAAGAGGAGACTGATGTGGAGCAATAAAGGGTCATTTGACCACTTTTATCATTTTCAACAATTTTCATTAAAACTTCTTAATTTTGTGTTTGACCATCTTTCATATTCTTAAATATTCCTGCATCTTTAAGTAGGAATTATAAAGTTTTAAAATGTATCACTCAAAATTCTAATTATTAATCATTTAGTAGAACCTTGTCTTCTATGTATTACTCCCGTGTCAATATCACATCATTTCATTATACGTAAAGTTGATATTTTTATACATAGAATCTATTATATTTTACTATTCACGTGAAAAGCAAGAGTTGCTAGCATTTGCAAAAGGGATAAATAGTATGTGTAGTGTGAGTTTTGCTCATACATAACTAGATGTCTGCCTAGCGATATACGGAATATAATATATTTTATTATACAAAAATATATGATGAAGTTATATTAATAAAATTGTGTGAAATTTCAAATTGAATTTTAAATCTGAATCCAAAACAAATTGTCCATCTTATAATTCTTAAACTTAATACAATTATTTCAACTGAATAAAAAAAATATTAAGGTGAAAGAATAGATTATGAATCAAATTATATAACTTTTTGTCTTTATAAAAAATTATATAATATCCTTATATTTTTTTATTACATACACATAAAAATTTAATTCATTAATTATTCAAATTCAATACATATATCAAAAGCAAAACAAATAATTCAACCTGTAAAAAAAATATTATATGTTTTAGATATACTATTTTGTTATAATATATGCAATATTTGTGTCAAATTGAAGATCACAAAAAAATTAATTTGACATACCATGATAAAAAGAAATGTGAAATGAAAATGATTTGAATTTATGATTTTAATAAAAATTAAAAAAACAATAAAAATTGTAAGCAAGCCACATGGTTATTCACGTGTAAAAAATAAATTGTCTTCTATCCATGGAAAACAATTTTTTATAGTAATTTTGTATTTAATATTTACAAATATTTGTGGAGATGACATGTGGACATTTACTATATTTTAGGGGTTCTTCTTATATATTAAGCTAGATGTCCGTTTGTGCAAATGCACGGGATGTAATATATTTTAATATATTAAAAATTTATAGCAAAATTATATTTATTATTAAAAAAAATATACATAATCTGTTATTTATATCAATTATTTAAATATTATTCAATTTAGAATATAATTTGTTATATTACATTATATTTTTATTACGTAAAATTTATTTTATTAAATAATAAATTGTACGATAATTTGAAGTGAATTTTGAATTGTTCCTTTATTAAAAATAAATATTTTAATTTACTAAAAGTTAATGAAATTTAACAATAATATTATATAAATTTAATATCATAATTTTATTTTTATAAGAAAATAATATAATTTCTGTTAGCCTAAATCCAGAATTTGATATAGTATTTATTCAAATTCATAATATATCAAATGGTATACTTTAAGAAATACTATTTAATTCATGAAAAATATTTTATATTTTAAATATAATTATTTATTTCAATATGTATAATATTGACATCAAATTAAAGAAAAAAAAAAGAAGATTAATTTGATATATAATATGTTAAAAATGAATTTAAAATGGAAAAACTATTTTACCTTTTTAAATTTTAATGAAAAATACAAATAAAAAAGAGAGAGAAAAAGAGAAAGAAAGAAAATGTATATAGAAGACATATATAAATTATTGGTGGATAGATGTGTTAATTCGACACCACAAAGTAATTGGAAATTACAGTTTCTTCATGGTTTGCATCATCATGTTCGTGAACTCGTCCATATCAACCAGCCCATCTCCATCTCTATCAACCCCTCTGATCATCTTCTTGCACTCATCCAAACTGCACTTCTCTCCCATCCTTCTCAGAACCTCCATCAATTCCTCTGCGCTGATTTTCCCATCTCCATCCCTGTCGAAAACCCTAAACGCCGCCTGAATTTCGCTGCTCTTCACTCCACCATTACTACTGTACACTTTACTGAACTCATCAAAGTCAATGAACCCATCGCCGTCGCTGTCCGCGGCCTGGAATGTCTGCGCCGCCTCATTTTTGGGGGTGGGGTCGCCGAGGATTTTGAGGGCTTGCTTGTACTCATCCAGGGAAATCATGCCATCCCCGTTGGAGTCGAATTTGCTGAAAATCATTTTCATCTCTTCTGTGTTCTGTTGAAGATTTTTATTGCTCTTGCTTGAAGATTTCAGGATTTCTTTCGAGTAGGTGTGGAGGAGAGATGGTTTTGGGGATGAGAGTTTCTTCGTAATGCTGCGATGGAAACTGAAGAAGCTGATTCTTGACATGATTTTTGTTTTTTTTGGTTGGGTGTTAAGACTTTTGAGAAGAAGAAGACGTGTTGCAGTTTCGCAGATTGGCTCTATCCCATATATATAGGTTTAACGCTGACGAAACTATTCATCGGTGCGTATCTCTTTCTGAACGGTAATTAAATACATGAAAAATTGCAAACCTTATAACTTAAGCATCGTTTTCAAAATTCATTTTTTGACTTTTGATCTTTTTTAGTTGGAATTCACAATATTTAACTGTTAATTGCACGTGTATTGTATATAATTGTGTTAAAATTTAGGATTTTTATTTTAATGGTGAACTTTTATTGTTTCAATGATTGATTTAGTATTGTTCGATCAAATGTTCTTAATAAACGTCTGGTAGTTTGGCGTTGAGTAGTCATCCTCGCATCTCTCACCACGTAAGAGAAAGTGGAGATTTGATACCACACTATTTTAAGTGGGTGCCTGGTGCTAGCCTACTATAACATAATTCGATGAATCTTTTTATAAAAGGCCAAGGGAATTGGAATTTGATTTCGAGGATTTATCCCACTTTTCTTGTCATTCCGATTCTCCCTTACAAACAGCGATGCATCTATATATGCTGCCAAAAATTTGCATTCACAAAATACATGGATTTTAATGCATGTAACGAGTAAGAATATATCCTAAAGTTGATAAAAGTGTACAGATTAGAGTACATTTGTTTAGGATCCGCAAGAAATCTATCAACCCATGCCCTCTGTGCTTGCCTACTTTTATGTGCACATATATTTGGATATATTATTTCTTTGGAAAAAGTAATACTTTAGATAAAAGATAATACTTTTTAAAATTATTTAAAAAGTACTACTTTTTTATGATAAAAATATTACTTATTTATCATAAAAATATTATTTTTTTAATAAAAATATCATATCCAAATAATCGAATAGTAATACTTCAGCCAATATAGTTTCAATTTAAAGTAATACCTTTAAAGTTGAATGTATATACATTTTTTTTTCTAAAAATTAGAAAGGCATACCTTTATAATTATAATTGTGATCTTCATTCGTCTTTTTATCTTTATTTGTAAAATTTAAAATTTATAATACAACTATAAAAAACACCTAGAATGGTAATTTTATTTGCAATTATGTATTTGAAACTTGTTTATATCTTACTACATTGTACACATGCATTAAAAATTGAAGTTTTATGTGTGTGGTTGTACACCAATAAATGAGATTTATACATGTATTCAAATTGAATTGATATACATTTAATTTGTAAAATCATATATAATCATCTTGTTTAGTTCGAATTTGTTATATCAAGTGAACAATTAAACTCAAAGACTTAATCTCACCATATTCTGCATGTCTTAACACTTGGTATTGTTCACTCGTGATGGGTTGTATTAGATTTTCAAGTATTCCAGCTGAACGTTCCACAACTTTGTTTTCCCATTGATCCAAGTTCTTAAGATCTCCAATCAATATGGTTGGGTCATCATTGTGATGATATTTTGTTATGTGGATAGTAGACCCAAGTCTCTCTAACAACTTATTCATTTGATCTCAATTTAGCCCTTTGTGAGTGGATGCACCAAATTATCTTTTGACTTAACATAGTCAATTGATATTATTCCACTTGAGATCATGTGTCTAACGGTATTCTGTCTACAATGAATATGTCGAGAATTGCCATTTGTACATATTGATTTGTACCCTACCATTAGTGGTTTAAAATCACAATGAATCATCACTTTTAGCACATATGTGTTATAACATGGGATGTGTTCAAAGAAGTAATGTAGTCCTTATCATGCTTCCCTAGCTTTATCCAAAGCTACAAACTTGAAAAATGTATCCACTCGTGGAGCGGGCTATACACATTTGCTTAGTGGATCTTTCAAACATTACTCCACCTCTAATAGTGAAAACACATCCACTAGTTGAAAATGATTCTTTTTGTCGGATATCTAATTAACATCACTACACCCTTCAAGTACAACTAGATATCCTATGTAATGAAGTTGATATTTAAGTGTATACTCCAAGTATCTTGGCTTCCTTATCAGTGCTCTCCAATGTTCTTTATTTGAATTCCTCAACCAACATAATTTTTCACTCATCACACAATATAGGGTGCATACAATTTGTAATGTACATCAAACTCCTAATGATCCAAGCATATTCCAGTTGAACCACTACACTACCTGTATTCTTACTAAAGTGCATTGAGTTCCATGGGCATTTTGGCTTGTGGACGATCATAAGCATTCAATTTCTTGAACATTTTCTCAACATAGTGAGATTGTGACAAGACATATCACTTATATTTCTAAAACAATTTGACTATCAAAATCACATCAGCTAACCTCATATCATTTATGTCAAAATTGTGTTTCAACATGTGTTTTATAATAATGATTATGTTATGACTACAACCCGGGATCAACATGATACCTATGTCATGACGCCTACATACAAGCAGATTATGACAAAAGCATTTTATGTACCTTTACCATACACACATTTGTCACATTCATTGATTTTGAATCCATTTGATAAGATCGTGCTATTAAAATTCACGTATCACTGATTACTTAAGTCCACATAGTAACAAAACAAGTTTGCATCCTTGTCTTTCTTGACAAGATACTGCAACCCTTCTAGTTAATCCATATAGATTTTTTCTTTCAACTTGTCATTTAAGAACATAGTCTTCATATAAATTTGGAGAATTTTAAAATTGTCTAAAGCAAAAATCAAGATAAGCACACGAATGGATGTTATTATCGTACATTTGTTTAATCAATGATTTTGAATCCACCATGTAGTAATCCAAAAACCTGCAATCCCAAATTTATTTTTGTTGGCATCTTTAATTTTATATTTCTTCTCCAAAGACTCTTACAATTCTTTGGAGGATATCAATGCACTATACACGTTGTATATCGCATCATCTAGTCCATTTAGGACATAATTGCAGCACATGAAATTTTATTGATGTCATGCATTAAATGCAATGTGTTTCTCAACATTTGTTTAATTTTCCTCCACCAAGGGTGGATCTTCCTTGCAGTATTTTCCATTTTCAACGTCATGAGATAAAACTTTTTTTTATGCCACGTCTTGAAGTTAGCGCTCATGAATATTCTGGGCATTTTTGCAATAAGGGCAATGAAGTTTGAAGAACTTGCCACCGTAAATGTGTGTATGAGACTTGAACAAAGACAACTATTCCCTAACAATGAGTTACAATCGTAAAAGAAAAAAAGACCTCTCTTCATAAAGTAAATATTTTTCGACTAATGTCCATGGTTTGACGTATAGTTTTCAATGTTCAACTAACTTTCTTTGTAGGTAGTAACACAATTATCATAGAAGCTCCCGGAAACTAAAATGAGGTTTGATAACACTAAATTACAGGAAAGATTTTGTGCAGAATTTCAAAAATTTCAATGTTATGCCATTTTTCAGGTGATTTTCCATGCAACTAAGGTGACCAATTTATAAGAATAAAAACCTTCTCAAAAGAATTTAAATTTTGAATTAGTGTGTATTAGTAGGCATTCATGCCTTTAGGAATAATCCTAAAGTTACTCGACCCCTAATGATATCCATAATGCAGGAGAATAACTCCTGAACTGAATTGACTCAAAGTTGCTAAAGCCCAAAGCTCAAAGCTTTAAGGCACAAGGGGTGAGGCACATGGCCGAGTTCATGTTCGAGTCCAAGTCGAGTCAAGTGCGTGTGTGACCCTACTTTGTCACCTACAAGTGAGCATCATTCAAAGACATTATAAATGGCCTAGTATTATACTAAAATTTATAGCAACATTAATGTAATGTAGGATAAGGTTTTAACAGATATTTCACATTCTCACATTATAATACTTCTTTATATGACAAACACGGTGCATTTATTTCTTATTCACTGAAAATTAATTTTCAGAAATTCAATACAATATAATTATTTACTCAAAATGTAGATTAATCCTACATAATTTAATTTATTCATATTAAATATTTTTCACTGAAAGTCAGTCAAAGTTGGGTCATTCCCCACCTTATTAAATTAAATTTCCAATAGAATATAGCGAGGAGTTCATAAATCATTACAAACAAAAAACCCCAAATTACACAAAAACAAGTTCCGCTGCGAGTGTTTATTATTTTTGTTGGATTTAAAATTTGTACAAATATAATATTGAAATGAAAGTGGTTGTAACTTGTAAGAAAAGATAATCCCCTCTAAAATGAAACTATTGAGTTTATTAGACTCATCATTTTTTTTATGAATTTGCTCCTTATATTTTATTCAGAACAATATATAACCAAGACAGAGGTAACAAATGATAAATATGAAAAGATCCTCCAAGCTTACAACAAGAAAATTAAAATTCCATCATTTTATAAATTCACTACTTATTTTTTCACATCATAAAATATTTACAACAAATACAATCATTATTATTTAATTGGATGAACTTTTTAATAAAAAAAACTATATATAACCGTAATATTCAAAAAGTTGGACCCACCACTATTAACTAATCTAATATTAAATATAAATATCATATCAAGAAAGTTTAATGAAATAAATTTGGTAAACAATAAAGGGATATATATTTGAGAACACTTCTAAACTTAATTTTTCAAACAATCGTGCATATACTTAAATAGATGAGATCTTTTATTCTAGATGGTATTCTATTTGAACTTTATGAATGAACATTATGTATTTATTTGTGATGTCATCATGATATAATTTTATAATTATAAGATATATTGATAGAATTGAAATAAAAGATAAACCATTATTTGGAAATAGAGTTATAGTCCCTACTTGAAAACACTACTTCAAATTAAAAACCCATGTTTCATATTAGATTGTGCTTTTTTTAGCAAAAAACATTAAGGGATGCTTGGTTGAAGGATTTGAGGGATAGGGAATGGGTATGGAATAAAAAAAGTTGCTTGAAACATGGAAATTATTGTGCTACAGTAGTTTTGATTCTTTATTATTGAGAAATCAATTAAAATCATAAAAAATATGAGGAATCATAGTAGTTACACACCCATTCCTTACTACCATAGTACCCATTGCTCTAAATATAACAAACAACCCCTAAATTACATTAATTAAAATAAAATCAAATACTACCTTTGTTTGACATTATCTATTGTTTAATGTTATTTCACACAAATTAAAAAGTAATTTACTTCATTTAGTTGAGATAAGGGGCTACTTGCTAGTATAAAGAGGAATGAAAATAAGTATACATATAATTGATGTGGGAAATGAGTTTAATTCCATCCATTTATGAGAGGAATGGTTGATTCCCCAAAAATGGGGTTTCATTCCATCCATTCCCTTCACCATACCAAGCAACCATTTTTCATGTTATTCAATCTTTCCTCCCTAAAGTATCAACCAAGCACGCTCTATGTGTCTTTGTAGAAAATTTCAAGCACATTAAGAAAGCAATGAAAGTATTTATTATATTTTTAACTAATATAATAAAACTAGTTGAATAGAATCTATCAAGGTAGAATTATTAAAAATTACTTTCTTCTATTAAAAATAAGTGATATTTTAAAAATTATAATTTTATACACAATAAGTGGTATTTTACAATTTTCAAGATGAGTATTAATATAATTTTTTTAATTTACCCTTAATTTTATTGTAAATGTAATGTACCATTTTACTGTTAATCATTAACGTCTCTCTCATTAACTGAGGGTATATAAAGTACTAGATGTATTTTTTATAATATATATATATATATATATATATCTATATATAAAGTTTTATAACGACACTTATTTTAAATCAAAGGGAGTACAATAATTATGAGCTAAGCAAATTAAAATTACCACATTAACCTTTGATGTATGTAATTATTTTCTCAAATGAAAAGAAATATAGATGGAGAAACAATTATCGGTCTATCGAAAATAGTTTAGAATAAGAAATTAAATAGATTAAATTTCAAAAAAATATAATTTTGATTCCTATGAAAATAATTATTATTATATTATTAAAACATATTTGTAATTCAAAGCAATAAGGCATATTGGCATGACATACTGCTATTATGTTGCCCACTTATGAATGAAATTACAAAATATTGAAACGTCTCCCTTTATTTGTTAAACTAAACATTGTATTTAAATTTTAAAAGACTAAAATCATTATTTATTTTGTAACTATGCCAAAAAATTCATAGAACTATTGCATTATGAACTATACTTGTGTGAGAGTGGTAAGATGCACAGAAGATAAACTTGTATTATATTTTGTAATATAAGTATATACTTAAGTTATATATATATAGTGAACAAAATATTAAACCATATAAATTCAACAATAATATTGAATTTACAAAAAAATAATTTAAAGAATTCAATTTTAATGTTGCTAGATAAAAAGAAAAAAAATTATAAGATATAATTTACATAATATGAAAAGAATTAGACAAATGAAAATTTACCTACTATTCAAGAATCAAAGGATTGTACATGAAAGAATTAGGTAGGAAATGACTTGTTTTTTTATCTATTTATAACTAATAACAATAAAAATAGTAATAAACATGATATCCATAATTTATGGAAGGATGAATTAAATCAAATATTTTAGAAATTAAGATTTACCAAAAATAGTAATTTACAGACAAACATATCATAAATAATAGATAACAAATTACTTTTTCTTAGGAAACCACATTGAGGCTGGAAAACAAAAATAAAAAAGTCATTTTACTATGCGATGCACGGACATATTATTATAGTATAATATTATTAAATTTTAGAAATACATAAAATTAATATGTTAAATATATATATATATACATATAATTATGTTCAATAATTTATATATGTACGATGATTATAATAAAAATATAAATATTATATATAAAATCATATGTGAACATTAATTAATTTTATTCATAAAATAAAAATATCAAATTGCCAAATATATAGTATTTTCTTTTGAAATCAAGAAAATTGAATAAAATCTAGTATATCAATGTGAATATTTTTTATTATTATATATAGCATCGAATCTGCCACAAATTCATAATTAATTTGTTAAAATCAAGTAATTATGAAGCTATATGATTTTTTTTATTAGTTATGATAAAATTAGTAATATTACTAATATCAACAAAAAACATATAAAAGATTTAAATAAATATTTATTGATTAGCAATATAACAACATTTTCTGAAAATCCATCTTTTTATTTGTGGAAAAAAATGGGTGGAAAAAATGATAATAAAAAAAATAGAAACAATCACCTTATTATTATATACTATAATAAACTCAAATAAGATATCACTGTCACTTTATTTTTTCTTCAACACGATAGAAAATATACCAGTATTAACAATAATTTTGAATCTTACATTTAAATTTAAGTTGTAAAAATTAATATATTATATAATCCAAAAAAAATTAAAATACATGTGATCTTCAAGATTTATCTCCATGAGCTTCTTCGGGCCACATCCCATAAGCTCGAGTACCAAACAAAAGGGTAGACCAAATATCCCCTTTGTTTTGCCATAAAACATTAACTTATATTCATGGCTTGCTGTTTTGAATTTACATTCGTCAATTGACACCATAATATCAGAGACAATATATAGTTTTCCTTCAAATAATAGTTTTTTAACTCTAATGATGTGTGAACTTCTTTCTTGATCATGAATAGTATTACCCTGCAAAAATAATGAAATTAAATATGTTAAATACTGCATGTTTCATATTACCGATTTTATCATATTTATTATGAAATTTATTTTTTGACGATACCTGTTTATCCTTAAAAAACACACTCAAAACTGAAGATCTAATTTTTGTCCGCAAATGTAGTGATAAGTTATTTTGAAATGAAGTCTAAGAGTCCAATCCCTTATTTTGGAATGAATATTTGAAAATAGTCCACATTACGGCTTTTTAAGACTCCTCACCCTTTCATCTATTCATAAAGCAAGTACTTTATAGACTTCGAGTCCATTCCCGAGTAGCGGTAGGCTCACTCCTTTTGTCTTACATTGGATCTAAATATAACAAAATTTTCTAAAAATCCGTCTTTCCATTTGTGCAAAGAAAAAAGATATGTTACATATATGAATAAATTATTGTGGGAATTGATAAGTTAAAATCAATGTTCCAAATCTTTTAATATTACTAAATAAAAAATAACAAAATTTCCTAAACATCCTGAAAATATAAATATTTTAAAATAAAAATAGATTATTTAGATATGAGATATATTACTCTTACGAACATTTAGTAGATACGTATTGCTGAAAAATCTAGGAATCAGTTCAACAGATCGGTATATATCGGTATTCTAAATATATTATAAATAATTTAAATGAATGCTTATTGGTTGACAATGTAAAAATATTTCCTAAAATCTGCCTTTCTATTTATGGAAAGAAAAGTACGCGAAAAAAATGATAATGACAAATATAGAAATCATCAGTTTACTATTATATATATATATATATATATAATATCACAACAAAATATTTTATATATTTATGTTATGATTTATATATTGTCTTTGCTAATAGTCTAGAATAATAAATCAACCATTAAATGATATTTCTTAAAATCCTTCCTTATATAAAAGAAGAATAGAAGAGATTTTAATAAATATTTATGCATGCTGATAATTCTTCTATTTGACACATGTCTCTACAAATATATCTATTCCTCACTCTATTTTATAATTAATTTATATTAAAAGTTAAAGATTCCAAAAAAATTGTTTTAAATTCAATTTTTACGTATATATCAAATTAATTATCTTTTCGTGATCTTTAATTTGACACCAATATTACATATTTTATAATAAATAATTATATTTAAAGTATGATATACATATATTCATATATATATATATGAATAGAATATAGTTTTTTTGTAGATTGAATTATTTATATTTACTTTGATGAGTGAGTCTTCTATGAAATGGTTGTATGTGTGACACGATTTAAATATTATTTTTTTAACTATAAAGTATCACTACTTTTTTATAGTAACTAATGAGAAGTAATACACTATAAGTAACAAGTGATACTTTATAGTTAAACAAGAAATACTTTAAATGTGTCACGCATGCAACAATTTCAAAAGAGTTTTTGCATATTTTGGTATATGTGTTGTATTTGAATAAATAATATATTAATTTTTTTCATGAATGTGATTAAAAACATAAATATTTTTTTATAATACTATAAATATTGTACTATCAATTTATATAATATTATAATACATTGTTTCATTTGAATAGGTTTTAATAAATCAAAGATTTTGTATTAAGATAGGACCACTCTAAAATTCATTTTGAAAAGTCATACAATTTATTATTCAATAAGTTAACTTTTAAAAGAATGATAATGCCATATAACATACTAAAATTAAATCATATCATCTTTGTATAAATATAATAAACATATATAATTATTATGTATTTTTTTATAATAATAATATAATATTATTATATCTATATATATATATATATAAACAAAATGATTTTTTTTTCAATTTCTTTTTTCCGCCTAAGCTTCATTACTTAATTTAGAATTACTATATTATTATTAAATTAAAATTAGACATTTTTATTCTAGAAAATTTGATTTGATTTCAAAATCTAAATTATTTCACAAATTTAGTGTTTCAAAATTAGATGATATCAAGATGAATATAATGCAACATTTAATATATTATTCGAAATATGGATATTTTATTGAATATTAATCAAATCATTGAATTATGAAATTTAAGAAATATATGAAAGCTAATAAATATATGATTCGATTTTCTCGATTCATTTTATCAAACCAAATATATATATATATATATATAAGTAAAATGACTTTTTAAAATTTTATATTTTTCCGCCTAAATTTCCACTATATAAATGTAAAACTATATATATATTTATGTAACTCTTTTAAAATACGTTATTACAATTTAATTGAAGAGATTTATATCAACAATCTTCAGAATTTGCTTAGTTTGTGTTGTTCAACATAAATAAATTCAAAATTTAAGAAATTTTTGCTAGATTTACTTAGTTTCTGTTGTTCAACATAAATAAATTCAAATTTTAAGAATTTTTTGCTAGATTTGCTTAATTTTTGTTGTTCAACATAAATAAATTCAAATTTTAAAAAATTTTTGCTAAATTATGGTAGTTTCATTATATTGTGGAAAGTCATTAACAACTTTCCTATAATTAAGCTATCAATTTCTTAATTTACCTAATCATGTGGATAGAATCTGATTTGCTCAAATATAAAATTAAATTCTCACCGATCTTAACATAATTCAAAATTATTTCTCATTTTTGTCTCTCTCTTCTTTTTATATATTTATTAAGATTATCACTACATTTTTTAAGATATCTCTTTTTTGTTCTCCCTCTTGTTGAAGTTTTTTGCGTGTTCTTTCTTGAGAAAATAAATGGTAAGACATGTATGATAATATGTACCCTATTTCAGTTTTCACCAAAGCCTACACTCTTCAAAATATTATTTTTAGATTTATGTTATTTTTAGATTTTTTTATTCATCTGTTGCTTCCAATTATTAGAAACATATTTCATTTCCATAACTATGTTTCTTTCTTATTTTTAAACGAAAAAGTTCGTCCATCTCTTTTATTTTTCGTTTGATTATTGTTGTAATTTTCTGTTGAGATCTCCTAATTATCTCTACGTATAAGCACCGTGTGATTTTTCATTAGCTTTCAAAGTATTTGTTTCTATCTAATTTTAAATTTTTGAAATATTATTACATTTAATTAGCAATTTACAAAATATTTTTGTACTTAATTTGACTGTGTAATTGGCAATTTTTGTGAGATTTGTACAAATCTTTATTTTTTTAATATGTTTATATCGCTATTTTTTTATTTAATTTGATTCAACCTTCTATAAATCGTGGCTATCATGTTTATTAATTTGAAAACGAGACTAATTCTAATAGAAGAAAAGACGAAATATAAAATTACAATAAGTTTCTACTTATTACACAAAAAAATAATCACTGGATTACAAATTCACATCTTCTATAATATATTATATAACTTAAATATATATTTATATTACAAACTATAAGAAAAATAAATTGTGTATTTCACAGGTATCGCACTAGTATTATTAATATAATAAAATATATTATGTTACTGGTGCACATTCAGTAATATTAACAACGTTCTATTACGTATATAAGTTGCGAATGGGGACTCGGATTAGTTTTTCCATCATATCGGGGTGAATAAGTTTTCTGTTTGAGTTCCGAACCTTTGGTATTCAAAATTTCAGAATGAATTATTTTTTTCATTAATTGTTGATTGTTGATGTTAAAAGAAAGTATAATTTTTTTTTTAAGTCATCTTAAAAATTAAATGAGAGAAGGAAAATTTTTGTAAGAAAATTTACAAAATTATCCTTCTCTATTTCTATCCATTTATCATCTCCCAAATTAATATTAATAAAAAGAAGATATATACATATATATATATATATATATATATTTGCTGCAATAGCTCGTGAAATTTAGTCATTAGTTGTTAGTGAGAAAATGAGATGAATTAATGGGTGTAAGGAAAGTTTACGGAAAAAAATTACTAATTAATCTTTAAAATGGCATAATGTAATGTATTAATTTAAGAAATAAATAAATAAATAAAAAGTCTTGAAAACATAATCCTTTGTGAATTCAGAGGGATTATGTGTATAAAGTTATGGTATTTCCCTTTTATTCAAATGTAAATGTCCAATTGGGTAAAAGAAAAACATTAAAATTTGATTCTTTTCTATTTTTTTCGAATCTTAATATGAGAATGCGAGTGTCGTATCGAGTCAAAATTTAATAAAGTGTTATTCTTTTTCAATTCTATTTTAAATGTGGAACAAATTCTCGTATCACTACTGCCAATATAGAATAATATTTCCTCATCAAATGATATACCAGCGGTAAGAGCGCATATCCGCCACTCAAAATTAATAAACAAATAAAGATTAAAAAACAGTGAGTTTTGTAGATCAGTTGTACGAATTCTAGATTTATGCAATCAAATTTTGGTTGAATTCATTCCTCTTTTTTTAGATTAGACCTTCAAAAACGTGCAAAACTAAAATATAAGAAATGTTTTGCGTCCAACTAAAGACGTGTGCAACTCGTGTCTTAATAATTATACATTTTTCTCTGGGTACGTAATACTTTTTTAGTTACACCAATAATATTTTATAAATAAGTAAATAAATAATACATTCGGTAGCACATAATACATTTTAGTTAAATCAATACCACATTTTATTTAAATGTGTAATATCTTATTTACATATATTATTGAGCAGTTTTTTTTTAACATATATTATTGTTTAACGATGAAGGTATTACTTTTGTATCACAAGATACTACACTTTAGTGGTAAAATGTATTACTCTTTGTGTCACATTACATTAGTCTATGCATTGGAATATATTATCATTTTATTTTAAATGTATTATTCTTTGTGTTGAAATGTATCATTACTTAGCTATAAAAAAATATTATTTTTTGTGTTGAAATATATTATTTAACCGTAAATATTTTTTATGTTAAATGTATTATATTTTGTATTGAAAAATATTACTCTTTGTGTTGAAATATATTATTGTTTAGCTATAAAATTATTATAATTTTAACCGTAAATGTTTTACAATTTGATTTTGAATGTATTACAAATTTATCAACAATGTAATAATATTTTTTATTTATCAAAATTAGTCTTAGAATTAATTCCACAAATAATATATTAAGATTTGATGTATATCTATAAATTAATTTTGTATATTTAATTTGATATCATATGCTAAAATTCTATGCAGTAATCTAGGGATAAACAACAAATTTTCTATAGGTAAAGGTGCAAGGCTTGAATTCTATGGAATTTAATTTTTTTTTCCAAATACGATTTATAAAACAACCATTGCTAAATATTTCATAAAATGGTTCTGGGCCTTTTGTTGGTGGCCTATCTTTTTATGGAGACATTTCAAAATTGATCCAACAATTAATTTCACAAATTAATCTATTAAAATATAATAATATTATTTATTTAATTAAAAATAAACATATGATAATGTGTGACGTTTAAATTAAAGGATAATAATTTATAGTAGCAAATATTTTTTATATCTATCAACAAAATATATAAATATATTCACGTGCGGCATTTAAAATTTTAATAGATACAAATTCAGAAGAAATTATATTTTATTATATATACCTAACAATAAGAGGACAAAAAAATATAGAATTTGTTACATTTAAGTATTCTGATATATGCTAAATATTGGAACCCACCTTGAATGCTTTGAAGTCGAAGCAAAATCCATCAGAAGACCTGAACTAGCCCCCCCCCCCCCCCCCCCCCCCCACATCAAAAAAAAGAAAAAAAAAAAAAAAAAAAGCACAACCAACGATCCAACTATTCATAAAAGTTTTTGTCATCCTTTCAAAGTGTAGCAGTAGCAATTTCTGAACTTTGTAAGAGGTAATCATCAAACTAATTTTTATTTAAGTTATCTTTTGATATAATATGAGTATGAGACTTATGTGTTGCACAATTTTTTTTTTAATTATATTATGTAATTTGAGTATATATTTAAGTTATATAATATATTGTAGAATTTGGTATGAGTAAGCGGTAATAAAATATGTTACATTGGAGAGTGACGTGAGCGTGTGGTAGTTCAGTAGGAGAAACTAAGAAAGAATTATTATTATTTTTATTATTATTATTATTATTATTATTATTATTATTATTATTATTATTATTATTTTTTAAATAAATGAGAGAGAGAGAGAGAGAGAGAGAGAGAGGAGTACATTTGGGAAGGATGAAGAGTCATACTTTATGTTCCAATATATGCAAAATTTGAAGATCAGAAAAATCAAGTGGAATTATTTCAAAGTTAACATGATTTAATTTTTAAAGTTACCAAATCTTATTCAAATTCCGATTTTATTGGCTAAAATCAAGCAAATACTAATTTTATTAGATAAAATTAAGTCATCAATATTTATAGGCCTATTATGTTAAATTAAAAGAATTATACTTAATTATGTACTATATAATTATATTTTTAGAAAGTATATTTTAGCGATATAACATTATATGTCATTTTACTTTAGTGTGAGACTTGTGCGTTGCACAAATAAAAAACATTTAATCATATTTTATAATTTGAATATATACTCAAGTAAATACTATATTGTAGAATTTGGTGTGGGTGAGCATAAAAACAAACGTCACATTGAAGAGTGAAATGGGGTATGGTGTCTAGTGCCAGAAATTAAGAAAAAAGATTGGAGATTTTTTTTCTTCTTTTAAATGAATAAGGGGGAGAGAGGAGTTCTCTCTCTCTTAAAAGTTAGATCCTTTGTTTTTTTATTTTATTCCATTTTGACTCCTTTATAAAAAGTATGTGAACAAATGATATTCTCACACGATGACTGATCCTTGGCCTTTTAACATAAAAATACAAAGAAATTGAATATGTATTGAATTTTATTTCATGTTTTTAATACCGATGTAGAATATTCGTAGAGGAGGTCCTTCTGGATTGAAACATTGCACAAAACTCCCGCACGGTTTACATAATACATTAAATCTTCTCTCTACTTTACATAATGCAATCCCTTTTCCTCAATTTTATCAAACATAACCTATATTTTAAACACGCGCATTGGATCCAAAAATTGCTTTATTTTTCATTGTTAGGTCACAAAACGTCATTTATATCCTTAATCTTTTATAATTTTACTTATAAAATAAAAATAATTACATACTTAAACAGTGCAATCAATTAAAATAATCTAGAAATACATGATTTATCAATTTAGAGTAAATATAAAGAGTTTAACATAAATAAAATTTTAAAAATTTGAAATTAATTAAATATAAAATATAATTTTTATTGTAATATTTTTATTTAAATTACTAATAAAACTTAAAATTTAAAATAAATTCAGGAAAAATAAAATCTATGCTAAAAGTAACATGTAAAGGAGAAAAAAACAACAAATAAATTCTAGGAACTAAAATAAAAAATTAAATAATTAAAATGATTATTTTGTGGTAAAATTTACAAATAAGTTTTAAAAGTTACATAGTCTATAAAAATTATAAATTTTTCTTTTATTTTCACAATTTAGTTTTCATTTTCATATTTTATTTGTCATTTTTTTCAAGATTTGTTTTGTAATTTTTCAAAAAAAAAATTTCAATTTTTATTAAAATTTTATTTCATATATCCTAATATGGATTTTTCATGAAAAGAATTATATTAAAAATAATTTAAACTTTTAAAAAGAAAAAAGAATAATTATAGAAAATAATGTCTGAAGTTATGTTTATTTAAGTATTTTTATTATTTTTGTGGGGGAAGATTATTTGTTTATTTTTTGAATTGCAATTATTTTTTATGTTAATTTAAATGATATGTATAAGCTTTATTATATATATATATATATTATTGTTGCTATTAAGTTTATAGAAAACATGGTTAGCCTAGCGGTTAAAGATTTAACTCTATGTTTGGGGGACTTGTGTTCATATCTTAATAAAAGTAGATTGTAAGATTTTGAAAATAACATGATCTAAAAGAAAAGGTTAAAATAAATTCCAAATATCACACAAAAAAAATTAATAAAAAAAAAATAAAAATAAATAATAATAATAATAATAATAATAATAATAATAATAAATCATAATAGATTTTAGGTTTCTTGTAAGTCGGTTGCACACGGATAGATCCTGCAATTGGGTTGACCCGAACAGATTCATTAAAAAATAATATGATTCGAACCGTTGATTTCCTTAAAGAAAAAGAGGTCTCTTACCAAACTAGAATGAGTTTTTATGTTGACTTTAAACATATATTATTTTATTCAAATACTTTGAGCATATTTAAAAAAATATATTAAAATGAAATCTTATTAATTTTGAAACAATTGTTTTATGTTATAGCATATGTTCAAAATAATTAAATTTAACAAATTTATAATTCTTATTGTGATTGAAAAACTCGACACAGAATATCTAAATTATCTAATGTTGTGGGAGTGGTAGAAGTTTGACATTCAAGATCTTAATTAATTTCATCATGTTGTCCGTCATTTGCTTCTTGTTCACATTTTATCATTATTTTAAATTTAATAACATTAAAATTAAAGAATAAATTTGAGAATAATAATATGTTTCGAATTGCTTGTTTCGTTTTGATGTTGATGCTTGATTTCGATAATTTTTTATTTCTAAAATTTTAAACGTCACTCGTGATTAAATAATTTTTTTAATTAAACAAACAATGCTATTATATTTCAGATAAATAAGTATAACATTTACGGTTGTTATCACTGGACGTGAGTTATACTTTTTAGTTAATCCAATAATATTTTTTAGCTAAACAAACGATACATTTTAGTTAAATAAGTAATATTGAACAATATTTTTGTTTAATTTTAATTGAATCTATAATAATAAAGTAGTCTAAAAAAAGAATTTATTATTTATTTAAAGTCAATAAATAAATATTATGAGTAAAACATTTTTTAGTCAACCCAGTAATACTTTTTAGACTATTTTGTTATTACAATTACCGCTCAACTATTTATTATTTTTGAATCATATACAATAAGCATACTATCTACATAAATTATAATTGTAATCACTAATATAAATAAAATTTATATTTTTCTTAAAATTCAATATAATTAAAATAAAATTATTTACATATAAAAATTAATATACTTATTATTTTGTAAATTTATTTATATTATTTTTTGATAGGTATAAAAATTCATTCCTATAGATTATCATCCCTTAAATTATAAACTTCACATGTTGTGATATAATTTTTTAATTAAATAAATAATATTATTATATTTAAATAATATTACTTTATCTTTTAACATTATTACTTATTTTCTTAAAATATAATTTTAAAATATAAAATGATCAATTGTATTAAAAATTAAAATTTTAGAAAGTTTTGTAAGAAATTATTAGGTAATATTTATTTATTTACTGTAAATAGATGGTAAAATTTTCTTTTAGACTACTTTGTTATTATATTAGTATAGATTCAATTCAAATTAAAGGAAACAATTGTTCAATATTACTTGTTTAACTAAAATGTATTATTTGTTTAACTACAAAGTATTATTGGGTTAACTAAAAAGTATTACTCGTAATATTAATTTTATGACTGTAAATAAAAGATAAATTCTAATGTATTATTGCTTTTTTCAATTTAACAAATAAGTAGTAATATCTTTTGAATAAGAAGATAAATACCATTTGAATGATAAAGTAATACATTTTCAATAACAAAGTAATACTTTTAATATTCGACAAAAGTAAGAATCTTAGACATCTTCAGATCAACAAATACACATCATCTCTCACTATAAAATATATTCTAGAATTTAACAAGCAGTCATGTACTTGTTTTTTTAAATAATAAAAATAGTAATGCCTTTTGAATCAGAAAGTAATATCTTTTAAATTGGAAAATAGTACATTTTCAATAAGAAAGTAATATTGTTAATATTCCACAAAAGCGATAATCATAGACATTTTCAAATCAAAAAATAGACATCATTCCCCCCACTATAAATATTTCCTATAATTTAAATAGTAGTCATGTGTTTGCTTCTTTTAAAAAATAGGTAGTAACATTGAGCAATTTTTTTGGTTCAATTTATAAACACATATATAAATATGTGATTTTTCAAATAAAGAAAAAAGTAAATTAATTAATTAGGATTTCATTCATATTTCAAAATAATTTATCTATTAATATAATAAATATTCTAATAGCTTTTTTTTTTTTTTTTTTTTGTATGGAGACATATCAAAATTAATTCCACAAATTCATCTATTAAGATGTAATAATATTTTATTTTGGTATATTACAATAAAATATTATTTTTATATTTAATTAAAATATTATTTGTTCTATGGATAAAAGATATGGGTGAAAAGACATTATCTTTATAAATGGACTTAAAATCTATCTCCAAATCATATAATAAGGTTGACCCGCAACCTAGACCGTTTCATAGAAGTATTTTGGGTTATTAAGATTAAGTGGTGAACCTAAATGTAGAAATAAAAACTTCCTATAAGCTATTAATTGGAAAATGGAATACAAAATCAAATGAACATAGGAAACTCAATTTACGTATGTAACTAACAAAATGCCTATCCAAAGGAAAAAAAAAGTGTAGAGGAACTTTAAAATATTAATATAAGAACTATACCAAATTTGCAAATCATAAAAATATTAAATTAATGAATAATATTTGATATATAACAATATATGGAAATATATTACTAGAGAATGATTTAAAATTCATATTCTATGCTTATATAATTTATCTTATCACTATTTTTTCCAACAATCTTCTCTCACATGTATGTCTTTTGAAAGAGAGAAATAATTAAAGATAGAAGATTAGAATGAGAAAAAAATCTTAAGATTTTACTATAATTGAATAGATGAAATTACCTCTCTAAAATAGAATTTAGACAAATATCAATATTTGGAAACATCAATAATTGCTTCTAAAATTTAATATGTATGATCAATAGTTAACAAAAAATGGATAGGTAGCAACATTAGACAAAAAATTCAAGACAAAATAATTCAAGCATGTTGGAATATATTATATATATATATATGTGTGTGTGTGTGTGTGTGAAGAAATATGTGATCCATTTATCCCATCATAAGATGTCCCTCAAATTGAAAATGTATTCTTTATTTATATAGCGAAAACATGATTAGATATACTTTGTGAATGATTGTTGGACGATTAAATATAAAAATGAACACAAACAATTAAGATAATAGTGTTGGGATAAACAGACTCAACTAATTCAAAAGATAATTAATTAAAACAATAATTATCACTCTCTTGTATAATCTGTTAGGAAGCAATATCAAATAGGATAATCAATGCGAATGATGTACAACAAAAGGAACAAATAAAACTAATCAAATAGGCACGAGCAATTTTCAAGTGGAAAACCTCCCCAATGTGAGGAGTAAAATCCACGGGACCGAAGTCCACCCAAAATCTCCACTATAATCAAATATAGGATTACACCAAGTTTACAATTTGTCACAATATATATTCAATCATAAGATTCAAGATTCAAGATTCAAATTTGAGATTCAAGATAATATAATCTTGATATCAAACAAGAGTTGAAAATATCTCACCAAAAAACTACCCCATGGTTCGTCGTCGATTCCCAACTCTAGGAGAATCAAAACCCAATCTCCATTCGAAAATTATTCTCTCTCTCTCTCTCTTATTTTTTCTTCAAACTTGGCTTGTTCTTTAGGTTGATCTTCTCTCATATATATAGTGTATTTAGGCTAGACGGACTTTCCTTCTTTCAGTATTTGAGCCAACACATGGGTCTCAATTAAGTTGGGAATTGCAATTTCCACAAGTTGGAAATCCAACCCAACAATTCTCCACTTTTTCAACTATGTGGAGAGATTAGTCATCCCTCCTATCACATGACAAACCTCGTGCTTATCTCTAGGCAATATTTTAGTTATCATGTCTGCACCATTATCATCCGTGTGAATCTTTTGAAATTCAAGCAACTTATCATTTATGACGTCGCTCATCCAATGATATCTTATGTTTATATGCTTCGACCTTGAATTGTAAGTGGAACTCTTATTGAGATGGATATTACTTTGATTGTCACAAAATACTATATACCTCTCTTGCTTGAGCTCAATTTCCTCCAAAAGCCTCTTAAACCACAACATCTTCTTGCATGCTTCTGTTGCTGCAATAATATTCTGCTTTATTCGTAGAAAGCGCAACACACTTTTGCTATCTTGATTGCCACGACATGGCACCACCTGAAAATGTTATCACGTAACCTGCGATGGATTTTCTAGTATTCACATCCGATGTCATATCTGAGTTAGTGTAGGCAACTAGCTCTGGGTTCTCACCTCCAAGGTGAGTCTTAAACCCCAAGTACCTCGTAGATATCTCAATATCCACTTCACTACATTCCAATGCTTCTTTCCAAGATTGGATAAATAATGGCTAACAACACTAACTACATGAGCTATGTCAGGCCTCGTACATACCATTGTATACATCGAACTTCCTACGACTGGGGCATATGAAACTCTCTTCATTTCTTCCTTCTCATTGTTGGTAATAGGACTAAGATGAGCATCAAGCTTAAAGTGAGTAGCAAGAGGAGAACTAACCACTTTAGCCTTGCTCATATTAAATCTCTCAAGTACTTTCTCAATATAATGCTCTTGTGATAGGTGCAACTTTTTGTTCGATTTGTCTCGACAAATTCTAATGCCAAGAATTTTCTTTGTTGGTCCCAAATCCTTCATAGCAAAGAATTTGCTCAAGTGCTTCTTCAACTTTTCAATTCTAGAAGCATTCCTGCAAATAATCAACATATCATCAACATAGATCAAGAAAATAATGAAATCATTATTAAAGAATCATTGCACAACTACACAATGATCGGAAGCAATCCTTTCGTAGCCATACTCCATCATAACAAACTCAAATTTCTGATACCACAATTTAGGTGCTTGCTTCAATCTGTACAAACTTTTCTTCAGCTTGCACATAGTCTTCCTTTCCATTTATCCTAAAAGCTTGTTGCTCCATGTAGATCTCCTTATCTAGCAAACCATAAAGAAAGGAAGTTTTGTCATCCATCTACTCAATCTCTAGGTCAAGGCTAGCTGCTAAACCAAGCACAATACAAATATAGTACATCTTGACAACTGGAGAGAATATCTCATCCAAGTCAATATCTTTCTTCTGACTGAAAAACTTGACCACCAATCTAGCTTTGAACCACGGTCGTGGGGTGTGCTCCTCTTGTTTTATCTTGTACACCCACTTATTCTTCAAAGCTCTTTTCCCCTTTCGTAGTCTCACCAATTCAAATGTGTCATTCTCATACAAAGATTTTATCTCATCTTGCATTGTATCTAACCACTCATTTTTGTAAGCATCTTTCATTGCTTCTTCATAGCATTCAGGTTCTTCCCCATCAACGACCAACTCATATTCATCTGATGGATATAACACAATATGTTTATGGATACTGCCAGTCCTGCTTCTAGGTGGACTCTCAACATATGCTTCTAGAACTTCTAGTGATAGCAATAATTGATTTCTGACACTTAGGCCTTTTTGTACATGTCCATCATGATCATCCATGTAGATAGATCATGATTATCATCTTCAGCTTGTATTGGATCATGATCATGATAAGTTATTCTTGGCTCAACTTGGTCATCCCTAGGTGTAGTGGTAGTTGTATCTGCCTCATAAATATCCTTCAAGGTTTGATTCTCAACAAACACAACATCTCGACTTCTAAGAAGTTTCTTCTGAACTGGGTCATAAAATCTGTAGCCAAACTTATCCTACCCGTAGCCAATAAAAAACACTGTCGAGTTTTTATATCAAGCTTAGACCTTTCATCTCTCGGGATATGAACGAAGGCTTTACATCCTGAGACACGCAAGTGATTATAAGAAATATCATTTCCTGACCAAATGATGTCGGGAACATCAAAGTCTAAAGGAATACATAGTGTTAGATTTGAAACATATACAAAAGTACTCAAAGCTTCACCGCAAAATGATGTAGGCAAACCTTCTTTTGAAAGAATACATCTTACTCTTTCAATTAGTGTTCTATTCATCCTTTCTGCAAGCCCGTTCAAGTGAAATGTCTTGGTGCTTGCAATACTCATCAAATGGACCAGAATATTCACCTCCATTATCTGTTCTAATGCACTTCAACTTCTTTCCAGTTTACCTCTCAACTAAGGCATAAAACTGCTTGAACACATCCAAAACTTGGTCCTTCGTTTTCAATGTATAAGCCCATGTCTTTCTTGAGTGACCATCTATGAAAGTCACAAAATAGAAAGCACCACCAAGTCTTTTTATTTTCATAAGACCACATACAGTAGAAGTATATAAATCAAGAATACTTGGTTTTCTTGAAGGAGGAGTTGTTTTGAAAGCAACTATTGTTTGCTTTCATGCCATGCAACGAGAACATTTCTTCAAGGATACATTCTTAATTCTGGAATGACATTTTTATTGGCTAAAACCATCAACTCCTTCTCACTGATGTGACTAAGCCTGTTATGTCACAACTCAATTCTTGCATCATTTTCCATTGCATTTATGTAGCGATCAAGAAACTTCCCTTACATCTAGTACAGAAAGAATACTTGTTTTCTCTCGCCACAATCAAGGAAGATTTTGTGAGCTTTCCAGTGGCCATCACAAAACGTACTACAAAAGCCCTCATCATCAAGTTTTCCAATAGATATCAAATTTAATCAAAGATCGGGTACATGTTTGACATTTTTCAAAATCAACGCAATACCATTACTAGTCTCCAAACATACATCTCCCATACCAATGGCTTTAGCAAAGCCATTATCACCCATCATAGAATTCCCAAAATCACCAAATGTATAGGATGTAAACACATCTCTCTCAGGATGTAGCATGTATGGATGCACCATTGTCAACTACCCAACTAGTCTCATTATTAGAAAGTTTAACAATATCATGATCACAAATAAGAAGGAAGTCACCTGCTGCAGCAGACACACGATCATTGCATTTTCCTTCTTTGTCTTTCTTTCCTTGTTTTTCCTTTTCTTTCTTATCATCTCTCTTGGGTCATCGACAAAAAATCATTATATGTCATCGAGTACCACAATTCCAATTCTTACCCTTTTACCTCTCCCCCTTTTCTTTGTAACCAAAACATTTGATTGCTGAAATAAGCCCTGTGACTTTCTTCTCATCTCTTCTTTCAAAACACTACCCTTTACCAAATCCATGGTAATTGTGTCGTCTGGAACAAAATTAGATAAAGATATTCTGAAAGTCTCCGAGTCCAGTAATGTACCAAAAAGCCATAAACCCTGTACTTCATCTTCAAACTTGATGCTCATTCCTGCCAATTGGTTAATAATTCCCTAAAATGAATTCAAGTGATCAGTCGTAGGAGATCCATTTTTATATTTCAAGTTCATCAATTGCTTGATTAAAAAAATCTTGTTGTTTCTAGTTTTTCTAGCATACAATTGCTCGAGTTTTTCCCACAAGGCTCGTGCATCAGTTTCTCCACTAACATAGTTCAACACATTATCATCCACCCACTGCCTGATATAACCACATACTTGACGATGCAATATTTTCCGTTGAGCATTAGTTTTATCATCAGGCTTTCTACTTTAAAACACGGGTAGATAAAAATATTTCACATATAAATGATACTCCATTTTTCTCTTCCATATGTGATAATTGAACCATTTAAATTCATCATTCTATTTGTATTTGTTTCCATATTCAACATAAGGAACAGAGCACCACCTGGCGCTCTGATACCACTTTGTTAGGATCAACTCACTTAACTAATTCAAAAGACAATTAATTGACACACAACGGTAACAATAAGTATATCTCTCTTATGTGAATCTGTTAGGAAGCAATATCAAATAGGATAACCAATGCGAACGATGCACAACCAAAGGAACAAATAAAATCAATCAAATAGGCACGAACAATTTTAACATTGAAAACCTCCCCAATGTGAGGAGTAAAAACTACGGGACCGGAGTCTACTCAAAATCTCCACTATAATCAAATATAGGAGTACTCCAAGTTTACAATATGTCACAATAGATATTCAATCACAAGATTCAAGATTCAAGATAATCTCATCTTGATATCAAAGAAGAGTTGGAAAGATCTCACCAAAAAACCGCCCCACGGTCCGTCGCCGATTCCCAACTCTAGGAGAATCAAAACCCGATCTCCATCCGAAATCCTTTTCTCTCTCTTGTTTTTTCTTCAAACTTGGCTTGTTCTTTAGGTTGATCTTCTCCCATATATATAATGTATTTAGGCTAGATAGGCTTTCCTTCTTTTAGTACTTGGGCCAACACATGGGCCTCAATTAAGTTGGGTATTGCAATCTCCATAAATTGAAAATCCAACCCAACAAATAAGTTATTATGAGTGTTACTATGAATATACATACATCCCAAATTAGATGACTTAAATAATGAATGTGTTGGAAATAAAGTAGGGCATCTCATATAAGCATTGAATAATAAGAGAAATGAATTAAAAATGATTTGTGATAAATGGGTTTATACATGCATTTTTTTATTGATACGAGGTACATATTATGTGCAAAATCATTTATGATCATCCTGTAATAAAGAATCTCATATGAGAAGAGAAGGTAGTATCTCCTACTTTTGCTTTTCTGCTTTTCAACCTCTGACTACAATTGAAATGTTCTTATGACACTATCACTATATTTGTCATCAAGCATCGTGGTGCTTGGTTTGCTGCAGCAAAGGCAACTATTTTTTTTTCCTTCCTTATTTTCACTTGGTCTTTGTAAAAAAAGTAACGGTTAGGTTCATTTATTCCCTTCCAGTTTCTAAGACCCACCTCCACAACCACGGCCTGGAGGTTAATTAACATTAATCTGCAATTCAACCAATCCAAATTGTTTTCAGATCGATATATGATGCTAAACTGAGACTGAGATTGTAACGACCCAAATATATATATATATATATAGTAATTTTTTACATATTTTTAATAAAAAAAGTATAAGTTACCAAATCCAAAATAAGTAAATAAATATTAAGCAATTTCGTCCTAATAACTAGGTTGTTAAAGAACATATAAAAAGAATTATGACTCTACTTGATTTACTACAAAATTTAAGTTCTCAATGTAAATCGTATTAAAAACGTGATTAAGTAACCCTGCTATATTAAAATTTATAGTAGCGAAAAATTTAATTAATTCAAACATAATCAAATGATTATTCAATTTGGAAAACCCATAACTTCATATAATCACGAAAGTAGGCTTAAGCATTTATTTCCTAAGATCAGTTTGAAGAAAAACATAACAAACCCTAATAAATTTTCAATTCGTTTATGAATGAAATGTAACCCATGATTCAAAGAAGAATAAAAATATGCTTCATCCGCCCGCTCTCGTCGCCTTCACAAACTCCCTATACTAAAAAATAGGAAGGTAAAAAGGGATGTACACCCAACTTGTGAGGTCCAGACTTGTAAAAATTAAATATAAAATTGTAGAAACACAATCAGAGAGTAACATGAATGTATCAAGCATAGCATAATATAGCATCCGTAACAAATGTAGCATTTCATATCAAAGCTTGGCTAGCATATAATGGTGGATCAAATTAATGATCCCGTATCAACGTATCAAATCATATAACCATCAAATGGTACTTTAAACAAACAAAATATTTAAAACTGACAAACCGTATAAGAACCCCACCTCTTACGTAACTTCTCATAATATAAGGAAAATTTCATGTAAGTGCTAGACTCCTAATCCTTGTGCCCTGCTTCCTCACCTACATCATAAATAAATGAAGGCTTAATATCTAATTTTTAATACTATGGATAATAAGATAATTGAAAGGCATAAGGAATTTAGAGTTTAGGATATAGGGATAAGAAAAGAGAGTTGAGATATTTGGGCTAATTCTTTAAAGAGAGAAAGTTGTGGGACTGGTTTGGAATTTCTGAAAGTCAATAGGGTAATATAGGAAGTTTGGGTAAATTGGGGGTTTAATCTTAGTCATAGGTTGGGAGACTTTTGAGGAAAAGAATCCTTCTTCCCCAATTCAATTTCTCAACAGTCGTGCTTCAGTCCTGCTTCTTCAACTTTCTCCCCTTTTTTTTCTTCCTTTCTTTTTTTTTTTCTTTCGATAGCAGATAATGACGAACCCTGACGGCATAGGTTCTCCTCCGCCGAGGGACAACCCACAGAACGAGGATAGAAAAATTAACAACAAGTGTTGGTTCTTGTTTGGTCTGTAATGGCGGCGTCGACTTTTGAAAGGGTTTACTGTGTTGGCGGCGGGATAGGATCAAAAGATGAAACTGATATTTGGGTGTTTTTTTTTTTTTTTTGAATTCTAACCCAAAAGCAAGAGGGACTCATTATACCTTGATTATTGCTAGTCTTCTGCGTATACATATGGGATGGCTGAAAGATAAATAAATATGTGCGGAACCTACTTGAATAAGTCTAATGGATACGTATCTGGTGTTAATCCAATCCCCCTAAAAACTAAGATGTGGTTGGGCATATCTAAAATTGAGTTTATGTTTATTCAAAATCTAAGAAACTAACAAATTTCTAATTTATTGAGTAGATGAAATCTTAAATACTATGTTCATATATATCCAAAGAATTTCTAAAACTTACATAGCGCTACCCTAATATTCTTAAAAAGAATTGGGTTGGCTTAACCTTTTATAAATATATGGATATGTCTACATATATATTGGGTCTAGAATAATATTAAAGTTCAATAATCATAAAGAGACAAACTATTAAGCTCATAAAATAAATAAATAATTAAATTAGCGATATAAAAAAATCGGGTATTACAGAGAGAGAGGGCTTCACCTTTGTTTATTGTCTCTTCGAGATAAAAAATTTATTATATTATACAGCTATTAACCTTGAAATTTTTTTAAATTGACATGTATCTTTTAGCATAATTACAAGAATTTTTCTTTTATATTAAGTATAAAAGTACAAATATAGATAGATTTATAAATTGCTATATCGGTCCCACAAATTTTCTCCAAGAACCCACATTCCTCTGCATCGGACGGTATCTTCTTTTTCTCTAATCTTTCCCCCAATTCACCCCATGGCATAACCCATCCTCACCTTGCAACCGCCTAGGCCACTCATCTCAGACAAAAAAAAAAAATTATTTTGGAGAAAATAAGATACTATATTGAAAACTCAACACAAACATAAGAAAATTAGATGAAAACATTGTTTATTATTTTTTAGACATTCATTTCTATTTTATTGATAATGAAAGTTCGAAAAAATGAAATTGCAGGAAGGAAAGGCCAAAAGAAAGTGGAAGTAGAAGGGGCAAATGTGTAAAATGAATAATACAAGACAAATAAAAATAAGAAAAAGTAAAAAATCAAAGCATAAAGCATAAGGGACTATAGTAAAAAAGTTATAACCAAGCGATGTATTTTTCCTCCAAACCAAGAGAAAAAGCCCATACATCCACTGACGTCCAATAGGCCTAACGGGCTGGCCCATCAAGTAGATTTCCAGCCGTCAGCCCACAAATATTGCAAGGTAATATCGCTCGATTCCATTCATTGGCTCCGATTTATGTACGGCCAATGAAGTGAAACAATTCGCCGAGCCTTTTATAACTAAAGTTAGTAACTTATATGTGAATTTCGCAAATTTATTTCTTTTTATAATAAAAAAGTTTGAATATTATTTTTCCGTCTATTTTGAATTTTTAAATATTAAAATATCTTTTAATAATTATGTATGAAAATGGATATTAAATGCCAAAATAGATTTTTTATTGATTATTGAATTTTTGATTGTATATTTATTATGCATTTTATGATTTGTATTAGATTTGAACTGCAAACAGATATTACTTAATATTTTTATATAAAATTTATTAAATAACTTACTTTTTTACACTTAATAAATTTATTATAGTGAGAAGGCGCTTTTTTTAGGTGGAGGAATATATACTTTGGTTCAAAAATATATTGTTAAATGTGTTTACAAGTAAAATTATAAAATATTTTAGATATTTTTAAATATTTATTCTTAAATATTAATACACTTAAAATTATATTATATGTGCATTATATTTAATTTTTAAATATGTTACTAATTCTACTGCACATTGGAGCAACATTAGTATATACTCTAAAAACAAGAAAATGATTATACTGAACCATAAATGATTTGATATTAGTTTATATCAATAAAATAAAATAAATTCGAAGTTAAACACAGTATTAACAACCGGTGTATAATATGCATATAGATATTTTATTTTCTAATCATTACATTATATGTTTCTAATTTATCTTCAAAACCTTAAAACTTTTTTACTTGCACACTCTGTTTCAATTCCATGATTACCAAATTACATTATAAGACAGACGGTAGTAAATAGTGACATGTAAAAATTAATATTAAATATTAATTTAAAGCATATTTTTATACCTTGAAATTTTAATTATTTAATTTTTGAAGTATATAATTTAATAATTTATATTTTAATATATAGTTTTTTCAATTAAGTAAGTTTTACAAAGTATCTGTTTATGAAATTTGGACAATAAATAAAATATATTTTGGGCAATATGGATTACTCGTCAATCAAACCTAAATCAAGCCAACTCAAATTATGCAAATCAAACCCAATAAAATCAAGTGTGGCTAATCTATTGCACCACTTGGTCGAGTAAATATGGAAACAGACCACTATAACACTTTATTTGAGTCTCGTTTTCACCCATTTTAACATATATACAAGTCACAACTCAAAAGTTAGAAACTCTTAAGAGTTCCTCTCTCTCTCTCTCTCTTAAAGATTTAAATATGTTGTTGAAGCCTTGAAAACATTATTCGTCTAAAGCATGAGTAACACTTAATTAGAATTTAAGTCATTTGGCCTACGAAATAACATTATAAAAGAACAAAACAAACGTGGAATATATTGAAGATTGATTCTAAAAATGAGATTAAATAACTACAAAAGTTCATGTTCTTCAAGTTCTTGAAGATTACAACATTTAATCTCACATTAATTTTTTCTGCCCTAAGATAAATGCTATTAAAGAAAATGTCTATTGAAAAGGGGATGCAATTTATACAATTTTTTGAGTTTGTTAATTTAATAGATAAATTTTTTGGGTACAATGATCTTACATAACTTTTAGTTACTTTGTCAAATCATCTAGCAATATATCATCTGGATCTAATGTCTCAAATTTCTTCAAATTATCTTAATTTGAGGTCTTCAAAAAAGTTTTCCAACGAAAAAATGTAAGTATTTAAAGGCCTCCAACTAGTTAAGAATATTATTATCACTAATTCATGAAGGAAAGAGATGAACAATGAAAAACATTACAGCTCTACCAACAAAATTTTGGTTTGCTTGCACCACTGCTAGAGTAATCAGAAAAATGTTGACAATTAAAACAAAAACAAAAAAAAAAAATCCGATGAGACTAGTCGAAAGGATCCAGCGGAGATTAGAGAACGAAAACCGCAAAAGACATGTCACACAGTGTGGAAGCTATACAAGGTGTGGACAAAGCAAAAGCGTGAAAATCTCAGAAAAAAAAAAAAATTAATAAATAAATAAATATATACTATATATCAAATATGTAATAAACGGCGTATGAATCCCCCAATTCTCCCGTGGAACATTGGGAAGAATGAGGAGAAGAATAAAGCATTCATTCATTGAAGGAGATCGGAAAGGAAAGGAAAAATTAAGTTTTTTTTTTTTTTTAATTGTATTTTATTAGTTAAATTAATTAATAAATACTAAAAGTTGTAGGATGTCGAGGCCAACAAATAATAAATAGATTAGTGATGAACGAGGATCATATTCACACATATTGGTAAGATTTATTCTTTTGTTTAACTAAAATCAGGGGGGTTTTGAGATTTAGTGTTAAACAATATCAATTAAACGAGAGCAATGTGTAAATGTGAAGGTAAATCAATTATAATTACAATTCAACCAAGGGATAACTTCAGAATTGGTTCGTAGAATCGATCATGGATGCAAAATGGTTCTCTAATTCAATCAATTAAATTGGTTATAGTTGCTGGCACAACCAAAACAACCTATCTCTCCTTAGTTGTTCGATAATCATGGTACGACCTCTAATTATTTTCTTTATCAATAAATAATTTTATATATGATCATAGAATTTAAGTTCATTTAAGTTAGATTATACATCTCCATAAAACATTGGTTCAAATGATGATGTTGTTGTACCGCAAGAATTAGAATGGTTTAACAATTACAGATTTAACATTCTAATTGGCAACATATTATTTCAAAAGTCGAAAGATTGGCAACATCATTCAATCATCAAAACAATAAAATTCATCAAGCACATAAGTTACATGAATAATGAAGAATGAAAGACCAAATAAAGACTAATTAGATCTCACAATTCTGACAAACAAATTATTCTATAATTTCCTTGGTTGAAAATATGAAGTTTAGTCTTTTATGGAGAATACAGGAAATTGAAAAGTAGAGAAAGTTGTGTAAACTACATGTCTTTTCTACATAAAAGTCTCTAATATATAGTCTCTTTGAATCTCCCACTAATTCTATCAATAATTATCATCATAAATCAAAAGTAATTGCCATCACTTAGTGAGGGAAGAAGTAACGGCAATTATGATTATTTATGTTGTTGAACGTTTTGGGCTAAGGCGTGTCCACGCCTTATGTGATAGTCTTTCCAGTCGGCTTATCTGAGGTAAGACGTGCTCATGCCTTATGTGAAAACTTCACCTAGTTCTCCACTTCATTGAACATTCTTTCATTTTATCAGTTCCACCCATGTTGTGTACAAGATGCATCATTTCATTTAAATATCCTACAAAAGACATTTCTTCATCAAAATCCAAGAGTTAAACACGATTAGGCGTCAAAAGTCAAAAGAAATATGACAAATAATATATACAAAATACATCTTATCAAATTCCCCCACACCTAAACAATGTTGTCCTCAAATATATACCTAAGCTCAAATTAATGATCTCTTGTACTCAAACTTTCGCTTCTTCATTTGCTCATCCATATATTTATTACGGAGTAAAATCACTCTTCACAAAACGTAGTTAATCACATCAACGATTGAATTGAATCCAAAATGCATAAGATTATATACCATCACAAATGGTTCACTCATGTCGTTCAAAAGCGTATAAGGTGTGAACATAAATAAGTGAACTCCCATGTCAATGCAAAGAAGACTTTTCTATAGGCATGCAAATATATCATATCCCTGTTATTAATTAATGAAATTGAATGTGAAGATCACGGGGTGTGTGTGTAATGGAGAATATATAGACAGCTAAGGTGGGGTGTGATAAAAACAAAAATGATATATTTGTTAATGGGGTTGAAAATATCATACCTTCTCTCCACACCTAGCTTATTCAAACTAACAACACAAGATTGTCTCTATACTTATTTTACAAGTATTTACACAAGTTTGTATTCCTCAGCTATTCTTTTTTTTTTTTTTTTTCATTTCTTCATTTTTTCCAAATTTTTTTCTTCTTTCTTTTTATTTTGTTTTGTTTTGTTATTGTTCTCTCTCTCTCTCCCTTTAAAGAAAGCGGAGGAATACAACGCATAAGACTAATCACATATCCAAATTTCAACAATTGTCCCAAAGAGATAACTAAAAGCTACGTTTGACAAGTCCATATGATCTTCGACTCAAGGTGCAAATACATGGTGAATCAACAAAAAGTGTATAATGGCTTGTAATGTAGCTAGATCAACGAAAAGGCTAAGCCTAGAAATGGGTTCACTAAGGGTGCACGAAACAAAGGCAGGCTCAAATCAAGAGGTTAATGATGACTAAAACAATGGTATGAACCTATTGGTATGACTAAAACAATGGTATGCATAAAATACCCTTATACCACTTCAAAACATCCAACCCATCAATGGTATGACAGAGACATATAATAGTGCAAGTTTTAGAAAATCAACTATACACGATAATCACACAATGAAAGGAACGGAGCATGATATATGAATGATCATAGGCTCAAACCTCACAAAATAAGGTTTATGTGTGTAATATCCATGCATTTGTTTCCAATCTATCGCCAACAATGATTAACCAAAGTGTATCAGAAGTGTTATTTTCAGAGAAAATCATAACATAGATAGGAGCAGAAGAATCAGAACTCAGATAATAAGAATTACAAACATAACTAGATATTAGTATAGAGCAAAACCAATATAGAATATCAACAAACACAACAATCAAATTCCCCTTCCCCACACCTAGACTAACATTATTCTCAATGTAAAGTAAGTAAAAACAAAGTAAAAGACTTCCCTGAATAGTCTTTGTTGTGAAAACAATCATGTCGTCTATTATGGAAGGGGAAATGGAGGATCGAAGCCCCGATGCTAGAAGTAAATCATTTGGTTTAACTCAATTTTAGCCAATTGTACCTACAGAAGCTTAGAATGTTCGTGTCAATAATCCTGAAAAGAAGGGTGGTCGCTGGTAGTGGGTAGTCGATGTTGGAGAAGCAGAGTCCGCAGCGGCTAGACAGTGGAACCCGGACGATGGCAAAGTAAAGGTGATAAAGTTAGACGGCAGTGAGTGGAAGTTGGTTGGCTGGCGATCTGCGGTGGTGAAGGTGGAGGATCAGCGATGCGAAGATGGTGGAGAAGGAAAGCCAGTAGCGGCTGAGAGAGATGAGATAAGAAATTAGGGTTATGGGTTTTTTTACCCAAATCTCCTAGCCGTATAGTTCAAATAAGGCGTGCGCATGGCTTACCCAGGATCGTCAACTAAGAAAGAATCGAAATCCTAAAGTCTATGAACCAACAGGATAATTTCATCAAGGCGTGGACATACCTTATCGAAAATCGTCTACTAAGGAAAGAAAAGGAAAACGCAAGGAATGTGGATCAATACAAAATTTTCAATAAAGCGTGGGCACGCCTTATATTATTTTTGATATGCTTGAAAACTGAAATCTCAATTTAGAGTGTGTCCATGCTTTACCTGAAATTTTTTGTTGTATTAACGAACAAATTAATCGTTTTGTATTTCAACTTTTATTTTTTATTCTTAAAGCTACAAGAAAGCAAAACTTCACACATAATAAAAATGACAACTATATAGATTCCTATTTAACTTATTATTAAAATTAAGTTGTATGTTTCTCTTTTCTTAACAATTTTCTTTTTCATTTTGATATTGTTATTTTTTATATGGATAATTTTGAAAGAAATAGGACATTTTCTTACTCGTGTGAAATTTTCATATCAAAACTGTAAGCTTCATCTGATAGAAAACACGGGAAAAAGCATAAACTGGTAAACATGACTCTTCTTTCAATAGAAAATCTTATAAGGGTTTTCCCGGAGCATTAGATTAGGTAATGGAAAGCCCAACAAAAGGGTTTTAGAAAGCACAACATGTTGGTGTTGTTCTACATAACGATTAAAATACCCTCTTTAAAGAACTCAACTCAAATCATTCATGAAAAGAAAAGTAGAAGCTACAGTAGAAAGTCCCAAGGAATGACTTAGTCGAATAAGATGAGTTAGTAGAATGAATTAATACTTGCTGGCAGATTAGCGGGTACGTCAGCACCAAATGCATGGCAATCCCTGAGACAATACATTAGACTATAAAAACTGGATAAGATAGTTATCTTTCGAAAGACTTTGAGTTTTTGTATGTTAAAGTGACATTTATTATTGAATGAAAGAAGTATTAATCTAATAAATTGTATATTTAATGAATTAGTACCAATCCTTCAAGTGTAGAGGAAAATATTTTCTATAACATAAAAAAAATATTTAAGAAACAAAGAAGTTATCCGTGTTTTACATATTAGAAGAAGAAGAAAAAATAATCATCATACCTTTTTCAATCCAAAAATAATTCTAGTTTGATTTTAGAAAAACTAGCCCAACCCTAAAATTGAGATTTCAAATTCTAAGGGCGAATTGCAAGTACAAAGAGAGTTGATTCAATTGAATATCATTTTTTTATTTTTCATCTAGAATATCATCCTATAGAGAATAATGAATATAACTTTAAATATGTATTTAAATAAGAATCTTACTATTTAGCCAAATTCTTGTAAGCTAGAATTAAATTATTTGAATATTATCAAAATTTTATTGTTTTATAGAAAATTACTAAAAAAATATAAAATAAAATAAAAAATAGGCTGAATTTAGTGTTACTATATTTGTATAAATTATTCTTAACTTTTGCTTCATGTACATAATGTTTTATAATATCACCCCATGCATTTTGTTTTCCTTTTTATTCCAAACTTCTTTCTTCAATTTTATATTATGTTATATTGATAGATATTTTTGTTTTATCATTTCTCAAATTTTTTTCTCAAATCAGTTACAACGTTCAGTCAATTTATCTAATAAAATACAATAATTTCAAACATTATCACTATGTAAAATTAATCATTTGCAAGATATTCTGATAAAATATAATATTTATACACAATATCTACCGTAAGGGTCTCACCAATATCACATCATTAACTAAAATTCACCACTTACCTACTATTTTAATAAAATACTATATTCAATCACAATATTTAAATTAGGGTTTCACATATGAATTCATGAAATGTAATATAATAAATTGTAAATATTTGTATGCATCAAGTGCAGCGTACAATTCGATTTATAATATTATTTGTTTAACTAAAAAGGTTTACTTGTTTACGCAAAAAATATTACTATTAATTTTTATTTATAAAAAAATCATATTTAAACAAAATATTTAAATTATGATTTAAACACATTCATTTGATTATGATATATAATCCCATAAGTTGTTAAAATTGAAGATTAAATCTCAAAGTGAAACAAAAACCAGATCTCCAGCTATTTCCTTTTTTGTTTTTTAATTTTAACTTTAGAAAATCAGACAATAAAATAAAATTGCACGAGTGAAAGAAAGCGGCCATTGGACGGAAGCATCATCTCATAACATGACCCACCCATGAAGTTTCTAGTCTTATTACCTTTTGGACTTGAATGCATAATTACATATATATACAGTTTAAGATAGGGCATAGCTATCTCGGAAAGTTATTTATTGCACGACCCAACAGAACACACGAGGGGGACGGGGTCTGTTGTTTTACTTAGATTTAAACTTTGTCCCCTGGTGGGACCCCAACGCGCGCGCAGAACCCCCATCATGTCCACCCAAATCTTTCACAGAGTCCACTAATCAACCTTCATTATTTTCTTCTCTAATTTTAGGACTATTTTTCTCTATTTCAATTTTAAACCTACTCAATGCTTTCTTCACTATCAGATTTTTATTTAATAATAAACTATCTGTTTTCATAATTTTTATTATCATTTTTTTCGCTCATTTGTCTTTCCACATATTAAAAGACAAATTTTTACAAAATATTGTTATATTGCTAACTTATTGATTCATTTTAATGTTTATATTGGTGATGTTACTAATTTTATCAAAATTAATAAAAAAATTAATATATCTTCATAATTACTTGATTTTAACAAATCAATTATGAATTTATGGCAGATTTGATGATATATTCACATTCATATACCAAATTTTATTCAATTTTTTTTATTTCAAAAGAAAATACTATATATTTGGTAATTTGATGATTGTATTTTATAAATAAAATTAATTAATGTTCACATATGATTTTATATATAATATTTATATTTTTATTATAATCATGGTACATATAAAAATTATTGTTTTTTAAATATCAATTTGATGTATTTGTGAAATTTTATAATACTATACTATAATAATATGTGGTTGCATCGCACGGAAGAACATACTAGTTATATTTAATTTTAAACTTATCACTTAATTAAGTAATTAAAGTTGTTATTACATACTACTAGTATTTCTCCGGTGTGTTGCACAGTTATAATATAATAATATAATAAATTATTATAAAAATAGTAATATAATTTTTAAAATAAAACACATAACTATATAAAATATATTTTGATAAAAATTGTTTAAAATAAAAGTATCTAACAATATAAATATATATTAAATAATAAAATATACCAAAATTAATATATGAAAAAAGTATTTTATATTTAAAAATTAAAATTTTATTATTAGACATGTAATATGGATATAAAATTGAAGATTATGAAAAATTGATTAATTTGATGTAAAAAATAGAGTTGAGATAAAAAAGTTGTAAGCTTTTGAAAATTATAGTGAAAAAGTGGAAAAAAAATCTGATTGGACATGATAGTTTTTAAAAAAAGAAAAATATTTTTAAGTGAAAAAATAACATTTTTGTAATTTATTTCAATTATTCTATTTTTATATAGTTATAAATAATTAGCATAATGTTTTTAGGTCTACCCCTATAAATTGGGAAAAAAGACATATAACAAAAAATGTGAGTGGGTCGAGAATATTTAGAATATTAATTTTAGTAGGCTTTATAGCCTAATTTGAAAATTGTTACAAGTTGTGGTCCATTCATATTGCGTAAACCTGCGAATAATTAATTGGGGGGGCCAAAGTATGGTGTAATAATTAATTATGTTGTACTCCTACTTATATAGTGTGATTATCCTCTAAATACAATTTATTATTTTATTTTTGGTAATTTGTTGGCATCACCTTTTTAGGACCCTTCTCTACCCTACCAATCTAAACCCCCACTTTTATGTGCATGCCCTCTCTCTCTCTCTCTCTCTCTCTCTCTAAAGGACCAACTAACCATCTTATCTATTATTACTTTTTTCTACAACTTTCAAATTATATATAAAAGAATTGATACTATTACCACTTCTATAATCATCTACTTATATGTCTATTAAATATATTTACTATATTATCGCTACATCAGCCGTGGCTCATTTTACATGTTTATATTATATATATTTATGTGTGCGTGTATGTATAAAATAAGAAAAAAAGATTATTTTACATTAACAATGTAATTAAAAGATGGTGCTCATTTTAGATGCTTATATTATACATATATATATAAAGAAAAATTGATTATTCTACATTAACAACGTAATTAAAAGAAAAGAAGTGATGGAGGCAACTTTTCTGAGAGTAGGCTTTAACGACCCATTACTTCCCCTACTAACCTAGCCATTAACTTCAACATCAATATTTAATTATTAGAAGAAGATTGGTGGGGCACACGGGATGGTAAATCTCTCATTAACCTCCATCATAATCGTATCTCATAATAAAATCTTGAGGAATAATATTTGTTAGGTCTTTTGTTGATCAAATGCATATATATACATTTTTTTAATACTAAGTAGGTTGATTCGATTAATAAAATTTTAAAATCATGTGATTTAGTTTAATGCATTAATTTCGTTGGATTTATTCTGTGCACGCACGCAAGACCTGACACTTTTTTTAAAAATAAATATAACTTCTTAGGTTGTAAGCACAATAATATATCCTAATAAAATAAAAATAATTTAGTCCAATGCATTAGTCTATTATGGAGCTGCTAGAGGAACCTTGATTGAATACAATTACACAAAAACTCCACTAAATTCACTATAATTTAATCGCCTTTTAAGAAAATCTAATAAAATTTATTAATTATATTATATTCCCCTAATAGCATAAAATTGTACACTTAATTTAATCAAAACTATTAACATAATTTAATTAAAGATAATCGATAATACTCTATGATTGATAGATGCAACATAATTAAATAAATGCAAAGTAATTGCAAAATCTATTCCAGGAACATATATCTACCAGATGGTCTCCAGATATAATTGTAATAACTAAATTTGTGATCGACATACAAATGATCATAATTAATAAGTCAATCCTAAATTCTACCAAAAAAGATATGGCCTGGTGCCATTCAAGTTGGAACAAGGACCATTCATGATTATTTATTTATTATTATTATTATTATTATTATTATTATTATTATTATTATTATTATTTATTTATTTAACTTTTATTAAGGACAGGGGACCTTTCTTTGATAGTTAAATATAACGACTCATGACTTGCCATTTCATGAGAGGTGTCAAAAATTAATTGGTACTTTAGACTAAATATTTATTAACTTTAATGCTTGTATAATCTTCAATATTTTAAATATTTTAACCATATTCAAACTCATTTAGCCAATTGGAAATAGTCAATTATGAATGTCCGTGTCCTTAGTTATATCAGATCAACCCACTAAAATGTAAACAGTTATTAGAAATGCAATCAATATCACATAAATTCTATTTGTTCCAACTCCAAAAACTAAATGACCCTCCTCTCCCAAAAAACCTATGGGACATATTTCAACATGGAGATAATCTCTGTCTATTACACAAGTGAGGTTGGCTTTGAGGGTCTAAAGAACTTGATTTCTCCACTTCTTTGTTTAATATTTCATGTTTTCACCTAATATCTTAATAGTAGAACCACCGTGCAGTCCCCATGCCAGAGCATATTGTGAGAGAGCCCTTAGTGATAGAACTATTAGCAGATGCATTAGACGAGAGCACGAAAGCGATGCTTTGCCCTCCATGGTTGTGTGGACAAGAAAGTGGGCGGTTTATCCCACCAGGCCTCTTGAATCATAGAAACGAATTTGAAGGCCCCTATGGAGACCGAACCCTATTTAGTGCTAGAGATTGAGCTGGTTCAGTGGCCATGTTTTCATTTGGCCCAGAAATTCCTTTTTCTCATTTTTTCTGATCAAATAATTATATGATTTCATCTGTGCATTTAGGTATCTATCTGTTCCAATATGTTATTCACCACTCACTGTCGGTTTCGACTTTATGTTCATATAAAATAGCTATTCATTGGGTAACGTACACTTTATTTTTACTCTTTTTTTTTTTTTTTTTTTTTTAAATTGATTTATGTCATATTTTTTCATCCTTCCAACACTTGCAGTAGGTAAGGGGATTTAAACTTCAGATAATATTTCTTATGGTTCATGTAATTTGTTTTAAAAAGTAAAGTTTATAAGGTGTTCCAATCATTTTATTGAAAAATATTTGAAAATTATAAAATTAATTTTAAATATTAAAATTATTTGAAAATTTTGAAACTTAATTAAAAATTAGAATTATTTGAAATATCTGAAAATTAATTTAAGTATTAAATTTTATTTTTAAAATATTATATAAAACTGAAATATTATTTTAAAAAATCTAAAAGTTATTGAAAAAAATCTACAAATGAATTTCAATGTCTGAAACTATTTTTAAAATCTTAATTTTTTTATATTTTTAAATAACTTTCAAAAGTTTTAACTTCATATCTTTAAAAATATTTTTCATATTTTTAAAATAATTAAGATATTCCAAAATAATTTCTGACTTTGAAATTCATTTGTAGATTTTAATTAAAAATATTATTTACTTTTTAAAAAATTATTACTACTATTTTCAACGTAATAGATTATTATTACTTTTTAAGTAAACAAAAATATTTTTTAATTAAAAAATTTGTAACCGAAAAAAAAAAATTCAATTTTTGTTTTTGTTTTAATGTACTATATTTATGATATTTTAGGTATAGTTTCTTTTTACGTTTTTTAAACAAATCATATATATTGTTTCCATCTCTTTTATTGCATTTTAAATGGCATAAGTATTTCATTAATTCTTAGTATATGTTCATTTAATGTATAAGTGGTTCTATGGTATGACAGTATTTGTAAATGCATTATGTATATTAATATATTATCTATATATGTGTATAAAATACGAGACCCATAATAAAAATAGAAAATTGGACTTTCCTACCAAAAATTCCTGTCCTTTTGAAAAAGTTCATAGTTCTGGTTCAATGTTCAGCCAATCCTATAATATCTTTTTTTTTTTTTTTTTTTTTTTTTTTTTTTTACTTTTTCATCTAAATTTTTTACATTTTATAATTTTTTCGTCTCACACGCATTTTGATGAAAATATATCAAATTAATCATTCTTTCATGATCTTCAATTAATATCCATATTATATAATATTAAATTTAAAATACGTTTTCTTAAGTTAATGTGATTTATTATGATATTTAATATAATTTTATATAGAACAAAATATTGAGATATTTTTATTTAAAACACAATATTATAAAAAAATCTTGTATTATTTTTTATTTTAAAAAAAATTTATACTACAATTTTATATAATTATAAATTTATTAGACACCATGCAATAGAATGACGTGAAGTAAAATGATAAATTATATTCAATAATTATATTATTATATTATAATCAATATTACAAACAGTGCAACACTTGCATACAATCCCACACGTCATACACGTCCATCTTGTTTCCTTGCTAATGGGAATACAATTATAACGATTGAAAAGACAGAAAGATCTTATTTATTCACCATAAAATAAGTAAAGGAAATCCAAATCAATTCCTACTTCGCATCCTCTACTCACTTTTCATGAAAACTACCCAAAATGCTCTCTAGGCTTGACCCACCTATAAATTACATATATAAAAAATATATTTCACATGAAATATTATATTAAGAATTTTGAAAATACTAAAAAAATACCCAAAAATTACTAAAGCTTGCAAATGGTACCAAAGCTTAGGTTTATCATGAAATCAAAATCCCATTATCTATAATCTATGACTATATAAAAGAAAAACAGTTTGAAGAATTTGCAAAAGTGTCATTTTTCTATTTTCACTCTAATTTTTTAAAGACTTATAATTTTTTCATCTCAAATTCATTTTTTTATGAAAAATATATGAAATTAATCATTTTTCACGATCTTCAATTTGATATCAATATTTCATATATAAAAGTAAAATATTAATTTTTAAATATAAAATATTTTTTCAAAAAATAATTATAATATATTTTAAATTATAATATATTTTTATATTGTAAGATATTTTTTTCTTAATTTTTAAAAAAAATATATTTTAGTTTTAAAAATATATATATATATATTTTTTTTAATAACTTATTATATTATTATCTTATAAATTGTGCAACACATTGAAAAAAATACTAGTTATTATTAGTGTATCTTAAAGTACGAGACATCTCAAGAATTATAAGATAGACAAGTGAAAACTTGAATAGTTAGAACAGAGAATATTTTTAAATTTTGAAAAAACATAAACGATATTCAGATAATTTTGTGAAGGTATGACTAAACTCATGAAGATTGACAATAAAGTCATAAGTTCTGGGAGATCAGCCATTGTAAATAAGATCAGCCTCGAAGATTGATTCCTACTTCCTTATGAAACTAAATTTGTGAAAGATGAAATCGAATCTATCATGATCGATTTCTACTGCCCTATAAGAACAAATCAGCCAGGACCAATGAATAGATTGCATAGGATACTTGTATCCTATCAAGTACAACCACCACAAGGTAAGATCTCACTGGAAAGAAAGAAGATATTTGAAGATCTTGAATCTATATCCAACTAAACAAGGATATTTCTTTCCATATAAATTAGGTGTAGAGTTATCCATTCTTCTGTATATAAAGAGGACAATCCCCACTTGTATACTCATTGAGTTAAGTTTTGATTTTTTGATAGAGAGAGTTCAAACTTGGGGTTATATTCAGTGTCAAACTGAGTTCTACGACTAGTTAGAGCTCAGTTTGTCTGTTCACATATAACACTGTAGAATGCATATTTAACCTATTCAATAGACTGAGTGGTGAGGCTAGTCTTTAGGAGGAGCATGTATGAGATAAATAGGAGTATCTAGTAAAGAGGGAGTCTGCACTATTGTAAATTTATACTTCATCTTGTTGGAAAATAAGGTGCTACTCTAATAAACTTGTTTGGAGAAGAAAAAAGGGAGTTCTTCCTTAAAAAAACATCAGTCCCAATTCATTTATTCTGTTTTCAAAAAATTTATATTCTTCATTTCTTAGTTGAGTACAAACTCAACTTTTGCGCCAAAAATTCTATTTTTTTAATTGGCACCATAGCGAGTTTTAGTTTACAAAATAGGTAGACTTAGGGATCATGATACTCACGAGATGCACTCATTATGCCCTCTTATTTGAATGGAAACAACTATATGTATTGAAAATGCATAATGCCAATCTTTCTTCGATCTAAACGATGTTGTAATGCCATTGTAACTAAGTGGACATGGCCTCAGAAGAAGAGTGGAGACAAGAGAGATACAGTGGTTGATAAGCCCCAAAGCCAATGATATAATGATGACAAAAGTGCTGAAGATGCAAATTTTACAGCTTTATATGCCCTCTTGTCAAGAGGGAAATTTCTTATTCAATATTTTTAAGAAGATTTTAGCTACTTGGTTTTGTAAGATGATGAAAGATCAAGTTTCTATATTCCAATTTGGCTTCATATCAGGACGATGCATTCACCAATCGTATTGCTTTAGCCATAAAAGGTATCAGTTGTTTGGATTGAGATAATGATGGGACATGGTGCTTAAGGTGGATATAAGGAAGGCATTTGATACTATTCGTTGGGACATCCTCAGTTAAGTGCTAATTCACATGGGTTTCTCAACCAAGTTCGTCTATTGGGTCAAAAATATACTATCTCCTGCCCGAATTTCCATTAATGGATCTCGTGAAGGACATTTAGATGCTCATGCGGGGTTAGATAAGGTGATCCTCTTTCACTACTTCTGTTTTGTATTGCAATACTTATCTTACAACCAATCTCATTCAGCCTTGCTATGCGAAGATGGGCGTGCTGTGACCTAGATTTCTATTCTAAGCTTATGACATCATGATTTTCTGCAAGCTTACTGAGTCTGAGATTATGAATATTTGACGAAATTTGATACATTTTGCAAAGTTATTCGATTAACACTTCAGTCCAGCCAAGTTTAATATTTATCTCGAGAAACTTGTCAGTCACAATATTAATTCAAGAAGATTGGAGATTGCAGAAGAGAGCTTACCTTTTACATACCTTGATGTTCTAGTATTCAGAGGGGCTTCAAATTTGGTACATTTTTGCCCACTTGCAGATTCTATCCTTTCCAAATTTTGTAGATGGGTGGGCTCATCTCTTTCGCAAGTTAGGCATGTTTGTTTAGCAGAATCGGTGAGTGTGAGCTCTTTTATGCACTCCATGATGGATTATGATTGGCCCAGAGCTCTGTTGACAGAAGTGGAGCAAGCCAAGAAGAATTTTATATGGAGTGACCGATATCTAATCTCATGGAAATGGGTTTGTGCTCTTAAGAAAGAAGGAGGTTTAGGCCTCCGCTCCATCAGACTAGCTAAATGAGTCATTCCTTCTCAATTTTTCTTAGAAATCAGAGATGCTCTTGTATAGTGTAGTGTTTTCTTGTTGTTCATTATGTTAAAATTCTTTTTATTAGGTAAACAAAAAATATTTTTATAATGCTTTATTAGGAGACATGTTTTTAAAGTAGATTAATTTATAGGTGAATGAAGAGATGTACATTCTTGTGAATTTGGAAATACAAATTTTAAACTATTATTATTATTTTGTTTTTTTTTTTGTTATTAGGTTATATATAAATTTGTGCTAGTTATTTAGATATACATATACATAGAGAGGGAGAGTGTATGCTATATTCAAATTGCAGGAAATCATAGTGGGTTTGAAAGATAATACAATTTTAGATAATTTTATTAATAGAGACTCTATTTTCATGATAACTTATGTATCGTATTCATATCTATAACTCTATAAAAGTAACACAGTTGAAAGTATTTTAATAAAAATATTATTTTTTTGCATAAATCATCTTTTTGTTTTCAGAAACTATGATATTCAATGTGGGTTTTTTTTTTCACTCTACTTTTCAAAACTTTATAATTTTTTTCATTTCAACTCTGTTTATGAAAAATATATTAACTTAATGATCTTCATTTTGATATCCATATTGTATATATAAAAGTAAAAAATTAATTTTTAAATATATAATAAATTAGTTGTAATATATTTTAATTTAATATATTTTTATTGTGAGATATTTTTATTTTAAATTTTTTTTATTAAAAATATATTATATATAATTATGTATTTATTTAAAAAAGTTATATCACTATTTTTATATTATAAATGGTGATAGAAAATAGTAATAGCAAATAAATATTAAATACTAGAATAGCTGTAACAGAGTTGTTGATACCTTATTTAATTAACTAAAACAATCTGGAATGTGCTACATTGTATTCTTTGTTGTGTGGAGCGGTGCTATGATTAAACTAGCTTTTATGTGAGTCCAACCTTCAAATATAATGCCGGCTACATTTATATAAAATAATAAAACAAAAAAGTGGAAAATGATCTACAGGCAATGCCCTACTGTAAATCATCTTTACATGTTCACTAACCATGTAAAAATACAATATCACTGTTTATTCAATATATAATAATAAATAACAGTCATATTTTATCTTGGGCCTTTATTTTAAGTTCAAACAAATATTTAACAACTTGGTTTTTATAATTAATCTTAATTTAATTTGTGGAATGAAAGATATTCATAATTTTATATTATTTGTGGGTCTAATAATGTATCATTCATTAATAAGCCTTATGTGTTTTTTTCTCTTTGGTAGTTTGGGCCCTGCTGTCTCTTAGAAGTCTTCTTCCATAAAAACACACAGCTAAAGCCACAGTTTACATTTCTGGTAATATATTTAAATGGTCTCTTAAGAACCGATGAATTACTTGTGAATTTTGTACCTGTAGATCTGCTCCTAATTTAAACATAATTAATCAATATTTATGTGACACAACCATTTAATTAATTCTTCTGACCCAAGCAGTAATTAAATTTACGGAAAAAGTAAAAATGTACAATTCTAAAATCTGTAAGTGGGGCCCCCACTCTATTGCATGCCCCTATAAATTCGGTCTTTCCCCCTTTTCGACTCAAACTATGCTCCTTCCCTCTCGAAAGGAAAACCTCTGTACACACAAAGAAACCACATATTTCTTCGTAAAGAGCAATTTCCAGTAAAGTTGAAGATCATCAAGAACCGAAAGCAAGAAATCTCTATTCTTTTCCTTTTACCTGTTGTTAAATCTTTACCTTCGACGAGAATGGTTGACGTGGACCGGAGAATGACCAGTCTGAATGCGGCCCATGTAGCCGGCCTCCGCCGCCTCTCTGTCCGTGCCGCCGCAACCGCTCCCTCCACGCCGCTTCCGCCCCGCAACAGCCTCCTTTCCTTCACCACTTTAGCGAACAAAGTCATCTCCCACTTAAAGAACTCGGGTATCCCCGTCCAAACCGGGTTGTCCGAGTCCGAATTCGCGTTAGCTGAGGCCGAGTTCGGATTCGCCTTCCCGCCGGACTTGAAAGCCGTGCTGTCAGCCGGCTTGCCCGTCGGAGCTGGCTTTCCAGATTGGCGATCGTCAGGCTGCACGCGGCTTCAGCTCCGCGCTGCCACTGATCTCCCCATTGCTTCGATTTCCTTCCACATCGCCCGCAATGCACTCTGGTCGAAAGCTTGGGGCCCGCGACCTTCCGACCCGGAGAAAGCACTGAAAATAGCCCGAAATGCTCTTAAACGGGCCCCTCTTTTGATACCCATTCTCAACCATTGTTATATTCCTTGCAACCCTTGTCTTGCTGGAAACCCTATCTTTTACGTAGATGAGAATAAAATTTTCTGTTGCGGGTTCGATTTATCCGACTTTTTTGATCGTCAATCCTCCATTTTCCATCGAAGCTCGGTTCCGAAGGTCCTTTCCGAGCAACGCTCCATTATCGAAAAATCAGCCGGGTCGTCCGCACGCAGAAGTTTGGATACAATTGCCGGCGGAAGAACGCCGCGATGGGTAGAATTCTGGAGCGACGCAGCCGTGGATCGCCGCCGCCGGACTTCGAACTCGTCCTCATCTTCTTCTTCACCTGATAGGTACTCCGGTATGCCAAGGTCCGAAATGCCGAAATGGGTAGACGATTATATGAGGCAAATCGGATCGGTTATGAGAAAAAGCGGCTGGGCCGAATCCGACGTCTCTGAGATTGTAGGCGTTTCAGCTTCAGGGTTGTTCGACGGAGAAATGGTGATTCTAGATAACCAATCAGTGCTCGACGCGTTGCTGTTGAAAGCGGATCGGTTTTCGGAGACGCTCCGGAAAGCTGGTTGGAGCTCCGAAGAGGTTTCGGATGTGTTGCGGTTTGACTTCCGGCGGGAGGAGGAAAAGAAACCGGCGACGAAGTTGTCGCCGGAGATGGTTGAGAGATTAGGGAAATTGGCGGAGTCGGTGAATCGGTCGTCTTCGTCGTCGGCGTCGTCATTATGATCATGATTTTTGAACCTGCAACCGGCAAACTGTGAGATTCTTTTCACTTTTGTTTTTCCAGTTATTCGAAGTCTCGTGTTTGCTTTTTTTGCTTCATTTGGGTGCAAAACTTTGATTTAGGAAATCGGAAAAGGGCTGGACAGGTTAAAAAAAGTAAAAGAATATACAGTAAAAGTAAATCTGTTTCACTTGTACTTTCAAACAAGATAGGAATAATACCATATCTTAGGGTATAACCAAGAATTGAAAATTGAACCGATTATACAAATATAATCGAACCCAAAAAAAATCGGTTTGGATAAGTCGGTTTAAATAGAGTATTGGGATCTGCATTTGACCTTCCTATTAAGAAATATAAACTTAATCAGAACCTGAAAACCAGCGAAACAAACAAAAGGCTACAAAGTCAGACACGTATAAACTTAAGTTGCTTAACAAATTATTCAACATCTAAATGTAATTCTATCCAAAAATAACTTTAAAACAGTATACGTGTATAGTGGTTTTGTAATACTTCATAAAATCACAAATAATCAATAATTAAATATTTAAGACTTAAAAGGAGTTAAAATTACATCAAAATCTGACAAACCTTAACACATCAAGTTTTCATGGTATTTTCAATGATGCCGCTAATGCCAACATTAGCAAAAGTTACATAACCATTCAAAGAAACACAATGGTTAGAAATATGGATAATTACATATAATTATTTAACTAAAAAAATTAATATCTTCTTCTATCTTTTGAACATTGTATGTAGTTTTTTTTACGTGATTTGGTTCCCTTTTGTCGTCTCAACCACTTTTTAACACATATTAGAGCTTCTGCAATTTTAGGAGTTAACTCCTAAAAAGATCAAAAACTCTACCTCTTGTAATAAATGGCGACTCTGATACTACTGTTTAGAATAATATTACTAGCATATCTCGAGCAAAAATTCAAGGGATAGAAAATCTATCTTGATTGAGTTCCTACCACTTCTGTATATGCAACTCTATCATTCTCCACCACATGGACACTGGGTTTTTTTTCAAAATAATGCAAAAAAAAAAAAAAAAAAAAAAATTACGAAATAGGCATGTTTTGGAATAGTTTTTAAAAATAGGTAAAACGTCACCGCCGGTGATGTTATTTCAAAAAAATGTCACCGGAGGTGACGATTCTATATTAAAATGAAAGAACGTCACCTTAGGTGACGTTCTTTCCTTTTATCATATATATATATATACACACACATACATCATACATGCATATATATATATTATATATATATACACACTGACATATATATATACATATATATAACCTGTTATATATATATATTTTAAATGTAAATTCTTATTAATATATATATATATATGTATAAATTTAAAAAATATATATTTATACTCAAAATTAATATTTTGAATATATATATATTATATATTTGATTTATTCGGTAAATATATCAAAATACATATTAAAATATAATTAATAAAATTAAAAAATTATAATTTTATTTAAGATAATAAAAAATATTTAAATTTATTTTTATAATATTTATATTATATATATATGTATCTATAAAATTATTATTTATAAATAAGAATATATATTTTGAATATGTATATACATATATATATTTATTTATTTATTAAGTAAATATATAAAAAAATATATAATAATAATAATATATATAACAATAATAATATATAAAAATATTTATTAAATTAAATAATAAGTTTTTATTATTAATTCATATCTTTTAAATTAATAATATATATATAATAATAATATATAAATTTATATATATATGTATATATTCGGATATTATATAAATTATTATTTATAAATATATATTTTATACATATAACTAAAAACGTCACCTTAGGTGACGTTAATTCATATTTTTTTTTCATATATATCTATATATTTATGTATTATTATTATATATATATATTATTTATTTAGAATATGTATATATATATTTATTTATTAAGTAAATATATAAAAATATATATTAAATTATAATTTTTAAAAGTAAAATGTTATAATTTTATTTAAGATAATAAAAAAATTTGTTAAATTAAATAATAATTTTTTATTATTAATTCATATATTTTAAATTAATAATATATATATAATAATAATAATAATAATATATAAATTTATATATATATATATATATTCGGATATTATATATATTATTATTTATAAATATATATTTTATAAATAAATATATATATATATATATGTATGCATATATAATATATAATATATATATATAACTAAAAACGTCACCTTAGGTGACGTTTATTGTATTTTTTTAATTTCGTATATATATATATTTATGTATTATTATTATATATATATATAATTTATTTTGAATATGTATATATATTTTTAATTATTAAGTAAATATATAAAAATACATATTAAATTATAATTTTAAAAAGTAAAACGTTATAATTTTATTTAAGATAATAAAAAAAATTATATAAATTAAAGAATAATTTTTAATTACTTCATATTATAAAAATAAAAATATATATTATTTATTTTCAAAATATGAATTAATAATTAAAAATTATTCTTTAATTTAAATAATTTTTTTTATTATCTTAAATAAAATTATAACATTTTACTTTTTAAAATTATAATTTAATATATATTTTTATATATTTACTTAATAAATAAAAATATATATACATATTCAAAATAAATTATATATATATAATAATAATACATAAATATATATATATATACGAAATTAAAAAAAATACAATAAACGTCACCTAAGGTGACGTTTTTAGTTATATATATATATACTATATATTATATATACATATATATATATATATATTTATAAAATATATATTTATAAATAGTAATATATATAATATCCGAATATATATATATATATATATATAAATTTATATATTATTATTATTATTATTATATATATTATTAATTTAAAAAATATGAATTAATAATAAAAAAAAATATTATTTAATTTAACAAAATTTTTTATTATCTTAAATAAAATTATAACATTTTACTTTTAAAAATTATAATTTAATATATATTTTTATATATTTACTTAATAAATAAATATATATATACGTATTCAAAAAATATATTATTATTTATAAATGTATATTTTATAAATACATGTATATATAATATATATTATAAAAATAAATTTAAATATTTTTTATTATCTTAAATAAAATTATAATTTTTTTATTTTATTAATTATATTTTAATATTTATTTTGATATATTTACTGAATAAATAAAATATAAAATATATATATATATATATTCAAAATGTTAATTTACAGTATAATTATATATTTTATAAATTTATACATATATATATATATATTAATATGAATATATATTTAAAAAATATATATAATACAGGTTATATATATATGACAGTGTGTATATATATATAATATATATATATATATATGTCAGTGTGTATATATATATGATAAAAGGAAAGAACGTCACCTAAGGTGATGTTCTTTCATTTAAATTTTAAATCGTCACCTCCGGTGACCTTTTTTTTAAATAAGTTTTACCTATTTTTAAAAACTGTTCCAAAACATGCTTATTTAGTAAAACTTTTTTTTTTTTTTTTTGCATTATTTTGAAAAAAAACCATGGACACTTTCTTTTAAGTCATCCCGAGTCACATTTGCTTTCCAATTCTCCACTCTCTATGTGTTGCTTATTTTCTTATCCCAAAAAAAAAATCAGCATATCTTTTTGAAAGGTTCTTGTCGAAAACATTGTCTTGAAGCTTGATTTTGTTGTTATGTTGACACACAAAGTTGAGATTCTTTTAGTTAACTTGTGCACTTCAAACAACTCAAAGTAAAACTTTCCTTATGACACTTGTCATCTTTGACCCTCTTCTTCTCCATACTCTGTACACAGAACATAATCAATGAACTTTAATTTATATCAAGGGTAAAAAAGAACAATAGAATCAAGCTTTTCATATTTTGGTGAACCCCAATATTTGTCATATTTTTCCTTTAAAAAGAACTCTAATTTATAATATTTCTTTTATCTATTACTTTTACGATTTCATTATCACTTTCTATATGCTCTTTAATTGGAAATTAACTATACTAATGTTAAGATATAATTCCTTGGGTTTTTTTCCTACAAAATAAAGCAAATTTTTTTTTTTTTTTTTTTACAAAATAGGTATAATTTAAAACAAATTTTAAAAATAGATAAAACATCACCCGGGGTGACATTTTTTGGATAAAACGTCAGCTGGGGTGACGATGTAGTTTGCATACATGCATTCATACACACACATACACCACACATGCATACATATATATATATATATATATATAATATGTAAGCATTTATATATAATATATATGTATATATATATTTGTTTTTACATTATAATTATTTATATTATTATTAATTTTTTAATATTTATTAAAGTTATAATATTATATTTATATATATATAGGAATTTATGTATATATTTTTAAAAAATAAATAAAATTAAAATTTTAAAATATAAAATATTATAATGTTATTTAAGATAATAAAAAAAATATAGATTTCAAAAATAATTTTTAAATATTATTATGTTATATACATAATATATATTATAAATATATATTCTAAATATGTGTATATATATATATTTATTAGTTATATAAATATATAAAAATATATATTAAATTATAATTTTAAAAAGTAAAATATTATAATTTTAATTAATATAATAAATTTTTTCATTTAAATTAAAGAATAAATTTTAATTATGAATATGTATAATTTCATTTTCTGAAAAAAAAAATATATATATATATATATATTTTAATAATACATAAATATATATATATACAAATAAATAAAAAAGAAAAAAGAAATGAATAAACGTCACCTGCACCGACGTTTTAAAAAAAGTCAGTTGCGGTGATGTTTTTTTATTTTTTATTTATATAATATATATATATATTATAAATATATATATATATATATATATATTTATAAAATATATATATTCTGAATATGTATATGTATATTTTTATTTATTAAGTAAATATAAAAAAATATATATTAAATTATAATTTTAAAAAAGTAAAATATTATAATTTTATTTAAGATAATAAAAAAATTATTTAAATTAAAGAATAATTTTTAATTATTAATATGTATAATTTCATATTCTGAAAATAAAATAATATATATATATATATATATTAATAATACATAAATATATATATATAAGAATAAATAAAAAAAGAAAAAAAATTAATAAATGTCAGCCGCACTGACGTTTTAAAAAAAGTCAGTTGCGGTGACGTTTTTTAATTTCTTTTTCTTTTATATAATGTATATAATATAAAAAATATATATATATATATGTATTTATTCTAAATATATATTCTGAATATGTATATATATATTTTTATTTATTAATTAAATATATACAAATATATATTAAATTATAATTTTAGAAAGTAAAATATTATAATTTTATTTAAGATAATAAAAGAATTATTTAAATTAAAGAAATATTTTTAATTATTAATATGTATAATTTCATATTCTGAAAATATATATATATATATATGTATATTAATAATACTTAAATATATATATATATAAGAATAAATAAAAAAGAAATTTTTTTTTAAACGTCAGCCGCACTCATGTTTTAAAAAAACGTCAGTTGAGGTGATATTTTTTAATTTCTTTTTCTTTTATATATATATTATAAATATATATATATATATATTTATAAAATATATATATATATATTCTAAATATATATTCTGAATATATATATATATATCTTTATTTATTAAGTAAATATATAAAAATATATATTAAATTATAATTTGAAAAAGTAAAATATTATAATTTTATTTAAGATAATAAAAAAATATTTAAATTAAAGAATAATTTTTATTTATTAATATGTATAATTTCATATTCTGAAAAAAATAATATATATTTATATATTTTAATAATACATAAATATATATATATATATATATGAATAAATAGAAAAAGAATATATATAAAATACGTATATATATATATAAATAATTAAAAAAAGAAAAAAAATAGAAATCGTCAGTCGCACTGACGTTTTAAAAAAACGTCAGTTGCGCTGACGACCTTTTTTAATTTTATTTTTTAATATACGTTAATTTATATTATATATATTATAAATATATATTCTGAATATATATATATATATATATATCTCTTTTATTATTATATTATATTAGTTATGTAAATATATATATAAATTTATGTATATATTTTATAAAAATTATTTAAAGATTAATTTTTAATTATTATTATTATTTGTAATTTCATTTTCTGAAAGTAATAATAATATATGTATATATAGTTTTTGAAAATATATATTAAATTATAAATTTAATAAGTAAAATATTATAATGTTATTTAAGATAATAAAAAATATTATTCAAATTAAAGTATAATTTTTAATTATTATTATTATTATGTGTAATCAGAAAAATAAAATTATATATATATATATATATATATATTTATAATTCGTAAATATATATATATATATATAAACAATTTTAAAAGAAGAAAAAAATAGAAATCGTCTGTCGCACTGACGTTTTAAAAAAATGTCAGTTGCGCTGACGATATTTCCTTTACTTTAATTTTTAATATGTTAATTTATGTTATATATATTATAAATATATATATATATATATCTATATATATATTTATTATTATTATATTATATTAGTTATGTAAATATATATATATATATATATATTTGATAAAAATTATTTAAATTAAAGATTAATTTTGAATATTATTATTTAAGATAATATAATAAAATAATTATCTAATTTAAGGTGAATTTTTTTCAATAATTATTATAAAAAATATATCTATATATTTTATAAAATATAGATTATCTATGAATAATTATAATTGAAAAATATAATTATAATATTTTATATATTATTATTTATATAAAAAAAAAATATATATTTAATTAAAATAAATAATAATTTCTGAAACCAATAAATGAAATCTCTTTCAATGTCAGATGAAACTGTCAGTCACTAGTTTGTTATAGAGTCTCGTGAATCAATGTTACTTTTTTGCGTGCACGTCTTCTCAAATCCGAATAAAATTTTTACCGCATCGTGTAGTCAATTCAGTAATAATTCTGTTGCTAAAATAATATAAAAAGGAATATGTTAGGATAATACATAAATGAATAAAGAGAATGAGTAAGGAAAAAAGGCGTGTTTTCACGAGTGATGAAGTGTACACCGAGGTCTCGCCAATTCTGGATGAGAATAAGTCTTATTTCGATATTACATTGTCGAAATCACATTTTGCCCCACACTATCTAATGGTAAATTTTGTTTCATAAGAATATTTGTGTATATTTTTTATTTAAAGGTTGATTTGTTTATATTTTTAAATTTTCATGGTGTTATTATCTAAGGAGATGATCAAACTCTTGCCTAACACTGAAGTCCCAGTTATTTTATATTGTTTGGGAAAGTCATGGACAATACGATATCATGAAAACCACAAAAAATCGAAATTTGATAATGCAAGTTGGGGGCGCTTTGTGGAGGACACCAAATTAAATTTGGGTGATTTATGTTTTTTCTCATTGGTTGAAAATATTTAAACAAAAATCACTTTTAAAATTGGTTTGGTTAAATTCAGCGCTTCTTTATTATCTGGAGACGTATTCGGTACAAGTGGTGGTTCATGTGGTTAATTATGTCCATGAAAAATTGGTAATAAGAATTTTATTTTGTTTGTTGTGTTTTTTTAGGAAAAGTTTATTTAGTTTGTTGTTGTTCTATATATATGTTATTGTATAATAATAAAATTTATTTATTATAATCATCCATAATATTGTTATTTAAATATAATTATTTGCCTTGAATAAAATGAAGAAATAAACATTATATATAAAGCGAAGCCAAACTAACGGCGATTACAACAACTACTAACTTAACATACACATATACTATAACACTCAATACAATAAATAATACCCTAATACTATTACAATACTCATGCAAATATATAATTGAAATAACAATCGTAGCTATACCAAATCATTTTATATTTGTCTTGGATCTCTCCGACGACGTCATTATCTTCAAAATTGAAAAGCTTCTCTACTTGGTCGAAAAATGGCTCATCATCCATTAAATATGCAATTGTATTTGTCATTTTGGGATCACGATCCTATAAATGTAAGAATAATTAATATAAGTGTAAATAAAATATTTACAATAGATTGTATGAATGCTTGTTTAATTTTTAGAGAAAATTACCCATAAACGCCAACAATCTGGTATAGTGTTTATATACCGTCGTTCACCAACCATACGAACTCCAATCGTCATTATCATTTTTTGAACGTGTAGTGACGGGATTGTAGCAAATCAACGCGGCCTTTCACGTCAGCATAATAGAACTTACGCTCCTTGAATTAGTTCTTCAAAACATTTCTTACATTCAGTAAGCAGCTGCTATTATGGTTACCAATTTCCCAATCACCTGCTTCAACGTCCTTCACAAGAGTATTCACAAGCACGATCTCCATATCCTTTGTCCACTCGGTGTTGGAGTAGAAATTAGCTTCAAACAAGTTATAGCATTTTGATTGTGGAGGAAGAGGAGATAATTCTGGTGATTGATCCATATTTGTATGTAAGTAAAATGAGAGTCACCACATCACGTATTTATAATGCTAACTTGTATTTGGGTCCCTACAAATTTTTTTGGAAGGGCATAACTGTTTATAAAATAGTTGATGGGACGTTTCAATTCATATGATTTTAACATATTAAAAAAATACTATATAGAAATCATAGTTAAATGAAAGCAGATAATTATTAAAACTAAATAAACATAGTCAAACACATTTGTCCACATTTTAACAATAGTAATGAATACGAGTTTATAAGGAAAACAAGAAGAACACTTTGACCCCCTACTTCTAGATACAAGAAATTCATGGCCGATACGGAGTGTTCGATGGGTTGAAAGGTTGGTATGCAGGATATTCCCGCTCTTCATAATGCCCCTGCTGCACATGCCACTCGTACTGTTGTCTCTGCATATCAAGTGCAACTTGAGAATTATATGACTGACGATGCATATATTCTTCAATGTTGGCAACCCGTATGTCTAAGGCATTTCTCCATTCTGACCAATCATTCCAACCTGTATGATGTGTATGTGGAGGGTGGGGCTGCTGGGAAGTCCCGGCCTCTCCCATCATCTCATCTTCATTTTGTTCTTCGTTATCGACCTCCATAGGTTCTGTTCTTGTATCTGTACCTCTTCTCCTCCTCTTCCTTCTAGCCTCTTCATTACTTAGTTCTCTTTCGCTCTCCTTGATGGCTTCATTGTGGATTGAGCCATTAAGCAGAATATTCGTTACTTTTCCACCGGAAACATTTGTCAGACGAGAGTTGGGTAGAATAAGTCTTTTCTTATCAGATAAAATGAGATACAATTTTCTCGTGCCGGGGTGCAACATACACATCTTCATGTTGATTAGAAGTTCAAGGTTGATGGTTGTTTTGCCTGGAGTTTCTTCCAACCCTTCCAAATTAATCCCGACATAACGAGCAATTGGAGTAATCAACCCTCCAATATGGTTGGCCACTTGCTGTTTTGCTCGAACGAACTGCCGTAAAACCATCGGTGCTACATTGATTTTTTTTCCATTCAACAAACACCATAAAATGAACAACTCCTCCAATGTAACAATGCCCGGTTCAGGTTTTGCCAAAATTGTACTTGAGAGGAAGTGCTGGAAATATCAAATCATTGGGCTTCTTATACTTGATGCTTTTGATCGGCTTGGGTTGTAAACGGATGCTTTGTCTGGGGAAGCCTCCGTTATTTTCTTCCAAAATTGGATTGGATTGAATTGAGGGAAGTGTATCTTCGTATCCGGTAGATTGGATAATTTGTTTCTTGGAAATCCATATATTTCATTCAATGTTTCCAGCTCAAGTGTATGAAACTCATTACCAAATGGAAGGTTAAGGCTCCCGGCACGGTATCATCATATCCCACGTGCACTGTTGAAAAGAATTCAAGGATCAACCGCTCATATGTCTTCTCCCGTAAGGCGAAGAACTTAACCATCCCATATTTTTGTACCTTTTTTTTTAAATCATCGTAAATTCTCAGGTCTTTCATGCATTCTACATCTGGAAAACGGGTGGCCCATCTTTTTTATTGTATGTCTCGAACCATCGGTCACTCATAATATCCCAACCGGAATATTCTATGACGTATGCATCCAGCATAGTTGCTAGAATTCTTTCATCCTCTTGTTGTTGTTCTTCCACAGAGTGTTCATTCCAATCAAAATCAGTACCAACAACTTCCATATAATAAATTCGAGTTCTACGTCTTTCAGCCTCTTCAAATCATCGTCTATCCTTGATTTGTCGAGCCATATCATCAGTGGTCCAACCACGAGGACCGAACGAATACATTTTCTCAAGGTTTCCTACAAAAACATCAATGTATATATACAAGATTGTATTATTGTAACAAATTCAATAGCTTAAATGGTAAACACTATATTCAATTTTGCTACTACACCTATTAATACTAGTGTGTTTCAAATCATTGTCTAATACATGTATTTAATTCATAAAAACCATGAAAAAATAGTAACAATATGCTAATTTATGGAAAATAACAACCCATTATCAACATTCCTCAAGAATATATAATTTTCAACACAATTACTATGATGCACACCAAGTGTTCGATGAAATACGCTAAAGAATGTAAACATATTTTCATAAATCGATTGATGCCACAATACTCCAAATAATACGTATCACCAAGCCCTTAACTCCAAATAACAATACAATATCAATATTCTATGCTAATATAGTCAAATCCCCAATTACTATGATGCACACAAAGTGTTCGATGAAATTCTCCAATGGATATAACCAACATAACATAACCCCAATTAGTACACAATACTCCAATTATGATGGAATCACCAACATATCACTCCAAGAAAATAGATTGTCATTGAAAACATACCTTATTGGAAAAATATTATCACTCAATGTGGGAGAATGGCTAACCTTCAAATCTTGACAAATGTATCCGTGAATGTAATTTCTTTGATGAATTGAAAGATATAATATGTTGGTATATCTTTGTCCAGAATTGTAGTTCAAAGTAGAAGAGGTTTCAAATGATTTAGAAGAGATGGGTGAGAGTATGGTTTTGAAGTTTGAGAAAATGAGGAAATAGAGAGTAACATTTCAATTTATAGGGAAGAATTTCCGTCCGACCCGGCTGCCCAACTCGGTCCAATATTCAACTCGGTTGGCCAAGTTCAGTGACTACCTCGGTCTCTCAACTCGGGCTGCACACCCACTCGGTTGGCCGAGTTGCTAAAAGTTTCTGGATTTTGCGTTTGACTTGGGCACCCTCAATTCGGTCCCTTAAATCAGCGACTCGGCTGGCCGAGTTGTCCGTCCAACTCGGTCTACCAACTCGATCAGGCCCAAAACTTGGTCGGCCGAGTTTGAAAAAGATTCTGGAATTCGCACAAGAAAGTGGAAAAATCATCTCAACTCGGTCCAGCTTGTGACTCGGCTGGCCGAGTTGTCTGTCCAACTCGGTCTACCAACTCGGTGTGGCAAAAACTCAGTTAACCGAGTGTGAAATAGTTTCTGGAATTTGCATTATTCTGGGTTATGTGTTAACTCGAGCTTCAAATCGGTCGGTGAGTCAAATCGACTGACTGAGTTGACTCACAAATACATTTTTTTTATATTTTTTTTGTTGGCATTTGAATTCGTGTAATTTTTTCTTTTCTTCCAATTATTAATTATTTTCCATGATAATTCATTTTATGATTTCTTTTATAGTTGAAATTGAAGTAAACAAACAATAAATAATATGATAAAAACATAATCAAATTAAAAAACACAGGAATTATTTGGATCCAACACAATATTCATGCATGTTAAACCTACATTACAAATGACCTCCTGTACCACAACCTCTAATTCTTATAGTTCGCCGAACTCTTCCTTGACCTTGCCCGTCATTTCTTGACGTTTCTTGTTGTCTTTTTTGAATTCCACCTCTTCTACCTCTTATGTGAACATCGGGTGCTTGTGGCTATATGTTTTCTTCGACATCATCTTCCTTCGAAGCTGGGGTCGAAGGAATTGTTATTCTGCTGGAGGATGACATTGATTGGTCGGCTACATCCCTGAAAGTAGCCACATCTAAGTATTGGAATTGAATAGGAGTAGGACGGGAGTACTCGTAGTTTGGCACATTCATAGTTTCTCCTGCTCCGAGGTCAACGTTCATATAATGAAATGGAGAGGGAGTGGACATAGATGGATGGTATGGTGTCGGAGTATAAGTCGGTGTATTCATTGAAGGCCTATATACATCCGATATATTTTCTTTAGTTTGGCATCCTGGTCATGAAGATGTTGATGCAAAGTTCCCAGGTGGTGGCATCTGATCTTCAGGGCTACTTTCATCAGCACCCCTATGAAGCCTTCTACTTCTCAAAATTGTACCTGATTGACTTTGCGACTCATGTTGATGTGCAGGCTAGGTATACGTCATATACGGTGGCTCCGGGGACAGTCTCTCAATTGTTCGCTCTATATTTTCGTACAAGGAGAGCTGTTTATTTAACAAAGAATTTAGTTGCTCAATGTCCAACCTGTTTCTATTCTTTATGTTTCTCTTCATGGGTTCCAACTGTTCAATCTACAAATAATTTAACATATACACATTAAAACACAACCATGTTGAATAAATAGAAAAAATATTGTAGAATTAGATGTATGTTGCGTACCATGTAGTGCATCAATAACACATCTCCAGTTTTGATTTTCATTATTTCATGCGTATCTATAGGGGATATAAAACAACGTGTAATCGAGTTATACCAACCATAGTAATCTGGAGTCGTCGTTGGGTTCATAACAAATTGGGTTCCCCTGAGAAATTCATGTCTTTGATTCCATTGATGAACATATTTTGCGTGTATGTCCATCCAGTTGGCATTTTTATGTCCTTTAGGATCAATATGATGCACATTCGTCCTCCATTCATCAAGAGGGTCGAACCGATTAGGTATGTCTTGCAACATTCAAAACTCAGACTCTCTCTAGATGATGAAACTCCACAAATGAGAAAAAAATGAGAGGACATTGAGCTCGCACACTGTCCGAGAAGCAGCGGAAAGGTAAATGGAGTACTTTCGTTTGCGACCAATTATATGGATCCCACGTAAACTGGTGAAAAAAAATAAAAATTAAACAGTCATATTTTTTTAATTATTTCATATAAGAATTTTTAAAATGAAGTAGGAAATTGAACCTGGTCATGGGTCAATTTATCCAAGATTTCTTGAAAAACCTTCACCTGACGCCTACCAGTGTGCACAAAACTTCTAGCATTATTCCAACTGTTACATATATTTTACTAGTTCATTAGTAGATGCCTAATTACATATGTATGAAAAGCATGATAAATAATGCATTACATTTGAGTGTTCATTGTAAATATTACCAATACAAATAAAATAACCAAAATAATGGGTGTGCATTGAAAATATTACCAGGCACCGAAAGGGGGGACAGGGAGTGTACCACCACCCAAATGTCGAGGTCTTTCAATTTCTACCATATTTAATCTACTTGCCTTATATACAGGCACAATGGACAAGATTCACGACCATGCCCAAATCTATCAAATATTATAAAGACGTAAAACATTAGTAATTATTGAGGTTACGTATGGTAGATTCATTAATAGTTCTTGTAAAAAAATACCTGTAACAGTTGAACTGGGCCATCGAGATTTTCTTTAGTTTTCAAAGCGCCATCGCACAAGTGACAGTATAGGGAAAACAAGACGGCACTGCCCCAGCTGAACTCATTAACTGATTTTAAATCTTGCAGGCTTTGTAAATATACTAGTGGTATTAAATTTTCACAAGCATCAGGGCACATCACACCGCCTAACAAGAATAAAGCACATGCCCGTGCATATTACTCAACATGTTCAACCGTGCTATCATCCGTCACCGGATGCAATCGCATATGAGCTGCTAAAGAGCTATCTCTAATCTTTTCACTTTTCGTGTGGGATAATTCTAGCATGTAACCTAACATCACCTGACAGTAACCAACCCACTCATTGGGAGACATCATAGGATCAACTCCACATACAGGATTTCCTTCAACCGGCAAACCCTAGATTAAGGCGACATCCAACAAAGTCACAGTTGTTTCACCCACAGTCAAGTGAAATGTGTGCGTTTCTGGTCGCCACCTCTCCACCAAAGCGGTTATTTGGATAAAACCTCCCGCACCTATACACACCATAAAAACTCATTTCAAATAGCAAATCCAATACGCGTGTGTGGATCTCAGACCCTTCATCTTCAAATCATTTCCAAAAATCATTGTCGCACAGCCTAAAGCAAAAGAAAGAGTTCAAGTCCGCGTCGGGCTTCAATAGGCCCTCGGAAATGTGGTGAGATTGAAGTGTGAGAACTGTTGGTTCCCCAGGGCCATAGTGGTTCCATGAATTGATATCCATCGATCACTGCAGATGGAAAACAACATTAATTAATGTAGGATAATTAAATTGTAAAATGCTTGAGGTCATTGGTATTCTATTCTCAAACAAAATTAAAGACATATATCAATACATGAAACTCCACATATAACTTGTATTTTCCCCTATGATAAAATCACTTACATTGCACTTAAAAGACCTGCATTTCTATCAGAAATAATGCACATCTGAGCCCTCCCACCTATGACGTACTTGCAAATCAAATCCAAAAACTACTTCCAAGATTTAAAATTCTCCTCGTCTACAATAGCAAATGCTAGGGGAAGTATCTGTTTGTTTCCGTATCAACATTTTATGTTTGTATTTTGTGTATAGATGTGTCCCATCAACACTGATAATCGGTGGACAGTACTTGAACCCAGTGTAACATGGCTCGAACGCCCAAAAACCATATATGATAATCTTTTATGTGGGACGTTAGCGTCCTGGTGTTTCCATTCAACAATGGTGCCGGAGTTCCACTTTTGTAATGCACCTAAAACCTTAAGCAGCTTTCTTATGGAGCTCTCCCACGTCTCATAAGTGTTCTCAATCGCTCGTCTAATTCCATGCCATGCTTTTTTATATGAAATCGAGTATCCAGTTGCGTTTTTAACGTCTGCCTATGCCTCAGAGACACTGATTACAGGATTGACCCGAACATTTTCCTTAATCAAGAAAGCTACAAAAGTTTTGTCCAGATTTCGATGATCGGAAGATATATCATTCATATAGCATCTATAATCTCCACCATATTTTGTTATTTTGAACATCCCCAGTTTTCTCTTAAATGCTGCCCTAACATACCAAGGACACGCTTGAGAAGGAGTACTGTGTTCACATTTGAGAACCAAAAGGAGGGGTTTACTTTCGACAACTCAAAATTGACGTCTTGAATGTCGTATCAAGAAATTCTTAATCGTTGCAACGAAAGCATTCTTATCCCTGAATAACATATCCTTCTCAATTATCCCTCGGCTAGGATCGTAAAACTTTCCCCATGAAGATGAAGGATTATGCATCGAGTCAGCAACAACTTTGGGGCCACTGATTGTGTAAAACGGGATGTTTGTGTCTGAGTCGATATTGATTGTTGCTTCGACACCGTCGGAATTTCCATTAGCCGTATCAACATCTTCTTTGTCTACTATTGCTTCATTGTCATCCAAATTTTCTTCCAAATTCTCAATTTTTGTTTCAGATGAGGAAATTTGACCTAAAGAATTTGCACAAGAGTCCGTGTCTTCTGTATTGTCTGTATTACTAGGACCAATTATATCTTCAGCTTCATTCCTAGTATTACTCGGACCAATTATATTTTGGACACTACATTCCCCACTTAATAAAGTGTTTGTGAAAGCAAGGTTCTCCAATCCCTGAGTGATTTTGGGCACATAATCACAAGGGTTACTTAAATCTTGGAATGATGTCGTGGGCACATCTTGTTGGGACAACAACGACATATAATATCCCCACTCTTGGCTCATAAGCATACCTTATGTTCGCTAAGATTTTAGCATGGTTCTTTCTCAACAAAAATGTCAATAGAGTTTAATCCATCATTAGGATCTAGGAAGAACCTAAGATTATCATCAGTCTCAATCTGAACTACAGACTCTACAATTTTATTCTGACCATAAACTTCCCCCCTCCCATTTTGTGAAAAGTTTAAGATGAAACTGGTCTTTAGCCACACCAAGAAATTGATAAATTAGATCTTTCAATGCAGATAAGTCTGTATTTCGATCAATTTGTGGTAACCATTGGGCGCAGAACTATACAATACTTTTTCGTTTTCCTGTACAATTTTGCCTCCGCTATAAACTCTAATTGCAACTCGTCGGTGACTCGCCATTGATTGAAAGTGATATATATATATTCACTATGAAATATATAAATTCAATACAAACATAAAGAACAAATAAATTATAATTAGTAAGTGTGGACCACATTGTACGTCTGAAAAGCATAATTATAAAATAATGCATTACATTTCACAAACAAGATACGTATAAAAAGTATGATAAATAATGCATTACATTTCACAACCAAGATACATTTACAAGGAATATACATCACTCTGTGAATGATCACTATCGGGTAAATTTTCTACAACATTATTATCATCCACGACTTCTATATCAACATTTTCGTTATCTACTGGATCCTGCCACATATTTAAGCCAGGGGTGACATCTATAAGATCTAGTATGGGTGATCGCAACATATTCATGTGATGAAAGTTAGTTGTACTCTCGTGTTGGATAATTTCATTTTGGTTTCTCTTGAAATCCAATTGAGCACGTGACTCATTCACCTCATTTTCTAGGGCATTTATATTCTCGTCTCTAGCCCCAAGCTGCTCTATTATATTAATTTTTTCCGCTGTCATACAACTTATAGTACCACGTAGGAAGTTTATTTCATTCCCTAAGACGTCTTCTTGTTGCCGAACGCAACCTTGTAAAATAGAGACACGGTTAGATGACCAATCCAATTCAACTTGGCACATCTTTACACGCCGCCGTAATTTTCGTATTTCTTGGTCTTGCATGTTGGAAATCATATTTGCAGCAACATCTTTTTACCCCAATCCCTCTATTTCTTCTTTTAGTTGTTGATTACGTATTGTTAATCGCACCAAACTTGTTGACTTTTTTACGATAGACCGATAAACTTTGTATGTGTTATATTTATTGGCTCGTGTGGAAGTTGATGTTGATGACTTTGATGTTGAAGCCATACCTATCAAATATAATTTATAAGGGTTATTATAGTTATTAAATTTATATATTTTTTAAATATCCTATAATAATATATTAATTATAGTAAACAAGATTTATTTAATCAACATAACATAACGTAAATCAAAACAAGTTAAATATACAATACATGCAACAATAAAAATATATTCATCATAATAAACAAATAAAATTTAAATAACATCACATTAATAAATACAACAAAATAATTAAATGATACATAAAACAATACACATATATTATTAAAACTTAGAAATCTTATCATATGAATGTATATACGAAACCAAATAAATATTCACTTACAATAATATATTATGTTAAAAATAAATGATGTATATGTATACTAACCTTAATTTAGTTTACGGAAATGTTTGTGGAAGTTGAAGTTTGTCTTCTTGAACACAATCTACACAATATAGCATAAAAAATATAAAAAATTGACGATTAATGTTTAAGAAAAAAATCATCTCATATCATGCCAAAAATTAAGAAGATATAACGTTAATTAGTAATAAATAAAAAAAGATTAGTTCACAAGTAGACCAAAAATAAATTAAAGCATGTGAAAGGAAAATATAAAAGAACCAACATCAATATTTGGCTCCAAACTACATACCTTTTTATACAAATAAAAACGAGTGGGGCAGTAACAAATTCTCCAAATAAAGAAGATAGCAAGAAGAAGGTTGAAGTAGAAAATTGAAGGAGAAATCTAAAAAATATGGAGATGAAGGAGACGAGAGGGAGTTGAGTGAAAAGAAGAAAGAGAAAGTGAGGAGAATTGAGAGTATGTGAGTGAAGAAAAAAGTGACTGATTCATTCAATTTATAATGAATTCACTCACTCTCCACCTCATGCAACCCACATGTCATCTGCAAAGCCAGAAAAATTAATGTACCCACGCCAAATTTCTGCAAAGCCTGAAAAATTAATGTACCCATGCCAAATTTCTGCAAAGCCTGAAAAGTTGATGTAACAATGTCAAAATAATGCATGCCAAAAATTTAATGCATGTATGACAAAATGTGTAAGTGACATGATAAGTGTAATTGATAAAATTATTTAAATTGTGATAAGATGTATCAAATGGTATATAAATGATAAATTTATTTTATTAAAATTACAGTTTTTAATCTATATAAAAAAATTATTTTATTAAGATAATGTACTTATAAATAAATACAATGTAAAAATATTTAATATATGATATATTTATTAAAAAAATATAATAAGATGATATGATATTGTAAAATTATATAAAGTGATAATATGTTTGTATAAATATATATGATAATTTCATAATTTTAATTAGCTTATTTTTATATTTATTTTAATTTAAAAAATTGTTTTTGTATTATGTATATAATAATTTTTAGTATTTATAATTAATTTAATAAAAAATATATCATGACTTATTGCATATATATTTGTAAAAGTTTATTAAAATGATAATTAAAATTAAATTTCAAAATAATATCTAAACGATTTTTTTATTTTTTTATTTGTATATATATATATATATTTATGTATTATTAATACATATATATTATTTTTTAAGATAATTAAATTATACATATTAATAATTAAAAATTATTCTTTAATTTAAATATTTTTTTATTATATAAAATAAAACTGTAATATTTTACTTTTTAAAATTATAATTTAATATATATTTTTATATATTTACTTAATAAATAAAAATATATATAGACATATTCAGAATATATCTTTATAATATATATATTTTATAAATAAATATATTTATAATATATATTATATGAAAGAAAAACAAATAAAAAACGTCACCGCAACTGATGTTTTTTTAAAACTTCAGTGCGGCTCACGTTTATTAATTTTTTTTCTTTATTATTTATTTGTATATATATATATATATATTTATTATTAATATATATATATATATATATATATTTCAAATTATACATATTAATAATTCAATTTTTTTCTTTAATTTAAATAATATTTTTATTATCTTAAATAAAATTATAATATTTTACTTTCTAAAATTATAATTTAATATATATTTTTATATATTTACTTAATAAATAAAAATATATATATAAATATTCAGAATATATATTTAGAATATCTATATATATATTTTATAAATATATATATATATTTAGAATATATATATATTTTATAAAAGAAAACTAAAAAACATCACCGCAAGTGACGTTTTTTTAAAACGTCAGTGGGGCTCACGTTTATTAATTTTTTTTCTTTTTTTATTTATTCTTATATATATATTTATGTATTATTAATATATATATATATATATATTATTTTATTTCCAGAATATGAAATTATACACATAAATAATTAAAAATTATTCTTTAATTTAAATAGTTTTTTTATTATCTTAAATAAAATTATAATATTTTACTTTTTATAATTATAATTTAATATATATTTTTATATATTTACATAATAGATAAAAATATATATATACATATTCAGGATATATATTAAGAATATATATATATATATATATTATAAATATATATATATATATATATATATTTATAATATATATATTATATAAAAGAATAAAATATAAAAAAATACCGCAACTGACGTTTTTTTAAAATGTCAGTGCGAGTGACGTTAATTCTTTTTTTCTTTTTTATTTATTCTTATATATATATATATTTATGTATTATTAATTTATATATTATTTTATTTTCAAAATATGAAATTATACTTATTAATAATTAAAAATTATTGTTTAATTTAAATAATTTTTTTTATTATCTTAAATAAAATTATAATATTTTTCTTTTTAAAATTATAATTTACTATATATTTTCATATATTTACTTAATAAATAATAAAAAAAATATATATATATATATACATATTCAGAATATATATTTAGAATATATATATTTTATAAATATATTTATAAATATATATATATTTATAATATATATATTTATATATATTATTTGAAAGAAAAAAAAACGTCACCGCAACTGACGTTTTTTTAAAATGTTAGTGCGGGTGACGTTTATTCATTTTTTTCTTTTATTTATTTATTTGTATATATATTTATGTTTTATTAAAAAAAAAAAAAATATATATATATATATATATATATATTTTTCAAGAAAATGAAATTATACATATTCATAATTAAAATTTATTCTTTAATTTAAATAAAAAAATTATTATGTTAAATAAAATTATAATATTTTCCTTTTTAAAATTATAATTTAATATATATTTTTATATATTTACTTAACTAATAAAAAAAAAAATATATATATATATACATATTTAGAATATATATTATGTATATAATATAATAATTAAATAACATTATAATATTTTATATTTTAAAATTTTAATTTTATATATTTAAAAAAAATATATATATGTAAATTCCTATATATATATATTAATAATATTATAACTTTAATAAATATAAAAAAACTAATAATAATATAAATAATTATAATGAACAAAGAAATATATATATATTATATATATAAATGCTTACGTGCGATTATATATATATATAAATACTATTTGTGCTATATATATATATATATATATATGAATTATGTGTGGTGTTTGTGTGTGTATGGATGCATGTATGCGAAGTTGCATATATATATATATATTTATATATATATATATATTTATTTATTAAAAATAAAAAAACGTCAGCTGGGCTGAAGCTTTTTATTCAGAAACTACATCGTCACCTCAGGTGACGGTTTATCCAAAAAATATCACCCGGGGTTACGTTTTACCAATTTTTAAAAACTGTTTTAAATTATACCTATTTTCTAAATTTTTTTTTTCATTATTTTGAAAAAAAAGAACCCATAATTCCTTAGCAGTGTCATGCATTGAACTTGAGATCCTCATTGTTAGGTCATAGAAAATTGATAAACATTAGCCATTCTCCGTACATTTTTCCAATCTATAGGTTATAGCTTCCAATATCTAAGTTCATACCTAAAGTAGGAATCTTTAATGTCAATCCTCTCAAAAGTCATTTCACACTTTTGTGAAATATCTAACATCCCTTCGGTGGAGTTCCACCTTGTGATAATATGTAAGCACATCAACCTCTTACTCTTTATCATTTTACACTCGCAACATTCCCTAAACCTTTCCAACCTAGTTGGACATTAACTTACCCATTCTCACTACTTCTCGTACCATTTGTATTGATGGATTAATCTTCTTTAATCCATCATATATTACTAAGTTAATAATGTGAGTAACCCACCTCATATAAAGGTATTTCTCATTTGCCATGACATACTCCTAACCATTTAACTTCATTTTCAAATATGCAACACAAATATTGTTCCAGCTACCATTAGCAATCGGGACAGAAATTTCCACTTCTGCCTACATTGTATATCTTGGTAAAAATGCGACATCATGGACATCAAAAAGCAAAAGACACGAGCTCGCTCCTTTACCGAGGCAAAATATCGAGATGTGGGAAGTGCAAGGCTGAAATACATTGGCTTCGTACTTCTTCAAGAGTTGGGGTTAACACTCACATCTACCCCTACTATATATTGTGCCAATACTGGAGCCACATATGTTAACGGGAACCTCGTTTTTCACTCAAGGATGATACATCTTGGGTTAGATTATTATTTTGTTTGTGAAAATGTTCAATTAGGCAACCTACGATTATCATACATATCTACTAATAATCAATTGGCAGAGGCCCTCACAAAGCCACTCCCACACTCCAGGTATACCTCATTGGTTCACAAAATCGGTATGTCGTCTTGGCCAAACATTTTGAGGGGGCATGATAAGGACTAACCAAATCCTCAGTTATGGTATGTTGCTGTCTTGCAAATCACCTTGATTATGGTTAGCTGATAATCTTTAATTGATACCTTGGGTAATATTCTTGTTGATTCTCTTATGTAAGTAATATCAATTATTCTCTCCTTAACGCGTTGTAAATTTCTTGATTCCATTATTACAACAATGTTCCCTTAGGAATATTACTGCATAAATACATACTTTTGTATCAATGAAAACACAAAAATTCTTCCATATTCTTTATGAAAAATAGATTTAAAATAAAAAATTATTTAAATTTCTAATTTTTAATAAATAAATAAAATAAAAGAGCAAGTGAATACACCCATTTTATCCGGAGCATACATCTAGTTCTATTAAACATTCAACCCCAGAATCAATTTAAAAAAAAACTTATAAAAATATTCATAAGTTAATTTTTAAAAACTGGCAAATGTGGCACATTTCTTTGCAGTTAACCCTAAAAAAAATATCTTTTGAATTGCGTAGTGCGTGAAATAGGAGAAAATCTTTGTTTTTTTTTTTTCTTTTCAAATTTCCTTCTGTTATAAAGGACAAATTCATCATATGTTTTCTTACTTTCCATCTATAACACAATTATAGATGGCGTTATTAGCCAATTTTAAAAATAATTTTCTATTTACTATTTCGAATGTGCAAATTTAGTTATAATTTTATTAGAATTCAAATTTATAATCGAAAAATAAATAAAACACCGTGTGGGGTAAGAAAGAAGATCTGGGCTGGTGAGCCCAAAATTAATTGTTGGACTCCGAATGCGATGTCTAAATTAAATAATAAAAAATAAAAAAAATCAAAATCATGTATAACGTATTGTTCTATTTTCATCATGTACAACTCTGTGATTTCACAATCAAAGAAGTATTCCTATGATTAAAGTAATGATTTTCTGCATTTTATTATTACTGCAAAAGCAAGAATTAAAAAATAATCGAAAATTTTGAAAAGAAAGACAAAGCCACGATGAAACTTGAGCACTTATGACAATCTTGTTGAGTTTTCTCCCAATCAAAAAGTAAGTTTTTTTTTTATTGAAAAGTTCATTTCTTTTTTTACTTGTTTTATCTCGTTTTATGGTCTCTCTTCCTTTACGTTTTAGTTTTTGGTTTAATTTCTTAGTGATGGTGTTATTTATTTATGTTTTTGTCTGCGTTGGTGTGTGAAGGTGGAAATAGGATTTTAAGGAGATGAATATTGTCCAACCATTTGAGAAAGAAAAGGGTTTTAATTTTTTATGTGTAAATAGATTCAAGAAGCGACGATTTAGAAATATCTTTGGTCATATATATATATGTATATACACACAAATACCTACAGAAAACTAGTTTCAAGGTTCTAAGTTTCTTGAGAATCTATGTTCATTTTGTGCAGAATTACATACAGATTTGGATTTATTTTGTAGTTGGGAAAATTCTGTTGTATGATCGTTTCATACTTGCCTTCTTAAGTTCTAAACACCAATTTGAAATTGGTAGAGTAATGGAAACAATTTGGCCTTAATTGAATACCATGAAGAAGAACTCAAGGTCAATAGACATTCTAGTGCATATACTAGTCTGCGAACACCGAAGTACGGCGATAGCGTTGAAGAAATAACGAAGTCTTGGAGTTCAGAGCGAGTGCCATTGCAAACTAGTAGTAGTAATAGTAGAAGGCATGTTGGCACTGCTGCTTTAATTCCCTTTAAGAGTGGAAGAGCATTGCCTTCGAAATGGGATGATGCTGAGAGATGGATTACAAGCCCGATTCCAAGCTACGACTCTGCAAAGAATACCATCCCTCAGCCTCATAGACAGCCCAAATCGAAGAGCGACCCTCTTGGGCCTTCTAGACATGTGTACTTCGCGAACTATTCGCCCAACGGGCCGTCTCTTGAAGGTGGTGATAGGATATATTTTATCTATATTTCTTTATCTTATTTCCCTTGGCTTTGGTTTATAATCATGCTTAGTTCTTGAGTTTTGATTAAAGATTGTGTTTTGTATGGCATTTTAGATATAAAATGGTGGATTTGAAGATTTGCAAGGACCAGCTAAAGTTTTTACATAAGGCGTGGACATGCCTTACCGTCGGATTTGAAGATGTTCAAGGACCAGCCAAAGTTTTTACATAAGGTATGGGCACGCCTTACCTTCGGACAAAGCAGTTAAAGAAAAATCGCGTAAGGCGTGGGCACGCCTTAGCTCGAAACGCCCACTAACGGAAATGAACATAACTGCCCATTCTTATTTCTCCACAAAGTGATGACAGTTACTTCTGATTTATAATGATAATTATTGTTATAATGATAACTTCCCTTTTTATGCCCCGTTCTTCTCGTACAGGTGAACTTCACTTTGATCCTGAAATTGAAAAGACTGCTAGAAGATTGAGGAGAGAAACGAAATTGAGAAAGCAAGCATTATCATCATCCTCTCCCGGATTGAATTTAGCAGTATCGTTGGCTGACTCTTCAAGTGATTCTGAAACAGAAATAGAGCCAACCATGGCTAATAAAAAAAGGACGTTCAGGGAATTGGCTGCACAACCAAATGTAAATCAACAACCACTTTGCATTCAATTCCCAGCTGTAGAGGGTGACTTTGAGTTGAAATCCGGATTAATCCATCTTCTTCCAAGATTCCATGGATTAGAAAATGAAGACCCCTACAAACATTTAAAAGATTTCTATGTAGTTTGCTCTAGCATGACACCACAAGGTGTCACGGAGGAACAAATCAAGCTACGTGCTTTCCCATTTTCTCTAGTCGATAAAGCAAAGGATTGGCCATTTTATTTGCCATCTGGTTCTGTGACTACATGGACGGGAATGGTTTTGTTGTTCCTTGACAAATTTTTCCCTGCTTCGAAAGCTGCAAGTATTAGAAGGCAAATTTGTGGAATTAAGCAAAAAGATTCAAAAGGGCTTCACAAGTATTGGGAGAGGTTTAAACAACTTAGTAAAAGTTGCCCTCAACATGGAATATCAGAGCAGCTTCTCATACAATATTTTTATGAATGATTGTTTCCCATAGAGAGAAGGATGATGGATGCCGCAAGTGGAGGTGCTATAGTGAACAAAACACCCACCGAGGCTCGAGACTTAATTACCACCATGGCTACTAATTCTCAACAGTTTGGAGTTAGGCATGATATGTCTTACAGAAAAGTGAACGAGGCAAGTTCTTCTTCTATTGAAAGTCAAATTGCTAATCTAACTACACTTGTTCAGAAAATGGTTGCAGGAAATGTCCAACAAGTTAAGGCATGTGGGATTTGTGCTTCTATGGAACATCCAACTGACATGTGCCCGACGCTTCAAGATGAGCCCCATGAGCAAGCTAATGCAGTTGGAGGATTTTCAGGACCGACACAAAGAAAGTATGATCCATACTCCAACACATACAATCCCGGTTGGAGAGATCATCCAAACTTCAATTATGGTTCAAGGCCCCAATTCCAAAACTTTCAGCCTAAGCAACTTCTTCCTCATCAACAATAGTCTTCCTCGAATTCAGGTATGTCTCTTGAAGAATTGTTAAAAATCTTGCACTTAACACACAACAATTTCAACAGGAAATGAGGACAAGTATGAAGAAGCTAGAAGACCAAATGGGCCAACTGACTTCATCTGTGAGCCAAATGGAGTCTCAAGGTAAATTACCATCTAAAACGATTGTGAATACAAAGCAAAATGAAAACGCAATCACTTTGAGAAGTGGAAAAAGACTAGAGGATGTTCCCGAGTTGTCTCGTTGAAGGAATTCGGTGGAAGACGTGGAAAAGGAAGTTGAAGTTCCTCGAACTCAAAGCGATCAACCCAAAGAACTTTCTTCGGAGCCACTCCCAAAGTTTGTCACACCGAGACCTCATTTCCCTGCTAGATTCTCCAAATCCAAGAAGGAGGAAGAGGAAAAATAAATCCTGGATACCTTTCGTAAGGGCAAGGTAAACATCCCTTTACTCAATGCAATAAAACAGGTACTACGGTATGCCAAATTTCTGAAGGAATTGTGCACAAACAAGAGAAAGCTGAAAGGTAATGAGTTTGCAAGTATGGGTGAAAATGTTTCAGCTGTTCTCCAGAAAAAGTTACCTCCTAAATGCAAGGATCCGGGTATGTTTTCCATTTCTTGTAAAGTTTTTAACATGAGAGTTGAAAGCGCAATGTTAGATCTCGGAGCTTCAAATAATGTCATGCTGTTATCTATTTATACATCTTTGACTATTGGTCCTTTAAAAGAAACTGGTGTGATTATTCAATTGGCTGATAGGTCTAATGTTTATCCTGAAGGCGTATTAGAGGATGTGTTTGTTCAAGTGAATGAATTAATATTTCCTGCTGATTTTTATGTGCTAAATATTGAAGAGGATGAATCATCTCATTCTTTGATTTTGTTAGGGAGACCCTTTTTGAAAACATCTAGAACAAAACATGATGTGTTTAATGGTTCACTTACTATGAAATTTGGTGGTGAGATATTAAGTTTAATATCTATGAGGCCATGAGATATCCATGTGATGTGTCTTCTGTTTTTGATGTGGATGTCATTGATTCTGTAGCACAAAATATCTTTGATACGAGTGATGATGATAAGTTGAAATTTGTACTTAGTAGGAACTTAACTCTTTAAAGTTCATACGAGTACATGAAGAAGTTTGATGTGGACTCTAATTTGTATAATGCAATTTGTGAGCTAGAATCATTAACACCTTGGAGGTTTAATGTTTCTTATGTTGATTTACCTATTTCTGACACTAAACTTCTTCATTCTCTTGTTCAGGCACCTAAGTTGGAGTTAAAACTTCTTCCCGAACATTTAAAGTATATTTTATTGGGAGAAGGAGAAACTCTACCGACGATCATTTCTAGCAAGCTCTCCACTTTGGAAGAGGAGAAAGTTAATTCGAGAGCTCAAAGAATTTAAAGAATCCATTGGATGGACAATTGCGGACATAAAGGGATTGAGTCCTCATATATGCATGCACCATATATTATTGCAAGAAGTATACAAGCCTTCTAGAGAAGCTCAACATAGATTGAATCCACCTATGATGGAAGTAGTGAAGAAAAAAATCTTGAAACTCCTTGATGGAGGTATGATATATCTGATTTTCGATAGCAAATGGGTAAGTCCGGTCCAAATCTTTCCAAAGAAAATATGTATTACTGTAGTAGAAAACCGTGAAGGTGAGTTGGTGGCTACTAGAGTTCAAAATGGATGGAGAGTATGTATCGATTATAGGAAGTTGAATGCTTTAACTAGAAAGATCATTTTCCACTTCCTTTTATTGATCAAATGCTTGAACGTTTAGCCGGTCGAACTCCTTATTATTGTCTTGATGGTTATTCAGGTTTCCACCAAATTCCAATTAGATTGGAAGATCAGGAGAAAACAACGTTCACGTGTCCTTTTGGCACATTTGCATACCGACGTATGCCTTTTGGACTTTGTAATGCTTCGGCCACATTTCAGAGATGTATGGTTAGTATTTTCTCGGATTATATAGAGAACATCATAGAGGTATTTATGGATGACTTTACAGTCTATGGTGATTCTTTTGACTCATGTCTTGCTAACCTTTCAAAAGTCCTTCAACGATGCATAGAAAAAAATCTTATTTTGAACTATGAAAAATGTTATTACATGGTTGATCAAAGTATTATTTTAGGACATGTTGTTTCAGCAAAGGGAATTGAAGTTGATAAAGCTAAGATAGATGTTATAAAATCGTTGCCTTACCACACAAGTGTGCGGGACGTTCGTTCCTTTCTTGGTCACGCAGGTTTTTATCATCGTTTTATCAAGGATTTTGCCAAGATTACCCATCCCCTAACTACGCTGTTACAGAAGGATGTGAATTTTGAATTCAATGATGCATGCAAGGATGCATTCGATTATTTGAAGGAAAAGTTAACATCAACACCAATTATCCGACCACCAAATTGGAAATTCCCTTTTGAAATCATGTGTGATCCGATTATGCGGTTGGAGCTGTCCTGGGACAAAGAATTGATCAATCTTCACTTGATAGTGCACTGAAGAATTACTCTACAACGAAAAAAGAACTTCTAGTCATTGTCTTTGCTTTAGAGAAATTTCGTTCGTATTTACTTGGAGCTAAAGTAATTATTTTTTCTGATCATGCAGCTTTGAAGTACTTGCTCAAGAAAAAGAAGTCCAAATCAAGACTTATTCGTTGGATACTTTTGCTGCAAGAGTTTGATTTGGAAATACGTGTTAAGAAGGGCACAAAAAAATTGGTTGCAGATAATCTCAGTAGATTGATCACGAGTGAAAGTGCATCGCCACTAAAAGATGAATTTCCAGATGAGTATCTCTTTTCTATTCAAAATAGTAGTCCTTGGTATGCTGACATTGCTAATTATATAGTAACTAGGACTTTACCAAGTAATTTTTCTAGAGCTCAAAGAAAGTGATGCCAAATATTATGCTTAGGATGATCCTTATCTGTGGAAATATTGCTCGGATCAAATTATTCGAAGGTGTGTGCCCGAGCATGAAACTCATTCCATTTTACAATTTTTCCATTCTTATGCATGTAGAGGACATTTTGGTCCAAAAAGGACAGTTCGTAAGGTGCTAGAAAGTGGATTGTTTTGGCCTACTTTATTTCGTGATTTATATTTATTTTGTAAGACTTGTGAGCAATGCCAAAAAATTGGAAGCTTATGACATAGAGATCAAATGCCACTTAACCCCATTCTTATTTGTGAAATATTTAATGTATGGGGGATTGACTTTATGGGCCCTTTTTCTTCTTCTTTCGGTAATGTTTACATTCTTCTTATAGTGGATTATGTGTCGAAATGGGTGGAAGCTAAGGCTACTCGTACTAAGGATGCTAAGGTTGTTGTAGATTTTGTCAAATCTCATATTTTTGCTAGGTACAGGGCTCCCAGGGTAATAGTGAGTGATTGTGGCACTCATTTCTGCAACAAAGTGTTTGAAGCCTTATTGAAAAAGTATAATGTTACCCATCGAGTTTCAACTGGATATCATCCGCAAATGATGGGTAGGCTGAAATATCCAATAGAGAAGTCAAGTCTATACTTGAGAAGGGTGTTAATCCAAACCAAAAGGATTGGAGTATACGACTTGATGATGCACTTTGGCTTACCGAACGACGTACAAGACTCCTATTGGTATGTCCCCTTACCGTTTAGTATATGGTAAACCTTGTCTTTTGCAGGTAGAGCTAGAACGTCGAGCATATTGGGCTATCAAATAATGCAATATGAAAATGGATGAAGCGGGTAAAGAGAGAAAATTAAAGTTGCAAGAGCTAGAGGAAATTCGTCATGAAGCTTACGAGAGCTCAAGGATTTACAAAGAAAAAACGAAAGCATTCCATGATCATATGATTTCCAGGAAAGAATTTTCTATTGGTCCAAAAGTCTTACTTTTTCATTCTAAATTGAAATTGTTTCCTGGTAAATTGCATTCCAAATTGATTGGACCTTTTATTGTAACTAACGTATTTTCTTATGGCGCAGTTGAGATATAGAATCCAGATATTGGCTGAATTTTCAAGGTCAATGGTCATCGTTCAAAGATTTTTCATGAAATTTTTGTAGTTCAAAATGTTGACGGTATTGACTTGGAAGTTCCGATTTGTCACGGTTGATAAATAGTGATGTCTAGCCAAAGACTGTATGCGCTTTTGGGAGGCAACCCAAATTTTTTTGTTTTATTGTGTAGCTAAAAAAAAAAAGTTTTAGTTTGTTCATTAATGCAGCGAAAAATTTCACGTAAAGTGTAGTCACGCTCTAAATCGAGATACTCAATTTTCGAGAATACCAGGAATTACATAAGGCGTGCCCACACCTTATTGAAATTGTTCTGCTGATCCACAGACCTTGGATCCTTCCTTAGTTGATGATTTTAGGTAAGGCGTGGGCACGCCTTATTTGAAATCAGCCGCCGGAGGAATTTGGGTTTTCTGAATAGTTTTTTAATTATTATTTTTATTTTTTTATTTTTTTTATTTTCATCATTCTTTTTCTTTTTATTTTAGGAAACCCTAAAGAGCTACAAACTTAAAAAAAAAAAAAAACAAACAAACAAACAAAGAAGAGAGCAGCATAGCCGTTCCACTTCACCAACCGCAGCTGTAACCGCAGTTGCCCGCTTCATCTTCGTCCAGCAGCTGCAGCCGTCCACTTCACTCACTGTCACCTAATAGCAGCCGCAACCATTGTCGCCCGCTTCACCACTGTCCAGCAGCCGCAGCCGCCCGCTTCATTCACCGCCACCTAGTAGCCGCAGCCTCCGCTTCGCAAACTGCTGCCTAGCTGCAAGTTGCCGCCTAGCTGCTGCTATCCGCTCCACCATCATTCGTATTCTCTATCTCCACATCGCCTATAGCCACAATACCATCAAAAATTGGCTGCGATGAGTCAAGCATCCCGAGCCCAGAAGAGTAAAGCCATAACTAGCGGTCCACTAAGTCCAATCCCGAACTCTGATTCATCCAACACTGATTCGGATACAACCCCCATTCGGAAGAGAGCATGAGTAGGGAAGAAATTGCACATTCTTCCACCTTTGGAGTTCAATTTGAATGGTAGACTAATATTCACAAAGAAAAAAGGTAAAGAACGATACCGGGACGTCTGCAAATGGAATATCATTCCTTGTAAGTGTTCTGATTTCCCTACTATGGAGCTCTTGCATATATAAGATGAAGTGATGCAGTTAATTGAAAATATAGGATGGCAATCTGATTTTTCGATTAATTATCCTACCTATATTAAGCTTGTTCAGGAATTTTACACTACCTTTGAATTTAAAAAGTCTACTGATTTAAGTTTGAATGGTCCGAAGGTGATTATCTTTAGGTTAATGGGGAAAGAGTTCAAGTTTTCGCTTACTCAATTTAATATTGCATTTGGTTTTGTAACAGAAGAGTATGCGAAAACTGTTGAGTATCTACAAAATGTCTGTGATTATGCTACACAATTTGGTCCAATTAGTGTTTATGAGTCCATGTCTAATAATCTTGTTTCTTATGATCCAAGGAAATCTACCGATACATATCTTCACAAGCCTGCACTTAGGTACATGCTTAGATTTCTTGCATTTTCCTTTCAGGACGGAAGGATAATTCTGCATTGTTGAATAAGGTCGAGCTTTATTTTCTATTTTGCATGGAGAACAAATTTAAAGGGAACCTTGGGTTTTGGCTTGCTTCACAATTCGTTCATGTCTTATCTAACAAAAGAAATTTGATTTTGGGCTCTTTGATAACTTAATTGGCTATGAACTTGCAATTGATTGGTCCTGATAACAATGATCTCCATGTTGCGTTTGAAATGTTTCCTTTAGACTTAACTTGTTTGGAGAATATGTTCTCCTTAAAATTCCTATTTCTACCTTCACACACCGACGCAGACAAAAACATAAATAAATAACACCATCACTAAGAAATTAAACCAAAAAATAAAACGGAAAGGAAGAGGGACCAGAAAACGAGATAAAACAAGCAAAAAAAGAAATGAACTTTAAAAAAAAAAAAAAAAAAACTTCCTTTTTGATGGGGAGAAAACTCAACAAGTTTAGAGAGAAGGTTGCCCGCGGACTGGTCCGAATTCTTCATTTGTCATCACGATATTAGATTGCGGATATAATCATCAAGGGTCTTCCGCTACTCTTATTTGAGGATTTTTGGGGCAGTCTTAATATTCGTAAACCTCCCGCTTTGAATGCAGGGGTGTATTAGATATATTGTTTATATTTAGTGGTCAATGTGAATAATTAGTTTTCTAATTATTAGCCTATTTTTATGCCTACAGTTAGACTTTATATCTTGTATATATGGTCTTTGTGTTAATGAGAATAATTAAGGATTATAATTCCTTTCATTGTTAAATATATTGTATATATTTAGTGGTCAATGTAAATAATTAGTTTCCTAATTATTAGCCTAGTTTTATACCTACTTTCATTGACTCATTAACACAATGACCATATTAATGAAAATAATTATAATTCTCCATTATTCTCATTAATACAATGGCCATATATACCAGATACGAAGAGTAAACGTAGAAATAAAATTAGGTAAGTAATTTGGAAATTAATTATTTACATTGACCACTAACTATATACAATATATTTAACAGGCCCAATCAAATCAAGTTTTGGCTATGGGATGTGGCCCATGGATCGGTACATACACCCCTATAATTTATATCAAATAAAACATAAAATTAAAATTATTCAAAACTTGATTAACAACAAATTTTTATATAAGCCAATTTTCAACCAGAGCTCAACTTTCGAGCCGAACTACCTTGTTGGATGGTGACTTCCATTCAATTAGAGGAAAAAAAGTTTCAAAATTTTCTTGAATTTACTATATATTTTTCAAACCTTTTACATAAAATCTTGTGTTTAGTTTAAGAATTTATTGCTTTCATTTGTGAATATTAGATTTATAAAATAATTAAAACACATGTACTCTCTTCATTCCAAAAAACTTAAAAAAAAAAAACCAAAATTATCAAGAAAAAAAAGACACAAAAATCTTTTATAAAAAAAAAAAAAAAAAAAAAAAAACACAAACACAAACAAACAAACCAAAATTGTGAAAAAAAAAACGTTTTGAAAAGTTATAGTCAATTATTATTTAAAGTATCAATTATATCTATATAATAATAATATATTTTTTTAGTGAAATATGGTTTAAAAAATTTAAACTAACAAATCTATAGCTATAAAAGGAGGACAAATTAACATATTTACTAGATTGTCATTTTTCTACTAAAATTGTCCTACCTATTTATATTTGTCGTGACTGTTCATTTCATTTGTCACTTTCATGCAAGACATATTTTAAAAGTATATAAGCAAAAGCTAAATCTAAACGATATCCCGCAAGCTTATGGGTACTAGATAGCCGTTTGTTCAATGAGAAATATTATATTATATTATATTAATAATATATAATAAAATATTATTATTATTATTATTGTTGTTGTTGTTGTTGTTGTTGTTGTTGCTCTATTGACAAAATAAAAGAAAACCTATACGAAATATTGGAGAAAATTAGAAAAGAAGGCGGGACCTGTGATCTGTGTGTATCGGTATTCCTATGAATGAACTGAGTATTGATTGGTTTATGCTGCAGTGATTTATAAAATTAAAATTACTTATGCATTTATTATATAATTTAAAATTTTTAGGTGTTTTCTTACTTACTTTAAGAATAGACAAATGATTTGTGCGTATAAGGTTTATAAAATAATTGAAAACAAGTACTTCCTTCGTACCCAAATATAAGCTTTGTGATTTTCAAAGATTTTATATTAGTTATTATGTAAAGTTCTTACAATAATAATATTTATTATTATTGAGTGAAATAATATAATTGAAATTTCAAAACTAACAAATGTATTTTTATTAGGTTTACAAAAATAAAAAATTATAGTACTCAAATAAAATATTTTAATTATTTGGGATTGAAGAATCCTTAATATTTTATAAGTAAAGATCTATATATATATATATATATTGTTAAATGACTTATGTTGCATTCAACCTGCAGTCATGCTAAGGCGCAAAAAAAGAAAAAAAGAAAAAAATAATTTTAAAATCATGAATCCACCCTGGGACAATTGATGCACCCAAATTTTATGTAGTGACTCAAATATTTCAAAACTGCCATCCAACCTAACGGTGACCACATTTACTAATATTTTTCGTGAATTATGGACCGTAAATTATGGATTTTAGAGGAGTAACTCTCTTCAGAATTGGTTGTACGAATTTAGCATTTGTTTAATTGAATCAGGTTGAATCTATTAATTTTTTAAGGTCATACAAAAATCGGCCAAATTAAAGAAAATAAAAAATTTTGTGTTTAGGATGCACTGAGCTCGCGCTCAAGCGATTCTGAATTTTTGACTGGGTACGTATTACTCTGCAGATAAACAAGTAACATTTTTTAAATAATTAAATAATACTTTTAGTAGCGTGTAATATTTTTTAGATAAACCAATTTTTTATTTAAATAAGTAATACCTTTTTCAATTAAACTAATAAATATTGAGCAATTCTTTTGTTCAATTTTTTAACACATATATTATTATTTAACTGTGAAAGTATTACTCTTTGTTGCAATGTATTGATCTATATTTTGGAACGGAGTATGGCTTAATATTAAATGCATTATTCTCTGTGTTGAAAAGTGTTACTCTCTAACTATAAATTGTATTACTTTTTGTGTTGGAAGGTATTACTTTTTAATTGTAAAAACATTGTTCTTTGTGTTGAAAGTTATTTTTAACTGTAAAAGTATTACTCTATCTGTTGAAACGTCATAGTATTTAAACGAAAAGGTATTATTTTATGTGTTAAAATTTATTACTTCTTAACCATAAAAGTATTACTCTAAATATAATTACTTTAACCATACCAATATTATTCTTTGTGTTGAAAAGTGTTATTGTCTAACTATAAATTTTATTATTTTTTGTGTTGGAAGGTATGTTTTTAGCCGTAAAAATATTATTGTTTGTGTTGAAAGATGTAGCTGTAAAAATATTACTCTATGTGTTGAAATATATTACTATTTAACTATATTATTTATTGCGTTAAAATTAATTACTTATTAACCGTAAAAATATTACTCTAAATATTACTACTTTAACCATAGAGATATTACTCTTTGTGTTGATAGACCTTACTACTTAACAGTAAATATATTAATGTTGACCATGAATGTAATAATATTGCTTTTTTAATTAAAAAACATCATTATATATCATATGAAATCAATTTTTTTAAGGGAGAAAAAATTACGTGAATGAATATTTTCTTATACCTATCAACAAAATAAATAAATAAATAATCACGAATTTAAGAAATTGTGGTGATAGGATATATTTTATCTATATTTATTTATTTTGTTTCCGTTGCTTTTGGTATATAATCATACTTAGTTCTTGGATTTTGATTAAATAGTGTGTTTTGTCAATTTAATAGATTGATGCATCTTGGGCATAAAATGGTGGATTTGAAGATGTGCAAGAGTCAGTCGGAGTTTTTACATAAAGTGTTGGCACGCCTTACCTTCAGGCGAAGCAGTCAAAGAAAATTCGCATAAGGTATGGGCACGCCTTAGCCTGAAACGTCCACTAACGGGACTAAACATAACCAGCTATTCTTCTTCCCCCACTAAGTGATGGCAGTTACTTCTAATTTATAATGATAATTATTGTTAGAATTACTAGGGATTATGGGAGACTTGATATATTGGACAGTTATAGGTAGAAGGGACATCTAAAATTTTGACTACTCTGTTTTTACTTTTGAATTTGCTGCAATTCTCCATGGAAGACTAAACTTCATCTTTTCATCAAAGAGAATTATAGAAGACTATATTCGTCCGAATTCTAATTAGTCTTTATTTTTTCTTTCATTCTTCGTTATACATATATCTTCTGTGCGCGATAAATCTTATTATTTTGATGATTGAATGAGGTGGCCAATCTTTCGGCTGTTGAAACAACATGTTTCTAATTGGAATGCTAAATCCGTAATGTTTAACCATTCTAATATTTGTGGTACAATAACATGATTATTTGAACCAATCTGTTATGGAGATGTATGATCTAGCTTAAATAAACCTACATGTGCGTTTGTTGGCTAGAATTGGTGGTCTCTCTCTAACTAATGCTATTGGTAAATTAAATTCTACGGTCGTATCTTGAATTGTCTATTGATAAGAAAAATAATTAGAGGTCTTACCATGATTATCGAACAACTAAGGATAGATAGGTTGTTTTCGTCATACCAGCAACTACAATCAATTTAATGATTGAACGAAAGAACCGCTTTTACATCCATAATCGATTCTATGAACATATCTGAAGTTACCCCTTGGTTGAATTTTCTTAAACTGATTTACATTCACATTACACATTGTTCTCGTTCCATTGAATATTGTCATCACCAAATCTCAAAACCTCCTCAATTTTAGTTACACAAAAGAATAAATCCTACCAATCTTTGTGGACACGATGCTTGTTCATTACTCTCACAATATCACAATTCTTTAAGAACAAGTGTTTACCTAACAAATATTTGGAGTCGTTGTCGGGGATTGGTGTCAAGTTGATTTATTCTTTTGTTTTATTTTTAATTTGTTATTTATTCTTTTTTATGCCTCGTTCTTCTTGTACAAGTAAACTCCACTTTGATCCTGAAATTGAATAGACTACTAGAAGATTGAAGAGATAAATGAAATACAGAAAGCAAGCATTATCATCACCCTCTCCCGGATTGAATTTAGTTGTTTAAGAAACGAAAATAGATCCAACCATGGCTAACGTTGAAAGGACATTGAGAGAATTGACTGCACCACCAAACGAAAATCAACAACCACTTTGCATTCAATTCCCAGCTGTTGAGGGTAACTTTGAGTTGAAGGCCGGATTAATCCATCTTCTTCCAAGATTCCATGGATTAGAAAATAAAGATCCCCACAAGCATTTAAAAGAATTCCATGTAGTTTGCTCTAGCATGAAACCATAGGGTGTCACAGAGGAACAAATCATGTTACATGCTTTTCGATATTCTTTAGCCGATAAAGCAAGGATTGGTTATTTTATTTGCCATCTGCTTCTGTGACCATATGGAGGGGAATTTTTTTGTTGTTCCTTGACAAGTTTTTCCCTATTTCGAAAGCTGCAAGTATTAGAAGGCAAATTTGTGGAATTAAGAAAAAAGATTCAGAAGGGTTTCACGAGTATTTGAAGAGGTTTAAATAGCTTAGTGCAAGTTGCCCTCAACAAGGAATATCAGAGCAACTTCTCATACAATATTTTTATGAAGGATTGCTCTCTCTAGAGAGGAGGATGATGGATGCCGCCAGTGGAGGTGCTATAGTGAACAAAATGCCTACCGAGGCTAGAGATTTAATTACCATCATGGCTACTAATTCTCAATAGTTTGGAGTTAGGAATGATATATCTTACATAAAAGTGAATCGGGTAAGTTATTCTTCCATTGAAAGTCAGATTGCTAATCTAACTACTCTTGTTCAGTTAATGGTTGTAAGAGATGTCAAACAAGCTAAGGCATGTAGGATTTGTGCTTCCATGGGACATCGAACCAATATGTGCCCAACAATTAAAGATGAGCCCCATGAGAAAACTAATGTAGTTGGAGGATTTTTAGGACCAACACAAAGAAAGTATGATCCATACTCCAACACCTACAATCCTCGTTGGAGAGATCATCCAAACTTCAATTATAGTTCAAGGCCCTAATTCCAAAATTTTCAGCCTAAACAACCTCCTCATCAGCAACAAAAGTCCTCCTCGAATTCAGGTATGTCTTTTGAAGAAATTGTTAAAAATATTGCACTTAACACACAATTGTTTCAACAGGAGACGAGGGCGAGTATCAAGAAGATGAAAGACCAAATGAGCCAATTGACTTCATCTATGAGCCAAATGGACACCCGGGGTATACCATCTCAAACTATTGTGAATCCAAAGAAAAATGTAAACGCAATCACTTTGAAAAGTGAAAAAAGACTACAGGATCTTCCTGAGTCGTCTCATGGAAGAAACTTGGAGGAAGTAGTGGAAAAGAAAGTTGAAGTTCCTCAAACTCAAAATGATCAACCCAAAGAACTTAATTTGGAGCCACTACCAAAGGTTGTCATACAGAGACCTCATTTCCCTACTAGATTCTCGAAATCCAAGAAGGAGGAAGAGGAAAAAAAAATTATGGATACCTTTCGTAAGGTCGAGGTAAACATCTCTTTACTCGATGCAATAAAACAGGTACCACGGTATGCCAACTTTCTGAAGGTATTGTACACGAACAAGAGAAAGCTGAAAGGTAATGAGTTTGTAAGTATGGGTGAAAATGTTTTAGTTGTTCTCCAGAAAAAGTTACCTCCTAAATGCAAGGATCCCGGTATCTTTTCCATTCCTTGTAAAGTTGGTAATATGAGAGTTGAAAGAGCAATGTTAGATCTAGGAACTTCAATTAATGTCATGCCATTATCTATTTATTCATCTTTGAATATCAGTCCTTTAAAAGAAACTGGTGTGATTATTCAATTGGCTGATAGGTCTAATGTTTATCCTGAAGGCGTATTAGAGGATGTGTTAGTTCAAGTAAATGAATTTATATTTCCTGCTGACTTTATCTATTTATTCATCTTTGAATATTGGTCCTTTAAAAGAACTGGTGTAATTATTCAATTGGCTGATAGGTCTAATGTTTATCATGAAGACGTATTAGAGGATGTGTCAATTTAAGTAAACGAATTAATATTTCCTGTTGACTTTATCTATTTATTCATCTTTGAATATTGGTCCTTTAAAAGAAACTGGTGTGATTATTCAATTGGTTGATAGGTCTAATGTTTATCCTGAAGTCGTATTAGAGGATGTGTTAGTTTAAGTAAACGAATTAATATTTCATGCTAACTTTTATGTGCTGAATATGGAACAAGATGAATCATCTCACTCTTTGATTCTTTAAGGAGACCTTCTTTTGAAAACATCTAGAACAAAAATTGATGTGTTTAGTGGTTCACTTACTATGGAATTTGATGGTGAGATTATTAAGTTTAATATCAATGAGGCCATGAGATATCCAAGTGATGTGTCTTATGTTTTTGTTGTGGATGATATAGATTCTCTAGGACTGAATATGTTTTATAAGAGTGATGATGATAAGTTGAAAGTTGTACTAAGTAGAAACTTAACTCTTGAAGGTTCACACAAATATATGAAGAATTTTGATGTTGACTCTAATTTGTATGATGCAATTTGTGAGCTAGAATCACTAATACCTTGGAGGTTTAATGTTTCTTAAGTTGAATTACCTATTTCTCACACTAAACTTCTATCTTCTCTTGTTCAAGCACCTAAGTTGGAGTTAAAACTTCTTCCCGAACATTTAAAGTTTATTTTCTTGGAAGAAGAAGAAACTCTACTAGTGATCATTTCTAGAAAACTCTCCACTTTGGAAGAGGAGAAGTTAATTTGAGTGCTCAAAGAGTTTAAAGAAGCCAATGGATGGACAATTACGGACATAAAAGGATTGAGTCCTTATATATGCATGTAACGCATATTGTTGGAAGAAGGATACAAGCCTTCTAGAGAAGCCCAACGTAGATTGAATCCACCTATGATGGAAGTAGTAAAGAAAGAAATCTTGAAACTCGTTGATGCAGGTATGACCTATCTGATTCCATATAGCAGATGGGTAAGTCCAGTCCAAGTCATTCCGAAGAAATTAGGTATTACTGTAGTAAAGAACCTTGAAAGTGAGTTGGTGGCTACTAGAGTTCAAAATGGATGGAGAGCATGTATCGATTATAGAAAGTTGATTACTTTAACTAGAAAATATCATTTTCCACTTTCTTTTATTGATCAAAAGCTTGAACATTTAGTAGGTCGAACTCATTTTTTCATTGTCTTGATGGTTATTCAGGTTTCCACCAAATTCCATTTGCATCGGAAAATAGGGAAAAAACAACTTTTACATGTCCTTTCGGAACATTTGCATACCAACGTATGCCTTTTGGACTTTGTAATGCTCCAACCACATTTTAGAGATGTATGGTTAGTATTTTCTTGGATTATGTAGAGAACATCATAGATATATTTATGGATGATTTTATAGTTTATGGTGATTCTTTTGATTCCAATCTTGCTAACCTTTCAAAAGTCCTTCAACGATGGATAGAAAAAAACCTTATTTTGAACTATGAAAAATGTCAATTGATGGTTGATCAAGGTATTATTCTAGGACATGTTATTTCAGCAAGAGAAATTGAAGTTGATAAATCTAAGATGATGTTATAAAATCTCTACCTTACTCCGCAAGTGGGTGGGATGTTCGTTACTTTCTTGGTCACGCAGGTTTTTATTGTCGCTTTATCAAGGATTTCTCCAATATTACCCATCCCCTAACTACGTTGTTTTAAAAGGATGTGAATTTTGAATTCAATGATGCATGCAAGGATGCATTCGATTGTTTGAAGGAAAAGCTAACATCAGCACCAATCATCCAACCTCCAAATTGGAAATTCCCATTTGAAATCATGTGTGATGCGAGTAATTATGCGGTTGGAGTTATTCTAGGATAAAGAATTGATAGAGCTCCACATGTTATTTATTACGCACCAAGAACACTTGATAGTGCATAGAGCAATTACTCCACAATGAAAAAAGAACTTCTAGCTATTGTATTTGCTTTAGAGAAATTTCATTCGTATTTAGTTGGAGTTCAAGTAATTCTTTTTTCTGATTATGCAGCTCTAAAGTACTTGCTCAAAAAAAGGAGTCCAAGCGAAGACTTATTCGTTGGATACTTTTGTTGCAAGAGTTTGATTTAGAAATACGTGATAAGGGGCATAGAAAACTTCATCGCAGATCATCTCAGTAGATTGATCAGGAGTGAAAGTGCATCGCCGCTGAAAGATCAATTTCCAGATGAGTATCTCTTTTCTATTTGAAGGAGTAGTCCTTGGTATGCTAACATTGCTAATTATATAGTAACTAGGACTTTACCAAGTAATTTGTCTAGGGCTTAACGAAATAAAATCAAAAGTGATGTCAAATATTATGCTTGGGATGATCCTTATCTGTGGAAATATTTCTCGGATCAAATTATTCGAGGATGTGTGCCTGAGCATGAAACTCATTCCATTTTGCAATTTTGCCATTCTTATGCATATGGAGGACATTTTGGTCTAAAAAGAACAGCTGATAAGGTGCTAGAAAGTGGAATGTTTTGGCCTGCTGTTGGCTGTCGAGACCAACAAATAATAAAATACTTGTTCTTAAAGATTTGTGATAGTGATGAACAAGGATCGTATCCACAGAGATTGGTAGTTTTTATTCTTTTGTTGTAACTAAAATTGGGGGAGGGAGGTTTACAATAAGGCGTGCCCACGCCTTAGGTAAAAACTTTGGCTGGTCCTTGCACATCTTCAAATCCACCATTTTATATCCAAAGTGCATCAATCCATCCATTTGCCCTACAAAACACAATCTTTAATCAAAATTCAAGAACTAAGCATGATTATAAACTAAAACCAAGGAAAATAAGATAAAGAAATATAGATAAAATATATCCTATCAAATTCCCCCACACCTAAACAATGCTTGTCCTCAAGCATATATCTAAGCTCATGTTCATGATCCTATGTAATCAACATCCGCTCTTCATTTGCTCATCCACATTAAGAGTGTCTCTCCGTCTCTTTTTTTTTTTTTTTTAAAGTGAAATCACTCTTAGCAACACAAAGTTAATCACATCAACAATTGAATTGAATCCAAAATGCATAAGATTGTACACCCTCACAAATGGTTCACTCATGTCACTCAAAAGTGTATAAGCTATAAACATATATAAGTGAACTCTAGTGTCAATGCAAATAAGACTTTTACCATAGGCTTGCAAATATATCATATCTCTATTACCAATGAATGAAATTGAATGTAAGGATCATGAGAGGGTGTGTAATTGAGAATATGTAGCGGACTGAGGCAAGGTATGACAAAAGGGATATATTGGTTAACAGAGTCAATCTTCACACTTAGCTCAATTAACTAATAACTCAAGATTATCTCGAATACTTATTTCATGAATATATACAAAAGCTTGTATTCCGCACCCTTTTTTTTTTTTTTAATTTTGATTTTGATTTTTTTTTTAATGGAAGAGGAGGAATACAACACACAAGCTTTACAAAAGTTCAAATTTAGACAATCTATTCCAACAACATGGATACGAGCTAAGTGGGACAAGTTTATATGATCTTCTACTCAAAATTCAATGGAGTATATCAACGAGCATGACTTGTAGTGTGGCAAAAAATTTCAATGAAAAGGCCAAGGCACAAAGATGGCTCACTAAGGGTAAAAGATACAGGGTAGGCTTGAAGCAAATGATTAATCATGTTAAAGAAAGTGGCTTAAACCTAAATACCCATATTTCAATTCAGAACATCCAATTCATCAATGGTTTAACAGAGACACGAATAACAATGCAAGTTCTAGAAAAGTCAACTATACATGACAATCACACCAAGAAAAAAATAGAGCATACTATAGGAATGCTCATCAGCCCAAAAGCTCACAACATAAGGTAGTATGTGTGTAAAATCCATGCATTTTTGTTTCCAATCAATCACCAATAATGATTAAAAAAAGTGTAACAAAAGTGATTTTTTTTCAAAACACATCAGAACATGGATAACAATAGAAGAATCGGAACTCAAATAACAAGAATCACAAAAATGAACTAGATATCATTTTTTTTTCAAAACATATCAGAACATGGATAGCAATAGAAGAATCAGAACTCAGATAACGAGAATCACAAAAATGAACTAGATATCAGAATAGGCCAGAACCAAAATAGCAAATCAACAAACATAACAATCAATTCCCCTCCCTCACACCTAGACTAACATTGTCCTCAATGTAAAGTAAGTATAAAGGCAAAGTGAAGGACTTCCCTCGATAGTCTAGGTCATGCAAACGTCATGTCCTCTATTATGGATGGGAAACTGGCGGATCAAAACCATGATGCTTGAAGTAAGCCATTTGATTCAACTCCATTCTAGCCAATTGTGCCTGCAGAAGCTCAAACTGTGTGTGGAAATAATCCTGAAAATAAGGGTTAGGTGTGGTAGTCTCCTCATCCTCAGGGAGGTCACATGAAGTACGTAATCTCATATGAGAGACCCTTCGCTATTTCGGCATTTCAGTAGGTCCTGGTGCACAAAAGCGATACAAACCACCTACTTTTTCCACTAACAACATATTCTCCAAACAAGTTAAGTCTAAAGGAAATATTTCACATGCAACATGGAGATCATTGTTATCAGGATCAATCAATTGCAAGTTCACAGCCAATTGAGTTATCAAAGAGCCCAAAATCAAATTCCTTTTGTTGGATAAGACATGAACAAATTGTGAAGCAAGCCAAAGCCCAAGGTTTACTTTAAATTTGTTCTCCATGCAAAATAGAAAATAAAGCTCGGCCTTATTCAACAATGCAGAATTATCCTTACGTCCCGAAAAGGAAAATGCAAGAAATCTATGGATGTACCTAAGTGCAGGTTTGTGAAGATATGTATCTGTAGATTTCTTTGGATCATAAGAAATATGATTATTAGACATGGACTCATAAGCACTAATTGGGCCAAATTGTGTAGCATAATCACAAACATTCTCTAAATACTCATCAATTTTCGCATACTCTTCTGTTACAAAACCAAATGCGATATTAAATTAAGTAAGCGAAAACTTGAACTCTTTCCCCATTGACCTAAAGATAATCACCTTCAGATCATTCAAACTTAAATTCGCAGACTTTTTAAATTTGAAAGTAGTGTAAAATTCTCGAACAAGCTCAATATAGGCAGGATAATTAATCAAAAAATAAGATTGCCATCCTATATTTTCAATTAACTGCATCACTTCATCTTTTATATGCAAGAGCTCTATAGTAGGGAAATCAGGACACTTACAAGGAATGATATTTCGTTTGCAGACGTCCCGGTATCGTTCTTTATCTCTTTTCTTTGAGAATGTTAGTCTACCGTTCAAATCAAACTCCGAAGGTGGAAGAATGTGCAATTTCTTCCCTACTCGTGCTCTCTTCTGTATGGGGGTTGTATCCGAATCAGCGTCGGATGAATCAGAGTTCGGGATTGGACTTGGAGGACCACTACCTATGGCTTTGCCTTCTGGACTCGAGATGCTCGACTAATCGCAGTCAATTGTTGATGGAATTTTGGCTATACAGGACAGAAATGGTGTCGCGGCTGGGCTGCAGCAGAGAATAGCAATGGTGGTTGGCGCGGCTGGGCGCAAATACAAAAAATGGGACAGCGGCTTCGGCGAATGACGGTGACTGCAGCGAAGGACGACGACTGTGGTCAGTGTGGCTGGGCGGTGATGGTTTCTCTTCCTTGGTTTTTTTGCTTTTGAAGATTGCTGCTGGAAAAGAAAATAAGAATACTAGGGTTTTCAAAATAAAATAATAATAAAAAAATAGAATAAAAAAACAAGTAATAATAAAAAATAAAGAAAATGAAAATGGAAGTCAAGATGTCTCCAGCGGCCGATTACAAATAAGGCGTGCCCACGCCTTACCCAAAATCGTCAACTAAGGAAGAATCCAAGGTTTGTGGATCAGCAGAACAATTTCAATAAGGCGTGGACATGCTTTATGTAATTTCTGGCAAGCTCGAAAATTGAGTATCTCAATTTAGAGTGTGCCCACTCTTTACGTAAAATTTTTCGCTGCATCAATGAACGAACTAAAACTCCCTTTTTTTTTTTAAAGCTATATTAGAAAACATAAAATTTGGGCTGCCTCCCAAAAGCACCTTTCTTTACAGTCTTTGGCTAGACATCACTATTCATCAACCGTGATAAACTGGAATTTCCAGGTTAATATCCTCAACGTTTTGAACTAAATAATTTTCATGAAAGATCTTTAAACGAAGACCATTGACCTTGAAAATTCGATCAGTATCTGGATTCTGTATGTCAACTGCGCCATAAGGAAATATGTCAGTTACAATAAAAAGCCCAATCCATTTGGAACGCAATTTACCAGGAACCAATTTCAATTTAGAATGAAAAAATAAGACTTTTTGACCAACAGAAAATTCTTTCCTGGAAATCATACGATCATGGAATGCTTTCATGTTTTCTTTGTAAATCCTTGAGCTCTCGTAAGCTTCATGACGAATTTCCTCTAGCTCTTGCAACTGTAATTTTCTCTCTTTACCCGCTTCATCCATTTTCATATTGCATTGTTTGATAGCCCAATATGCTCGATGTTCCAGCTCTACCGGCAAGTGATAGGGTTTACCATATACCAAATGGTAAGGTGACATACCAATAGGAGTCTTATACGCCGTTCGGTAAGCCCAAAGTGCATCATCAAGTTGTATATTCCAATCTTTGCAGTTTGGATTAATAATCTTCTCAAGTATAGACTTGACTTCTCTATTGGATATTTCAGCCTGCCCACCCATTGAGTTTCTACTGCATATCATCCACAAACGAGTGGGCAAACTGAAATATATCCAATAGAGAAGTCAAGTTTATACTTGAGAAGACTGTTAATCCAAACCAAAAAAATTGGATGATGGGCTTTGGGCATACCAAACGGCATATAAGACTTCTATAAGTATGTTCCCTTACCGGTTGGTATACGGTAAACCTTGTCACTTGCCGGTAGAGCACGAACATCGTGCATTTTGTGCTATCAAACAATGTAATATGAAAATGAATAAAGTGGGTAAAGAGAGGAAATTACAGTTGCAAGAGCTAGAGGAAATTCATCATGAAGCTTACGAGAGCTCAAGGATTTACAAGGAAAACACGAAAGCATTCCATGATCGTTTAATTTCCAGGAAAGAAGTTTTTGTTGGTCAAAAAGTCTTCATTTTTCATTCTAAATTGAAATTGTTTCCTGGTAAATTATGTTCCAAATGGATTGGGCATTTTATTTTAACTAACGTATTTCCTTACGGTGCTGTTGAGATACAAAATTTAGAAACTGGCCGAATCTTTAAAGTCAATGGGCATTGTTTAAAGATCTTTCATGAAAAAATTTCAATTCAAAATGTTGACGACATTGACTTGGAAATTCCGGTTTACCACGGTTGATGAATAGTGATATCTAGCCAACGATAGCAAATAAATGCGCTTTTGAGAGGCAACCCAGATTATTTGTTTTCTCATATAGCTTTAAAAGAAAAAAATAATAAAAAAATACCTTAGTACTTCATTCATTGTTTACAACATAAAATTTCAAGTAAAGTGTGGGCACGCTCTAAATTGAGATATTCAGTTTTCAAGCATACCAAAAATCATATAAGGCATGCCCACACTTTATTGAAATTATTTTACTGATCCACAGACCTCTGATTCTTCCTTAGTTGAGTATTCTGGGTAAGGAGCGGGCACGCCTTATTTACAATCTACCACTCAGAGATTTTGGGTCTTCCAAACACTTTTATTTTTTATTTCTCTTTATTTTTATTTTTTAAAATAAAAAATAAAAAATAAAAATAGAGAGAGAATTGCAAATACGGGGAACCCTAACATATCAACATTTTATTTTCTTTTATCTCTCTCAAAGGAACAGTAGCAGCCGCATACTTTCATCTCCTGCATACCACTAATCTCCTCCATCTCCCCCAGCGAAATTGTTCCAGCTTCTGCCTTCCAGCAGAGCCATTATTCCAGCCACTAGCCACAACTTTGCCGTCGTCCGGCCGCTGTCGTCCCAATCACTACATTCACCGTGCAAACCCCCCGCCAACCAACAACCATTTCCAGCAATATCGCCGTCTAGTGCAACTGTCTTGCCATCACCGTCTAAATCTCCGCTGTCCAACCGCCGCCATCCAAATCTCTGCTATCCAGCCACCACTAGTTGGCTACAATGAGTTATCTCGAGTCTAGAAGAGTAAAGCCATAGGTAGCTGTCCACCAAGTCCAATCTTGAACGCGAATTCATTCGACGCTGATTCAAATACAACCCCCATTCGGAAGAAAGCATCACGAGTTGGGAAGAAATTGCACATTCTTCAACTTTCTGAGTCCGATTTGAACAACAGACTAACATTTGCAAAGAAAAAAGATAAGGACCCATACCGGGACATCTGCAAGCGAAATATCATTCCTTGATTATTGTCACACACAATTTGAGCTTCTACAGGCACAATTGGCTAGGATGGAGTTGAACCAAATGACTTACTTGTGCACCCCACCTTTATAACCCACAACATGGGTTATATTTAACCTGGTTAAAATTGTGCATTTTTTTTTCATTCACCTATACATTATTTACAAGGAATAATTTATCTTTCAAACAACGCCTCATTCACACCCAAGCAAAATCCACAATAGATGCAAAAGTATTCACCACAACCATACCAATATTTACATGCCCAAAAATTTATTAATATTATACAATCCGAAACTGAATAAGAAAATAAAACCCGAAAAGCATAGTACGCCCATGGTTTAGCCCCAAAGATCGTAATCCATGTACACCGATCCCAAAAGCTTGTTGAAGAACGAACAACATGCTTGGTAAGAAGTAAGCTTACACATCATCATCACGCTCACCTACAATGCACAAACTAGGTGAGCTACAATCCAGTAAGCATAAATCATGCATGTACGATAAATTAAATGCTTGCAGAAACTATAAAAGAAATGTGAAACGCATACTACTGAAACCCAACCAATGTTTTGGAATATCTTATCTTTATAGGGCCCGTGACCCACCTACTGTGCACCGGAAAGAGCTAGCTCAATAAATAATCATAATCATATAGTCTATCCATGTCTCACATGCCACCGGCCAGACAAATCAAGTCTATCCATGTCTCACATGCCACCGACTCAATATATCATAAAGCCCATCCATGTCGCACATGCCACCAGCCTGACGAATCAAGCCTATCCATGTCTTACATGCTACCGGCCTCGGTACATTATTAGTGGTCAACATTACATTTTTCGTTTCTTTTATTATATAGTGCATGAAGGCAAGCTATGTACAACTTATGCATGCACATGCCCATGCTCGTGAATATTATATTTATACAATATCAAATCAATCATTCACACCACGTAATTCATATCTATCAATATCAAGAAGTACAAGTCATAAATATTTCATAAAATAATACAAACAAGTACTATGTCTATGCATTATAGGTGCAAATGAATTTCTACTTACGTTTGATCGACACAATTGTTTGAAACTCTTATCTCCTGTCTATTAACACCGTCAATCTATAACAATAATTAAAATATCATATTAGTTTAACAGTAGTAAATTTTCGTTAATCGATTTTACAATTTAAAACAAAGTTCCTCATTAACATTGTCTTGGCAGGATACTTGCTGAATTTTCTAAAACTATCAAATCCTATAATGAAGCTTCACTTGAAAACTAAGTAATTAATACAAGTCACTTATTTTATTAACTAAATAAAACCATAATCAATGAATTTAGTGTATTTTCAACTAAACCAACTTTTTAAATCTATAAACAATAAAGCTTATCTTAAGAATTCTAATAATATTATCAACTAACTATAACAAACAAAGTAAATTAAATATAACATTCAACAAATGAATTGCTAAAATCCAAAACCAAACGTGAGTGGGTGGGGTTCAATTCAAGCTTTCCAAATTGCTAATTAGGTTACTTAGTTAATATAAAACTAATATTTGATTCATTAATGTTTGATACCTCTCAATCAGTAATATTTTTACTCCTTTCTTAACCATTTGAATAAAGTAAAATATTAACGAAGCATGGGTACATACCTATTCTCCTCTCAGATTTTTCGCCACTTCTGTTCTTTCCTCCCTCTATTTCCTTGTTTGTTTTTTTTTAATTGATTAGTAAGACATAAATATTTGGGGCAAAGCTTTTCGTCTAAGCCAACGCCTCTTATTATTATTATTTTATTTATAACTTTATATATATATATATATACTTACATTATTATTATTATTATTATTATTATTATTATTATTATTATTATTATTATCTTATTTCATTAATACTTGGCACCTAATTTCTCCCTCAACATTTGGCTTAGGGGGTTCCAACCTTTAATATAAACCTTAAATAAAAATATTGACTATACACAAAATAATCAAACACGACTGCAATATAAATGCAAATATAATTTTAATAGGACATAAAATTATAAAATGTAATCTTATTTTATTAATACTTGACACCTAATTTATTCTTCGATATTTGGCCCAAGGGGTTCCAACCTATACTGTAAACCCTTAGAAAATTTAACAGTAACATTCCAAACATAATTAAATACGAGCCGCCATATAAATAAAAATGCAATTTACATAGAAAATAAAATTATAAAATGAATGTAATGCATGAACTATATTGGCCAGTTAGTAGTGAGAGGCTTGGGGTATCACATTAGTTCCAGCACTAAGGCTTTGATCCTCCATTTTTCCCTTCACATTTGCACGACCTAGATTATCCAGGGAAGTCCTTTACTTTGTCTTTACTTATTTTACATTGAGGACAATATTAGTCTAGGTGTGGGGGAGGGGAATTGATTGTTATATTTGTTGATATGCTATTTTGGTTTTGCCCTATTTTGATATCTAGTTCATTTTTGTGATTCTTGTTATCTGAGTTCTAATTCTTCTACTATTATTCATGTTCTGATGCGTCTTGAAAAAAAAATTCACTTTTGATGCACTTTGTTTTATCATTGTTGGCGATCGATTGGAAACAAAAAAGGCATGGATATTACACACATACAACCTTATGTTGTGAGCTTTTGAGCTAATGAGCATTCCTATAGTATGCTCTATTTCTTTCTTGGTGTGATTGTCATGTATAGTTGATTTTTCTAAAACTTGCATTGTTATACGTATCTTTGTTAAACCATTGATGGGTTGGATGTTTTGAAACGAAATATGAGTATTTAGGTTTGAGCCATTTTTTTTGTCATCATTAATCTTTTTCTTCAAGCCTACCATATATCTTCTACCCATAGTTAGCCATCTTTGTGCCTTGGCCTTTCCAATGAAAATTTTACCACACTACAAGTCATGCTAACCATTTTCGTTGATATACTCTGTTGAATCTTGAGTCGAAGATCATGTGAACTGTCACAGCTAGCTCTTATTCATTTCATTGGAATAGATTGTCTAAATTTGAATCTTTGTAAAGCTTGTGTGTTGTATTTCTCCTCTTTTCTATATATATAAAAAAGGGAGAAAAAGAAAAAGAAAAAAAAGACAAAAAAAAAAAAAAAAGAAGAAGAAAAAAGAAAAAGAAAAAGAGAAATGAAAAAAAATGGGAAATACAAACTTTCGTACATATTCGTGAAATAAGTATTCAAGGTAATCTTGAGTTGTTAGTTTGATTGTGCTAGGTGTGAAAATAAAGTATGATTTCTTTGACTCTATTAACCAACATATCATTTTTGTCATGCCTTACCTTAACCCAGTACATATTCTCCATTATACACCCTCCCGTGAACTTTACATTCAATTTCATTCAATGGTAATAGAGCTATGACATATTTGCAAGCCTATCGTAAAAGTCTTCTTTGCATTGACATGAGAGTTCACTTATATGTGTTTACACCTTCTATATTTTTGAGTGACATGAGTTAACCATTTGTGAGGGTGTATAATCTTATGCATTTTATTCAATTGTTAATGTGATTAACTAGGTGGTGTTAAGAATGATTTTACTCTTTAAAAAATTAACACTTTTAATGTGGATGAGCAAATGAAGAAGTGGATGTTTGATTAGATGGGATCATGAGCATGAGTTAGATATATGCTTGAGGACAAGCATTGTTTAGGTGTGAGGGAATTTGATAGGATATATTTTATCAATATTTGTTTATCTTGTTTCCCTTGCTTTTGGTATATAATTATGCTTAGTTCTTGGATTTTGATTAGTATTGTGTTTTGTGGGGCAATTTAATAGATTTATGCATCTTGGGCATAAAATGGTACAATTGAAGATATACAAGAGTCAGCCAGAGTTTTTACATAAGGCTTGCGCACGACTTACCTTCAGGCGAAGCAATCAAAGAAAAATTGCATAAGGCAAGGGCACGCCTTAGCCCGAAACATCCACTAATGGGAATAAACATAACTGTCCATTCTTCTTCCCCCACTAAGGGACATCTAGAATTTTGACTACTCTCTCTTTACTTTTGAATTTGCTGCAATTCTCCATAGAAGACTATGCTTCATCTTTTCATCCAAGGGAATTACAGAAGACTATGTCCATTCAAATTAAGAGATCTAATTAATCTTTATTTGTTCTTTCATTCTTCGTTATTCATATATCTTCTGTGCACGATAAATCTTATTCTTTTGATGATTGAATGAGGTGGCTAATCTTTCGACTGTTGAAACAATATGTTGCCAATTATAATGTTAAATTCGTGATTGTTTAACCATTCTAATATTTCTGGTACAATAACATGATTATTTGAACCAATCTGTTATGGAGATATATAATCTAGCTTAAATAAACCTACATGTGCGTTTGTTGGCTAGAATTGGTGTTCTCTCTCTACCTAATGCTATTGATAAATTAAATTATATGGTCGTATCTAGAATTGTTTATTGATAAGGAAAATAATTAGAGGTCTTACCATGATTATCGAACAAATAAGGAGAGATAGGTTGTTTTGGTCATATCAGCAACTATAATCAATTTAATGATTGAACGAAAGAACTATTTTTGCATCCATGATCGACTCTACGAACATATTCTGAAGTTACCCCTTCGTTTAATTTACTTAAACTGATTTACATTCACATTACACAGTGTTCTTGTTCAATTGAATATTGTCATTCACCAAATCTCAAAACCCCCTGATTTTAGTTACACAAAAGAATAAATCCTACCAATCTCTGTGGACACGATCCTTGTTCATCACTATCACAAATCTTTAAGAACAAGTGTCTTATTATTTGTTGGTCTCGACACCCAACATGTGGAAATTTTTTTTTTAAAGATAGAAAAAAGTTCACAAAATAATCAACTATGATTTTATGTACATCTTGAATTAAATTCTCAAATAACATAATTAATATGTCGATAATATATTTTTATGGAGACAAATATAAATAGATCATAAATTTAATTACACAAATTAATTAATTAAGATTTTATGCATATAAAAAGTGATTTTGCCATTAAAATTATTGTTTATTTTAAAATTGTAGCTAAAATTCAACAAATGTAACTTTGGTCTAATGATAAAGCAATACCCTCTCAAAATGCCAGTGGTTTCTATCATGGGTTCAATTTTTATTGCTATCATTTTTATTTTATTTTTTGTATCTTTCTGCTAATTGGATATATATTAATTAGTTCTTTTAATTGTATTAAATAATAAAGAAACTGTGGTTAAAACTCATACTAGATACAAATTTATTTAATTTTAAATCTGCTCTTTAAATATATATGACTAAAAACAAAACATAGTTTCAACTTACGTCAGACAGGTTAGTTTGGCTTAATGGAGCTATCTTTGTTTTTCTATTAAGTAGGATTTGCACGGATATAGGATATGTGCAACTATGTATAAAAGTTTTTTCTATATCAGTAATGTAGTAATCTTATAAAAAATTTAAGAGATGATTGATTAAAATATTTTTATTGTTGTATGAAAAATTATACACTTTGAATATAGGGCCTTTCAAGAATGTGGGTGATTTCCGGTGTTCAACTTCAGAAGACTACACCCAAAACACCACCAAAAGAATTTTGAGAGAAAAAAAAAAAAAAAAAAAAAAAAAAAAAAAAAAAGAGCACTTGGACTATAATATATATATATATATATATATATATATATATATGGATGGAAGTGTCCACATTTGTTGGATAATGGTGAAAGATGCATTCTTGGATCATTGGATCTTCAACACTTTCTGTCCATTTGAGGTTGGATTGATGGTAAGAAAGACGTCCGCCGATCCCAATCTTGTAGAATTGACATAATCTTGAGGGCAATGGGCTGGCACCCCTGCAAATAATACTCCAATCATCCGAAATCCTAGAAGAAGAAACCCTTCTTCGTACTGTGCTCCTCTCGTGTATTTAATTGCAAAACTTCTAATCAGCTCCCAGCAAGCATTTATGAACTTTGGTATCATCCATATTATTGAGAAGTAATTCTTATCTGGCTCTTCATCTACAACCTGTATACATAAATTAATGATAGTATTAGCAAAAATATACATTATTTCACTACAACCCGCTGTTAATAGTAAAAGACAAAGAGTAACTCACTTTTCCTTCATAGAAGCTGTTATAGTAGATGCACGTCCCGAAATGCTTGAACATGAAGGAAGAATCGTCGTAAGGCAATCTGGGAACCAAATCATAGCTGTAAACAATTCTGATACAGTTAAAACTGTATTTTTCTATCAAATTTTTCATGAATTCCCCAAATATTTGGTCTCCGACTCTGGGTTGGCCAAATGTGTAGACACCGTCTAGTCTGTCGAGCAAGAATGAATCCTCATGTAGCCCCAAAATTGCCGGAAATAAAACGGCCAACGCGCCGCCTAGGCTGTGCCCGGTGACCATAAACTTGGCATTTTCATTCTTCTGCAGACGTTCCTTCAGAATTCTCCTGATGGCGTAGTAGGCGGTTTCGGGCCGGTCGGGGGCCTGTTCTTGAGGCCAGCCCTCATTTTTGTATAGGCCGAGAGCTTTCATGAATCCGCCGTGGATCCTTCCCATTCCAGGAATCTCGTACCAGGAGAGATCAAAATCCGAAGACCATGCATCGGCATCAAAAGTTTCTGTTCCTCTGAATGCTACAACGATTGTGTCTTTCTTGTCGTCGAAAATGAATGCTTGTGTTGTGGTTTTTTCTTGATAATCTGAGAAAATTTGTGGATTAGTTCTTTTGTTATCATGTCTCAAAGCTTTGAAATAAATCAAGAAAATTAGAGCAGAATAAATAATATTATTAAATGCATGTGGGGGGAGCTCACCGTTCCAAAAATCGTAGGACCCCACGAATTCCATCTGCAGGGAAACAAAAGAAAAACATAGATAAGTCAACATTACATTTCCGTAAATGTAACATTTCCCATAATTAAACCATCACAAGTAAGTCAACATATAATACATACCTTGTCAAAAATAGTTTAATAATTTATTTTATTGATGACACGTATAATGCAATATTAGTGAAATATGAACTTAAAACAATATTGTCAACACTAAAAATATTTGTATTATATTCTTAGGAATTGGCTAAGAATCAATTAAAGTCATGACGGACATAAATTATTGTTCAGTTAGGTACATAATAAAGACATATATAACATAATACTAATATCATTATTATGTTTCCCATGTTTCCTCAAAACAAAAACAAAACAAAACTAACAAAAAACAAAAAACCAAAAAAATCATCATTACGTTTCAATTTTGTTCAAGATTTAGTTAAATGGATGATATAGAAAATAATAATAATAATAATAATAATAATAATACTAAGTGGACCCATGCCATTACATTAGATAATACATAAGTTAATTGTGGTGGGACAACCCTAGTGGTTGTCCATTCTATAATAGTCAAAGTCTTCAGTTTTGATCCATTCCAACATTCAAATTAAAAGTACACAACTTTTCGTAGGAAATGGAGTGAGTATATATAGATTACTGTTACCATCCTCGTATAAATATTCTTATGCATATATTAAATCTATGGCCCTTAAAAGGTTTTAATTTTTTTTGTAATATATGATATCTATCTAAGTTTATGATAAAATGACTAATTGTCCCTCCTATATGTACGTACCTTCCAGTGCTCGTTGACAACAGACTCAATATATTTCTTATTCTCATAGGATGCCTTTGAAGCCATTATAGAAAGTGCAGCATAGTATCTTTTGTCCCCATCGCTGATCTTCGAGTCTAATTCATGCCGTTTATCGATGTTTCCGATGAACGATAGGAAACTTTCCGATGTGATGTCTGGATGTACTACTTTCCCTACACACCAAATTCATACCATTTAATCTTATGAAAATAATTATTGCACACCGTGGATACTTATTAATTTTTCGATGCTTATATATTTAGATCACAAGTGCAGAGTTTAAATAAAGAAATCAACCTGAGTCGACAATATTCTACGACATGAATTAATGAGTATATTAATATATGTCTATTGTAATAGGAGAACCTTATTGTTTAACCTTATGACTTTGTTTAGAAAAATATTTACCGTACCCACCACCAATGTGCAAAGATCTCACTTATGAGTAGTGCACATATCATGATTAAGGGGTGAGCGATCCCGAGTAAGCAGGCTTAACTCTTCCTGAAATTCTCTGATGATTATTTAAAATTTGAAAAAGAAAATAAAAGGGCTTGGATAATCATAGCAGGGATCCAGATCGGTAGCATATGTAAAATAATTTTCCAGCTAGTTGGCACCAACTATAAATTAAGTCATATTATGGGGCAGTATAAATTTGAATGCATTAGGTGAGATGGGTCACGCCGCACATGGTCCACTCCTAACATAATCTGCATTCAAATTTTAATAATGATCAACCAATATTAGTTGAAAATTAAAGATGACATATTTTTTCGTAATTGCTTACATAATCTACCCATTCTTATTCTTGGTCTTTCTTTACATAATTTCTTTAATGCAAAAGCTTTCTGCCAAAATTGTTTCGAATGTGATACGAATTACAACTTGGCAACTTTAAATAAATAAATTATTATTATTATTATTATTAAAGCACATAAGAAATGGAAGGAAAAATAGAGAAGAAGAGATGAATTATTTATTATGGTTTAAATCTTGTATTTCATCTCATATATATCAACTTTATTAACGTGTGTCATGTGTTTATTGATGAGTGTGTATTCGAGAAGTTGAAAATAAGATAAAATACCAAACAAAATCGAGGGTCTGGTGTGAAATTCTTATCTGTGCATCAATATACCTTTGAATGAATTGATTATGAGGTTGGAGAAACCTCCATTGGCGGATACCAAGTTGAGCCAATGCTCGACTCCAGAACCGAAACTGGCCATGGGTTTAGCCGTGGCCTGCAGAAGCTTCTGCACCATAACCGATACAAAAATGATCCATCTACGCCCGAACGGCTCGCGAACCCCCTCAGGGCACTCCACAAACTTCCTCTTTCCTATGTCGCTGGAAAACAGAATCTTACATACATCCACAAAACCTGCTTTTTCTGGATTCAGCAGCATGTAGTTGCTGCAAAAAGACTTGTTGCAAGAGGAAGAACCCATTGTCTATAAACTAAATAAAGGTAAGAATTCGTGATTCTGATGAAGAAGCAGCACTCCAGGGACAAGTATTTAAAGTTGATAGAGTCCACAATTACATGCCCATTATTTAACTACTATAGTAATGTGGAACACGTTGTTCTTTTTTGTTTTTTTTTTTTTTTAATGATTCTTGAAAAGCTTTAAAGGAGAAACAGCGGAGAAGCAGCCTGTTCTCGCAGTTCTCACTTGCTACTTTTCCTTCAGGGGAGGGCCGGCCACCTAAATCGAATAAAAATCTAAAAATTATAATTTTCATGCTCCCAAAATTTTCTTATAATGTAATGATTTTTAGGAATATTATTTTGTATTTTAAAAATAATATCTCTTTTATTTTCAATTTCCAGTTTTTCAGCTAATTAACTCTAATTTGAAATTGTAGTTTCCTAATTTTATTTTTCATATTTTTTTTTTTTTTTTGTAATATAATCTTCAAATTTTATATTAATACTATTTTGTATTTTTAATATAATTTTATGAGTGCCATGTTTTTATAGTAAACTTATAACTTTTTGAAAATGATCTAATATTCAAATTTTAATTTCAAAATTCCAGTACTTTTTAAATGACCAGATTTTCATTTTTTTCTTTGAAGTTTTTAGATTTTGTTATTTCATAGTACCAATTTTATTTTCTATAAGTTAACATATTTTTTGACTTTTTAGAATTACTATATGTAATTTAAAAATATATAATAAAAATATTTTAAGATATCTATAAATTTGAACATGTCTTACACACAAATTAATTTTATGCAGTTATCTGGTTAATATAATATATAATTGTTTCATATTTTTTATTTTATAATTTGAAATAATTAAAGATAGATTGGTAATTTTTTAGCTAATTTATATAATACTAATGTAATATCACCTATAAAGTGGAATTTATAATCTTGTGTTTTAAGGATAATTGTTATCATCTGTTAATAGAATTTGAGTGATTATTAATATTACAAAATAAATATAAGAGGAAAAAGGATATCCATATGTAGTGATGAGCGATATAATCTAACCGTTCAATTCAGGAAAGTGCAATACAAATAGAAAGGAAAGAGTAGGTTGTTCCATGTGATTGGTAGCTGCGATTTCGCAATGTTTCTTGTGCTTATCATATCATGTCTTCCCCCGTCAATTATTTTATTATCCCTATTTATAATTATGCATTAGATTATACGGTAGGTGAGATATGATTAGATCTTGCTTATTACACTATCTTTATTATTATACTAGAATTACACCCTAGTGTTGCACAATTTGTAATGTATAAATATTTAAAAATTAAATTTATAATTTATAATTTAAAATATAAACAATATATTTATAATAAAATATTATTATATTTATTTAAATTGAATAAGCTTATTAATTTATATTTTTTAATATAATATTTTTAAAATATAATTTGTTTAAAATAATAATAAGAATAACAATAATCATATATTAATTATATATAATTGACTTAAATAAAGCTCTATAATACTATTTAGTTAGGGGTGTCAAACAGGTCGTATCGTCGGTTTGTGAATAGGATTGGGACATAGTTATTACAGGTTTTGTATTAACCGAACCAGACCTGTTTAACTTATTGTGTCAAGAATTGTAACTCGAACACATCCCATTTATTTTGCTGGTTGACTCGACCAACTTGATAGGACCCGAATAATAAAGATTCTTATAAAATTCTATGAAAACTTATAAAAATAAATAAATTATAATATTTGTCAATGTACAATTATATAAGTTCACAAAATAATAACTGAAATTAACAATATATAATGGAACGTGATGAAGTTTTTTCTATGTATACATTATTTTTTAATAAATATTACCGTTCATACTCTATGAAATTACAGTAAAATAATTTATTTAAAAATAATTATTACATGGGTTATTGGGTTGACTCAATCTGATCCATTTTCTATTCGGGTCATTCGTGTCTGACCCATTTTCGACATGTACCCATTAAGGGTCAATTCTAATCTGCCATATTCCTGATCGATTCATGTCGAATTGTCAAATCGTGTTGCAAATTATCATCCTTATATGTTGTATTCATTTATGGTCAATAGCGAATGGATATGTACGTACTCTAATTTGACAGATATTAAGAATAATTAATATTATAAATGATAATTAATAATTCAAAAAATAATATTCGTTAAGGGAAACATTTTTTTAATTTTGTGTTAATTAATGATTAAGAAAAAATTATTTGTTATATGCATTTATGTAATCTTGAAAAGATATGTTAATAGTCAAAATATGTTTTTTTTTTCATTGAATCAATAATCATCTCAAATTTTTGTTTAATAGGTAAGTTTATCTTTTGTTATTTAATTGTATATTAAAAGTATTTTATATATAAACTATTATTATGTGATATAAGATCTAAAAGTGTATTACCATATATGGTTAATTGATTTTTTTTAAATTCAATTCATCAAATTTCAATACTATTACATGCTTGTAAAAATAATGTAATAGTTTTAAAATTAATAAAAAAATATATTTGTTTGTTAAACTTATTTTGTGATTAATTTAAAAACAAACTATTATTATGTGATTTTATAACTGAAAGTATGGAAGTATATATAAAAATTTATATAACATATATATGTTTTTGTTAATTATTGCTGAATATTTTACCATTGATAATAAAATTAAACATGAATGTAAATTTTGAAATTGAAATGTAGAGGAAACATTAGTTTTTACAAAAAGAATGCATAATATAAGTACTTATTATTGTATATTGACACATATGCAACCTGTCAATATTTGTATATATTAAAGAATTGCAATTAAAATGTGGTTTTGAAAAAGGATTGGACCTGTCCATATATTTATTAGAAATATTAATTTTTTTTTAAAAATATATAAATAGAAAAAAGTAGTGCATAAATAAAATATAAAAATACACACAAAATAATAATCACGTTGCTAAATGCAATCAACAATACAAGTAATCATAACATAAATCTATTATAAAGAAAATTAAGTTGATTGTCAAATACCTCAATATCCAAAGTATGCAAAGATCCAAATATAAATTCAAACTAACATGTTCTCTCCGATCTTTATGTAGTATGTTGTTTATTTAGATTAAAATCGGATGTAATTTTTGAAAAATAATACTCATAATGCATATATCTAAACTTTCTGGACATATCATAAATTATTGAAACTAATATTGGAAATAATTATTTATGAGACGTAAAGTCCGACTAAATTTTATATAATATAAATATATGAAAAGTTTGTTATGAAATAGAAAAAACTTATTTCTTTTAGTTAATATTAAATTGAAAAGGTATTAATGATCAAATCTTAATATTTGCAAAACAAATTTAGGATTATTGATCAGTAAACAATCACATATCAAATTTCGGCAACCAATATAATTAAATCAGCTAAGGAATTGATAAATCTTGACATTTGCAAATCAAATCAATCATTCATTTAAATATTTTACTTAATCAATTAATTAATTAATATATAAAACCAAAAATACAGGATCATTGCAATTAAGTGAAGATTTGCAATTAATAAAAGAAAGATGAAAGTTTGCCTTGTTTATGCCTTAATGATGTTGAATAATTCAATTCAAGATAAATCTCTAAAATTTCCATAGAATAAGCCTCAATAAAATTCTTTAATTAATTATAATGACCAATAATATTATGCCATGTATAAAATTAGTAAGAGTTTTAGGCGGAAAAATGCATAAGTTTCTAAAAATGTTATGCTTCTCCTATTATATATATATATATATATATATAGAGAGAGAGAGAGAGAGGCAAGTAACCTTAAATGTATCATAAAAAACCACCATAAAATTTAAAATATGAATTACATAAACAAAATCGATGAGTATTTAAATGAACAACTAAAAGTAAAATATTTGAGAACTATCTGTTATTGGCAAGAAGAAAGTCACGCTTTAGAGAGGTTGATGGGACATCACATAAACCCTTGTATCACACACAATGAGCACCCAAAATAAATCAGTTTCATTTGTTTTTATTTTTAAAAATTCAAAAAAATCAAAAGAAAAAAGAAAAAGTAATGAGAAAATAAAATAAAAGATCTTATGGTTACTTTTAGATGGATCAGCCACTATCACCTCATGGAACTCCTCCACTCAAATTTCTCAAGCCTTTGTTCAATTAGTGCCAACGCCCGAAAGGAGAATATTCTATCTGCTTACCTGATCAAAATGAAAGCGGATTTGTCTGCTTATTCAATGGATTCTGAAACTGCATTTGCATCTTTGCCCCTTCTCTTTGGCACGAATTCGTAGCAAAGATTCAAATTGGTAGTAACCTCGATGAAAATTTAGAAAGAGCCGAGAATGCGAATAATATATAGATGCCCAAAACATGATTTGGAGAGAGAAATCCCATCTTATTATGTAATATGGAGGTTGCCTGATTAGGGCTTACTCAAATATATGAGAGAGAGAGAGAGAGAGAGAGAGAGAGAGAGAGAGAGAGTATAAACGTGGGGGAATGCAGAAATAGAATATGTTACAATGTTTGAAAGAATCTAGGACTCAAAGAATATAAAAATATCCAATTTTTTCAATCTATTATCAATATCCCTACCTTTTTTTAAACTGTAAGGATTAATGAACCGGCTAGGAGAAATACTTCTTGCAACCATGAACGGGAAGATGATGGAGCTACCATTTCGTCGCTGACGACAGTCTTGCAAAGTAGGCAAATTGATTGGGCCGGCCAATGGATATTGATGATTCTAGTGGATTGTGATGGATCACTCAATAAAATAACTTTGTTGTGTGAACACTAACTGAGTCATTCTCAACGGATATTGGAGGTATTGGATGGTGGAATGGTATTCAGCAATGGTAGTCCGATCGATTAGGAGACGGTACACAGCAAGTGATGATGGAATTCTGCCATAGATGGTGGAGGAAATTAGGTAATCAAAATTATCTGTTTCATAATTGAGAGAGGTGATAAGACAAAAAAAATATATGTCAACATTCTAACCTAGCATGGTGAAAGATGTATTTGGTTAATTGCTATAAAAATGAAAAAATCTTATAAAGAGATATTGTCCAATGCAAATCTCTCCTCCCAATTATATTTTCATTAAAAGATCTCAAATTATTATTATTAGCTGAGATTAAGCCAAATCAATACTTATGGTAATTAATCTAAATCAATATATGCAATCACTACTTATGACAATTAATTCATAACTATTTTTAAGTGATATTATTATAGCCATAAAATTGGCAGTAGGATTTTCTTAAATCTTGTGTGTGTGATTTGAAAATTAATAACCCATTTTATTAAATTTGTTTCTTTGATTTAAAAATGAAGTTTGTTACACTTTATGAATATTTTCCTAAAATTTAGAAACATACATATTTTTCATATAATTAGGAACACATAATCAAAATTACCGTTTAGTAATTTAAAAGAATATATCTATTATGTTGTATGCAAACTTTATAAATTGAAAAAAGTTCTAATAAATAAAATCTTTATATATTTTTCATAAAATTAAGAACAAATGATTGAGGTACAAAAATATATATTTGTACATGCAAAAAATACAGTTTAATTAAAAATAATGACATATACCACATGCAAACTATATTATATTAAATATTTTTTAACAAATAAAATTCTTTAATTTAAAGAAATGAAAATATATCCAACTATTGACATAGAAGAAAAGTTTGACCTAATAATTACTTATTTATGTGAAAATCCTATATTATGGTAGATTACCAATTTTTGTAATTTATATTGCTGAATGGAAGCAACAAAATTGGGAATCTATTTTTTAATATGATACAACAATTTACTTATTTATTTATTATATAAATATGTCAAATTAGATGATGTCTAATATGCTAATTGTGTATAAATATTTACGATGGATCATAAAATTAACACTATTGATATGGCTAATGATTCTTCACATTTACCAAACAAATTTAAGGACATTGATTAGTAAACAATTAGGTATAGAACTTCGGCAACCATAAAAAATGAGTTTATCTAATTGAAATGATTCTTCTTGCAAAACAAATATAGCATCATTATTACCTTCTACTGCCATATATATATATATATATATATATAATTAAATAAGTTAATGATTTGATAAATCTTGATATTTTCAAAAGAAATATAGCATCATTGATTAGTAAAAAATCATGTCTAAAATTTCGACTGTCATCTTAATTATCCATATAATATGCATCTTTAAAATCCTATAATTAATTATAATGACCAATAAAATAATGCCATATGACACACCAAAAGTAGTAAGAAATTTAGGTGGGAAAATAGAGGAGTTATTAATGCTATTATATATATATATATATATATATATATATAAGCGCGTGCATCATAAATCCTTGTACAATGCAATTTTATTACCAATTTTGACAACTTGGGATCGAGTTGCTTTAAAATATTAACATATTATCTATAAAATAACTCTTGTTGCATAATATTCCCAATACAATTTGATTTATAATAAAAATTTGTCCAACATTATTAACTAAATATTGCACCAATTTTAAATAAAAATAATTGAAGTAATCACTATTGAATACGTAAAGTAAATTATATATTGTTGAGTACAAACATATATAAATAAATATTTAAATAAAATTTTGTATTAAAAAATACCAGGAATGAACACAAATGACGGTTTCAAATGAAAATTATGTGATACTATTTAAGTCATATGAGTGTATTTATACGAACAGCTAGTGAATTATATTTATTGATAATTGATTGAAGATTGATGATTAACTAATATTTAGTGTATAGAGATTCTCTATCAATCTATATATTAAATGTTCTTAAATAAATTATATATAATTATTTTAAATTATTAAAATTATTTATGTATACTAAATTCAAAAAACTTCTTACACAATATTGATAATAGTATACAAAATTGGATATTTTTTTATTAAGAAAATCAATTTCAAATTTCTTCACATTTATTAAATGGATAATTTTTTATTAAAAAAAATCAGATTTATATAATGCATAACATTTAATAAAGAAGTTCAATCTCGTAATCAAAAATTTTGCAATAAAAAATTTTTTTTATTAATAATCTTAAGACCAATAAAAATCTATCAATTAATAAAAGTTTTTAGTTTATATAAATATAGTCTATAACCCTCAGTTCGTTTGTAAGACATTAATTATATAAAAATGGTTACTAATTATTACATATTAATTTAATGAATTTTTACTCTAATTTTTTGTAATGATTAGTACTTTAATACACATTGTGTAAAGCTATTACATTTTTTAAAATAAATACTTTTATATGAGTAGTGACCTCACTGTCTATCATAGTATATATACATAAATACTAATTTAAAAATATTTATAGAAAAATGAAAGCATGAAAATAAGAACATCCAAATAATTAAATTAAAAAAATTAGTAAAACCTATATATATTATACTTTATCAATATACATTTAATAAAAAAATTGGGCCACAAGAAATTAAACAAAGCAAATATTTATTTTCAAATAATTATAAATATATTTTTGTGTGTGTATCCCTATTTAAATTGATTAAATTAAATAATAAACAATTAATGCACATGTAAATTCGAATTTATAAGATACATAAACTATGCTTTAATTAACTAATTAATTAAATACATAATAAACAATATTATTTATATGTTCTCTCTCATAATAGAAACATTATACGAACTACTATTCACCATATATATATATATGTAAATATAAATTTACAAATTAAAAAATATTTATAGCAAAATGTTACCATATATAAGCTACAATGATTTTTTCCTGTTGAGTTATTCCTAGCAGATATGGAAAAGTATATACTAATTTTATTTTAGATATACTATTTCTAAAATGTATATATAAAAAATATATATGTATAATAATAATGGCAAATATGGAAAATTATTTAATACATATGACTTTTGCATATAATGATGACTTATTCTAGGCATTGGATCCAAAATTAACTATGGTTTCATTTTAAATTGATTGAATTTCATATACAAAATATATTTTTTGATAAACTAAAATTCATAAAAAACGTACTTTCGTACGACTATGTATCTGTGTTCATAAAAGATTTTGAAACGAAAAATTAAAAAACATTAGATTTATATAATTACGAAGAAAAACTACTCAAATGTTCTTGATCAACTGTGATATAGAAATTGAATTATAATCTATTAATTATTAATTACCCACTTTGCTAATTGTGTAGAAATTAGATGCATTAATTTGTAAAAATTGAATTATAACATACGGGTGTTTGAGAAAAATTAGGGTGATTGATTAATTATTAATTACCTATTGTGAACCTTATGTATAAATTAGGGTGATGATTAGTAAAGATTTATGCATATAAAAAATTTAAGTATAATAGACGGCTAATTTGAGAAAACATTTAGGGTGATTGATTAATTATTAATTACCTACTGCTCAACTTATGTATAAATTAGGATGTTTAATTAGTAAATATTTAGGCATAGATATTGTTCCTTAATCTTTCGATTATTTAGGCATAGATATTCTTTCATGCAGCTAATTAATGCCTAAAAACTTCAGTTATCATAATAATTAAATTTTCATATAATATGCTTCTATAAATTTTTATAATTAAATTATGATGACCAACAAAATAATACCTCATGACGTATCAAAAGTGATAAAATATTTAGACGGAAAAACATAAAGATTACTAAAAATTTTCTACTTCTGCTATTATATATATATATATATATATATATATATATAGATTACACAAACATTTATTACACTATCTTTATTATTATATTACACAAACATTTTCAATTATTGAATCGGTCCATATAATTTGTTTAACTAATATTATTTATTTACTTAAAAAGTCTTACTATTAATTTATTTATTTTTAAAATAATAATATTTTTAATTAAATATACCAAAACTCCTGACAAATATTACTCCTTTCAACGTTCATAATATTAAAAAGTTGAATTACCAATTTTCTAACTTTTGCATTGTCTGTTTTGTTAGCCTGTGATTTATATACTGTCATTATTAAGTAACTGATGATGTTGCTATATAAAAGTTAAAACTAGGTACTGGTCAATTGACACATTTATAATTCTCTGGTAAATGAATTATTTGGACATATAATCAACTATCAACCTCATTCACATAAATTCATTAAAATATTATGATTAATTTGTTTTGAGAGCAGTGGGTCCATAGATGATTACAATTCAATTAACATGGTTGGAAGATTTCAAACCCTTCCAGGAAAGATCTACCAAGTAATAAATAATTGAGGTTTGACTAAGTTCACAAAATAGTTAAAATGAAATGTTCAAAAAGAAGAAAAAATCAAAACAAATTTCAGATTATTATCTAATTTATGGATATTTTAAAATAAAATTCACTTTTTCAAAACTAATGTTTTTGCAATTTTTGAAATAATTTGGTCAACTTTTAACTTTGCAGTAAAGTGATGGTGTTTATGTACACATCTTATTAATTTATTACTTAACTATATTACGTGTTATTTCGGCTTCAGTGTGTATATAGGCTCTCCTTTTGCTTTTATTGAGTTTTCTGCAGTCTTCTCTACCTTCCTTTGTCCATTAAATTAATATCACCCAAACCAAAGATATAATACACACACATATACAAATTTTAGTTTTTATAAAAAATTAGAGTTTTTGGGTTTGGATGAAATAAATATTTATTTATTTATTAAAAATTAAAGTTATGTATATTTTCAATTTTTAAATAAGGATATTTATGTTATTTATATTATATCTAATTTTATCAGTAAAATTAATGTGGTGTACAAAACAAATTTAATAGTAGCTTTAAAAACACCCGTTTACTATTTGTGATAAGGTTGGATAATGATATAATAATCTAACTTTATCATTCGTTTATTTTTATTAATGAAAAAGTTGTTTTATCTTGGATATTTTAGATGAGCACAAATTTTGAAAAAAAAAAAAAAAAAAAAAAAGCTTATAAGTGTTGATATTTGTATCCCCCATTTTGAGTGAAATAAGTAATCATTTTTGGTAAAATGTCTGACAAAAATACCCCCACTCAAACCCTATTTCTTTTATTATTATTATTATTATTATTATTATTATTATTATTATTATTGTTATTATTGTTATTATTATTATTATTGTTGTTGTTGTTGTTGTTCTTGTTGTTGTTGTTGTTGATGTTGATGTTGTTATTGTTGTTGTCATCGTCGTCATCCTCATCATTATCATCATCAATATTGTTGTTGTTGTTGTTGTTATTTATTATTCCTATTATTATTATTATTACTATTATTATTATTATTATTATTATTATTATTATTATTATTATTATAAATAACTAATATTATTATTCTTATAATAATAATTATTATTACAATTATTATTTTTATTATTATTATCATTACCGTTATTACTATTATTATCGTTATTATCTTTATTATCATTATCATTATCATTATCATTATTATTATTATTATTTTTATTTTTTTTAATATTTTTATTATTATCATTATTTTTATTGTTATTATTATTATTAAATTCAACAACTTTCAAAAGTAGTTAAAGAAAAATCGATGAAGAAAGTGGATATTTGTGAGTTTATATTTATAAGAGTATTCACTTAATTTATGTTATCCTACAAAATGAAAATCAGTATAGTAAATGAAAGATAAGAATAACATACCCCTTTCCCAAAATAAATAATTTTTGATAATTTATCAAATCTCTCATTTTAATACACTCTAATTCCATCACGAATAATATTTTTCTTCCAAAGCAAACGTGATTGTGGTCTATGCATGTATTTGAGGTTTAATTAATTGATTGTTAACATACGACATGATGCATGTATGTATGATATATTTTGCTTAAATTTTATATCTTGCCAAAGGTTATACATATTTGCTTTTTGTATGGATTTTCATAATTTTGGAATTAAAAATTGAATTGGCATTCATAGTCATTACATTGCATTACACTAACGTAAGAGAACAAATATAACTTACAATGCATACATTCAAATCGAGTGATTGTTATGTTGGAAAGCAAAAGAGAGGATTTACAACTTTCATGACCTAACAACACAATCTAGTGAAGTGAAAATTATGCATTAATTCATCCTCACACATATTTTTAGTATTGTGGTTATATCTTGAGCTGTATAGATTCGATGGAGGTGAAGTTAATGACAACATTGAAAAGTTAAGGAACATGGATTGAAAAACCATCATAAAATACTTTAAAGTGGGCAAATGGGCAGGTGCACCGTACAATGCGTGGCCCCTAGTCGAAGTTGGGTTTTAGTGCATAGTAAAAATGTAACGTAGATGTAATGACGTATTATTAATATAAAATCTAGGAATTATCCGTCAAGTTATGTGCATTTATAACGGACAGACCCACACACAAATTGCAAAAAAAGATTGTATTCTATAAATATTTCTTTATACTGGAAAATTAAATATTCAGTAGTTTCTGACTCGTTACTAGAATTAGCATAAATTAAACTAAATGCCCACTAAAACTTAAATAAGGTAAGAATGTTATTAATAATTATAAACTAATAAAAATCTGGAGAGAAACATTGTTGTTTATTATTATATCAATTTTATTTGAAATATATTTTATTTTCCCGTCTACTGCAGATAAAAACTTTATGTCGGAGTTTATCTCGAGATAACTCAATAATTGTTTATATAAATAAAGGGTCCACATATTGACAACCCGCGCCCATGGCCTAATGGATAAGGCGCTTGACTTCTAATCAAGCGATTGTGGGTTCGAGTCCCACTGGGCGTGCATATTTTTTTAATTCTTTTCTTCGAACATTTCTTATTTTCTATCTCAATTTTACACCCTTTGCTTTTTAAATTGACTAAATGTCCACCAGATATAATATATTTAATTATATTAAAAATTTATAGTAAAATTATATTTATTAGTATTAAAAAAAATATTCATAACCTATTTAATTTAGAATATAGTTTGTTATATTAGATTATATTTTTATTTCTTTTAAATTAGTTTTATTAAATAATAAAATGTAAGATATTTTAGAGTGAATTTTGAATTATTCCTAAATCGAAAATAAATATTTTAATTTACTGAACTAATGAGGTTAAACAATAAATAGAAAGATCCATCATATATATATATATATATATATATATATATATATATTTCTTTTTATAAAAAAAATCATATGTATTTGGTAGCTTACATTCATTTAAAATTTTGATATAATGTTTATTCAAATCCATCATATATATATATCAAAATTTAAGAAATAATATTCAATTTATAAAAAACTATATTTCATAATTCAAAAATAATTATATTTTTCTTTTATATACAATATTGATGTCAAATTAAAGATTACAAAAAGAAGATTCATTTGATATATCTTAAGTTAAAAATAGATTTAAAACCAAAAAAATATTTTGATTTTTTTAATTGTAGTGAAAAATACAAATAGAAAAGAGAGAGAAAAAGAGAGTGAGATGTTAATTATTTATGAAGACACTTAACAACAAAAAATAGATATTCTTAAGGTTCTTTTTTTATATTAAGTATAATTTTGTAGAGCTTCTTCCCGGCCTTTAAGGGCCACAAGTCTATCAATAAATTGAGCCAATTCTTTTACAAACCCTATCAAGCTTAAAACAATTGAGATTTTTTATTTTATTTTTAGCTTTGATTTCTCTTTTTTATTAGTTTCAGTGCAAAAATTAAAAAAAAAATATTAATTTTAGTGTACAAAGTGGAATGATGTAAGGATGGCTGCAATAGGAGCTTTAGTAAAGTGTAAAATTAATCCCCATTATTTCAATCAATTGCAGGGCTTCAAGTATTATCTAGGAAGCAACCTAGCTTCAAAAATTGGAAGTTGGATTCATGGAAAAGCAAAGGAAAAAAAGGAGGTTTGGTGGTCGGGTCGAGCCAACGAGAGACATGCAACGCACCAATTGGCGCATGCGCTGCATTCGCGTGGCCATTAGTACCTGTGTCGGCTCTTTGTTAAAGACTATTGGCTTGGTGTTTTTTTTTCATTTTGCCGTTGCAAATTGTTTTCCTAATTTTATTTTATTTTTCTATTTTTCTTTGGTTTAATGTGTGGAGCTTTTTTAATTAAATATTATATGTCCGCCCATGCAGTGTATAATATATTTCATTATATTAAAAATTTATAGTAAAATTATATTTATTGTTATTAAAAAATATGCATAACCTATTATTTATATCAATTGTATAAATATTATTCTATTTAGAATATAGTTTGTTATATTACATTGTATTTTTATTTCTTTAAATTAGTTTTATTAAATAATAAATTGTACGATGTTTTAAAGTAAATTTTGAACTGTCCTTGAATTGAAAGTAAATATTTTAATTTATTAAAAATAATGAAACTAAACAATAAATTATAATATTATATAAATTTAATATTTTAATATTTTTTTATAAAAACTAACATAAAATTTTTAGCATATATTTGTTTAAAATTTTGATAAACTATTTATTCCAATCCATCATATATATCAAAATTTCAGAAATAATATTCAATTCATAAAAAACTATATTTTTTACTTTAAATATAATTATTTAAATATATAATATTGATATCAAATTAAAGATAACAAAAAGAAGATTAATTTGATATACAATATGTTAAAATGAATTTAAAATGAAAAAGATATTTTATTTTTTTAAATTTAGTAAAAAATACAAATAGAAGAGAGAGAGGAAGAGAGAGAGAGAGAGAGAGAGAGAGAGAGTATAAAAAACACATATCAATTATTTATGGAAACACGTGACGAGAGAAGAGAGATATTCTCACAGTTCTTCGAAATGGTATTCTTCTGAAAATTTTCAGGTTTTAGAAAACAAAAATTACAAATGAATTTGGAGGCACCACATACAAGATAGAAAAATACATTAAGAAGAACATTCATAAAATTTGTGAAGCATGAAGAACAAAATAAAGATATCACACAAACAGGGATTGAGAATCAAGAAAGGAGGATGAGAATCCTTCATAAATAAGAACAGAGAACCCCAAAAAATATGAAACTACCATTAAATAACGAGAACATAAAATCATAAACAAGAAACAGAGCCTGATTGCCAAAGAATAATATCAAAAAATGAATCATATCAGATCCGAACAAATAAACAAATGTCGCACATATGAGCAATAGAGAACATAAACGAGAAAGAGAGGCTGCAAAACATAGAATACTACGAAGACAAAATCGAGTAATATGCAGACAATAAAGCAAGATCCCCAGATATTAGATTGATTTACAAGATAGAGCACAATTTCACACATCTAAAAATGTTATAACATGAATCATGCCAGATCTGAAATATTTTAAATAAAGATCAAACAAAGCATCACTATCCTATGAAATGAAACATATGACCAACTGAACACATAATCAAGTTTTAGCAAGCAAAAACAAAACATGAATCATGCCGATACTTGAAGAAAACAAATATCTTTGGACGAAAAGTGGAAGCAACAGACTCAGTAGACGAACTCAGACTCGATACTTTCCTTTTCCTTGAGTCAAAACAACAGCAGGTGCACAGTGTGTGAGGATATGGTGAATCACAAATCATTTTCAATAGATCTATAAATATACGACGTATTACTCACATGCACCACAAATAAATACACATGGAACAAGACTTAGCAAAAAAACATAGCTTTACAGATTATAAACCCTAAAAAACGATAAATACATGTAGATGGAGCTTTGCATCAACAAAAATAAATAATAAAATAATTTCTACGATCTATGTCTAATCTTATACAGCCTAATATACGTAATTTTAACTAAAATTCTACAAATATACCAAGGATTTCACGCTCTTAGCGAGAATTTTCAGATAATCAGATCGCACGTTGATTAAAGACATTTGAAATCTATTTTTCAAGTTTATCCACACTTAGCTTTGATGCATAGAAACGTAATGTAGTTCGATTTCTATATATCCTTTTTGAAACAAGACGAACAATTTAGAACTGAAAATATAATTGAAGACTGCTTAATTTGAATATTATAATATAATATAATTTTAAATTTTAGTTAAAAAGTTGTTTCCTCTAATGGAAAAGGATATGGGTGAAGGGGTATGATTTTTAGGAGTGGATCGAAAATATCTCCCGCGCATAAAATTGTATTTGAGGCACCAATAAAATGGCGTTTCAAGTAGTTAGCTAAAAAGTTGTCCAGTCTACTTGGTAATTACCTTTATGGATGTAGTTTTGCTACTTCAGGTGGCAGGTTCGGTTTAGTGGATTTTCCTTCTTCTTTATTTTTTAATGGATCAAGGTGAATTGGCTGTACCAATTTGAATTTGTGCAATCAGTGCATAATTTTTTTTGTAATATATTAATTTTTTTTTAACTAGAATATAAATATTTAGAATATTACAAATATTTTAATTTTTTACATAATTTCATTTTAGTTTATACCTTACATATAAAAATAATTGTGAGGGCTTATTTTTAAAATTGGACCCAGTCCAGATATTGTTAGGTTTGATCTGATTAGGTCATTATTATTGTGAAGTTATCCCAAATATATGCTATTAGTGATGTTTCCTTATTAGATATTAAATTTTATATTCATTTAACAATGTATCCATATTTTGGAGTAAACATTTTTTGATATTTAATCATTTGTTAGACGAAAGTGGGTTGCAAAAGTACAAGCAATTCATTTGTTAGAAGTTTAATAAGAAGCCTAGAATTGCAAAATGATTACATAAATGTCATTTAATTTTCTGTTGTGGAAGCAATAAATTTTCCAAAATGTGATTTTAAAGTGAGGAGTTGAAGAGTGCGTATGGTATTTAAATATAATTGAAATATTATAAATCCATTTTCACGTGAACATTGTAGGCATCACCAACTTAATTAAATATGAGGCACCAAAAGTAGAATTAATTAAATAATTTCTGGAATCTGGTCTATTATTTGTTCTAACTTAGAAGTCACAACACGTCATGTTCACCAACATTAATCTCAGGAAAAATGTGAGAGTCTAGGCCTTTCTTGTTTAATATTCACTCCTTTTAAATGTGAAAGAAGATTTCAATTTCACACTCTAAACTAATGTGATTTGGCTGTCTGTGTCTGGTTTATTTATTTTAAATGTTTTTGGGGAGTATTTATTAGAAATAAATATTTAGAATATTCATTTATTAGGAAAGAAATATTTAAAATATCTATTTATTCTTTTATGAATATTTTGTATTTAATTCTTTAAGGTTGTCCTCGAAGACTTTATCATTGCATATATATTTATCTTTGGTGCATAATAAAACTCATTCAATTCTCATAACTCTTATATGGTATCGAGTATTAAGAGATTTACTCTCTCCTTATAACGATAAAAAAGATAACCTCGTCTCCCATCCCACGAAAATTCTTTCTCAATGGCTACGCCAACCACTGCATTCTTGGCTAACATCTCCGGCTGACCATCCCATGGCTTGGCCTCTGCGCCTACTATTTTTCGTTTGCAGCACCGTGCCAACCCGCCACGCCATTCCACTTTGTCTTAATCACGCCCTAACGACAATGCCACCCCTACCGGACGCAAACCCTATCATGGCAAGTGTCACTTATGTCGTGAAATAGGCCACACCGCCAAGCTCTGCCCACCGTTTCAATCCATTCCATGGCAGATCCCACATGCTTCTAACATGCATCCAGCATATGCTTCTCCAACCGTGCATACGGCCAACTAAACAAATGGATATTGGATTCGGGGGCACCCCATCATGTGACACATGATCTTGCCAACTTGTCGCTTTATTCCCCTTATGATGGAGCCGATGGTGTGGTCATTGGTAATGGTAACGGTTTACATATTTCTCACATGTGTCATCTTCGGTTGTCTCATGTTAATTCGTTACCTCTCATCAATGGTTTATGTGTGTCTTCCATGAAGAAGAACTTGATTTATGTCTCCCAATTGTGTCTGCATAATGATGTTGATGTTATCTTTTCTATATCTGATTTTTAGGTGAAGGACCATCGGACAAGGGCATGTCTACTTCACGGCCTACATAAAAATGGTGTCTACATCTGGCCGTCTAATGTGGGTGCTTCAGCTCTTTCTATTTCTATGTCAAGAGTTTCGTTGTGCCATTCTAGTTTAGGTAATCTATCAAATAAATTTTCAGTCAATCAATAGTTTCTCATGGTGTTCAGTTGTCCCCTACACATATTTTGAATTTTTCTTCCGCTACTTGCAAAATCTATAAAAGTCACGAGTTGCAATTATTGCTTCTTCAATTACTTCTACTCGTCCACTTGATGTTATTTTTTCTGATGTCTGGACTTCTCCTGTTATTACCACCACCGGATATAAGTATTATGTCATATTCGTTGATCACTTTACAAATATATCTGGTTTACCCCTTACACCGCAAATCTGAGATTCGTGATGTATTTATTCACTTCAAATCCCTGGTCAAAAAATATTTTAATCAACCAATTCGCGCTTTTTATACTGATAATGGTGGGCAATATATTGTGTTTCGCTCTTTTCTCTCCTCCCATGGCATAATCCATCTCACCACTCCCCCTACACTCCGGAGGATAATGGTTATTCTGAACGCCGTCATCATCACATTGTTGAGACTAGCCTTACGCTCTTTCACCAAGCCTGTATACCGTCCTCATTTTGGCCATTCGCCTTTCCTACAGCAACTTATCTTATAAATCGAATCCCAAAAACGAATCTCTCCAATATCTCCTCTTTCGAAAAATTATTTGGCGAATCCCCTACTTTGTCAAACTATGAGTTTTTGGGTGTCAGCGTTACCCTTGGTTATGACCCTACAAACACAAACTTGAACCCCAATCTCATCCTTGTGTCTTCCTTTGTTACTCTTTATCTCAAAGTGCATATATCTACTACGATCCCTCTACTTCTGAACTCTTTCACTCTTATCATGTTGAGTTATTTGAGTCTATTTTTCCATTTGCCTCAAAAGTACCTGATGATTCTCACATGAACACATGTCTCCTCTTCTGAAGCTGCCACCCGCGCTTCCTTTGGAGCCTGTTATAGTCCTACAATAGCTGCCAGACCTTCCTGTCGCGGCCCTTTCACCATCGTCTGTTGCACTATCAGTACCCCCGCCTCCAGCCAACATTCACCCCATAAAGACTCGTGGTAAAAACAATATTCAGAAACCTAACAACAAATATTGTTTAGTATCCTCCACTTCTTTTGCAGATGTTGAACCTACATGTGTGAGTCATGCTCTTTCTGATGCTCGTTGGCGGTCTGCTATGTCCGACAAATTTGATGCTTTACTTCAAAATAGAACTTGGGACATTGTTCCTGCCACTTCTGGTCGTAATATGGTGGATTGCAAATGGTATTTCGAATTAAGCGTCACCCTGATGGTTCCGTTGAGAAATATAAGGCCCGATTCGTGGCTAAAGGGTTTCCTCAACTCCCTGGTGTGGATTTCTTCAATACATTCAATCATGTGGTTAAACCAACAACCATCTCCGAATTACCCATCTTATATACGTTGACTAAAGAAACCAATCTATTGGCTCAAGCAAGCATCCCACGCTTGGTACATAACCCTTTGTGGTTATTTGATTGATTTTGGCTTTTAGGTTACCAAGTCCAGCAGCTCCCTCTTTGTATATTCCCGAGATGGCATCACTACATTTTGTCTCATTTATGTTAATGATTTGGTTGTCACTGACACTGACTCTGCTTTTGTCTAACGTGTGACTTTGACCTTGGGGGCACGCTTCTCTATCATGGATCTTGGCCATTTGTCCTACTTTTTGGGTATTGAAGTATTTATGCATGGTGATTCTTGTTTTCTATTACAGAGGAAGTACATCATTGATCTCTTAGCTTGTCACCAAATGCTCGACTCTAAGCCGGCCTCCACTCCCCTTGCCGTTGAAACTTCTCTCCCGGCTCATGACCGCACCACCGGCCGATGGTCTGCTCTATCCTCAAGTCATGGGGCCTTGCAATATCTTCTCCTGAATCGTTCAAATATTGTTTTGTCGTCAATAAGCTCTCTCAGTTCTTGCACTCTCCACTAGACATTCATTAGACTACGGCCAAACATCTTCTTCGATACTTAAATGCTACACGTGACCGTGGGCTTACCCTTCATCGCATTCTCTCTCAGCTTGCATTGTTTCTCTGATGTTGATTGGGGTAGCAACTGTGATGGCTGGACCTAGACAGGTGCTGTATTCTTTTCTTGGGTTTGAACCCAATCTCTTGGAGTTCTAAGAAGCAACGGTATGTTGCTCGTTCCTCCACTGAAGTTGAGTATCGCGTCATTGCCTCTGTTGCTACTGAAGTTCAATGGGTTTCTTCTCTTCTCTCTGAGATGTAAGCCTCGATTATTCCAATGTCGGTGATCTACAGTGACAATATTGGTGCCACCTATCTTTGTGCTAGTCTAATTTTCCATTCTCGGATGAAACAGATTGATTACCACTTTGGTCGTGATCTTGTTCAAAATTATATACTTCGTGTTATGCATGTTTCTTCTGCTGATAAACTTGTCAACGCACTCACAATGTCACTTTCATGGCAACACCTTCGTGTTTTAATGGTCAAGATTGACGTTACCAATTATCTACTATCTTGAGGGGCTTATTAAGAAGAAATATTTAGAATATTTATCTATTAGAATATTCATGTATTAGGAAAGAAATATTTAGACCAATCTAATATGAGAGAAAAATATTTAGAATATCCTTTTATTAGGAAAGAAATATTTAGAATATCTATCTATTAGGAAAGAAATATTTAGAATATTTATTTATTCTTTTGTGAATATCTTGTATTTAATTCTTTAAGGCTTGTCCTCAAAGACTTTGTCATTGTATATATATTTGTCTTTGGTGCATAATAAAACTCATTCAATTCTCTTAACTCTTATAGTATTTACACCCATTGTAGTTTATTATATTCAATAACTTTTTTTTTTTTTTTTTTTTTTTTTGGTCTATAATTTTGAAAATCTCCCGAAAATTTTATGTTTAGTTCTATTTTATAAACTAAGAGATCGCACTTTTTACTTGTCTAGAATCCCACCAACTTTAAGCCAAATCATTGGAGGTCACTCTCATTTGGTTCTTGGTGAAATGCTTGCAAGTGAAGCATTAATTACAGACACAAAAGGTTAATGATTGTTGAAAATACTAAATACATTGTTCTCTGTATAGATGTGAGTGATGTTGCTTTGCGATACAATTCATTCATATAAAAAAAAATAGTAAACATTCAACACTTCCAAAAAAAAAAAAACTAACAATACAGATTGAGGATGAGCCGCTGGCACCCTGTGCTGAGGAAGAGAGAACTGAGGAGGCTGTGACTGAACAAAGAAGAGATTAATTAAATTTTGGGTTTTAAAATATTAATAAAATAAATAATTTTTATAAAATTGTAATATACAATAAAAATAAATAAAAATATGCATTATATATAAATTCGATTTGCGGTTTAGTTCAGCTAACCAGTACCCTTAATCGAAAATCCTTAAAATAAAAAATCAAAAACTGATTAACAAAAGATTATTTAATTTTTGATTTGGTTAAAAAATTCAATTTCAGTTCGGTTTTATCACTTAACCTTATTGTGTACACACCTTGAACCCCTAGTTCTCCATTTCTTTGTTATTTTTTATTTTGTTGTAATTGTGGCCTACTTAGTTCTTTCCTCAACCAATTCCAACCCAAAAAAACCCTAGGATCTTGACATCCCCTATCTTCCTATGTATACGATACTCTCCTCCTCTTATTTTCTAACCCGAGATAACCTATATAGAGTGTGTGTGTGTGCGCGTGAGATAACTCAGAGCTTACCAAATTTGAGTGTTGGTTAGAATTTGGTCCATAATCCAATATCATAAATGGTATAAGGGGAGAACTTAACCACAAGTCCATCTCACATGTGTCAATGAATTATTGTTTGCAATATATATTTTGAAACATAACATAATAATGTATCATCTTTTATATGTTTCAATCTGATACACTTCCGCTCATTTTTTTCTCTAGTTAATTATGTAAAACTCAAATCGATGAGCTCGAGGGTGGCAATGGCCAACTAGCTCTAGAATGATAATTTTGCTTGGAAAAGAATGGAGATTTATTTTCATAGGTAATCTAAGGTTGTCAAAAAAAGCTACCAATGAGATGATGGTTATAAAATAGTGAATCTCTATAATGGGTGATGAACTTAAAGAAATACGAATTTTATGTTATATGGTAGTTATTAAAATCTTAGTACATCGAATTGAAAAGAATTAAAGAATATTATTTGATAGAGATGTTATAAATGATAATTTATGAAAATATCATAAATTTAAATGTAATTAAATATAATTTTAACTGACCATGTGTACGTGCAGAGCCTCTACTTTTTTTCCACAGCCAGAACCCTTTTTAATTAGTTAGTTGTTACTTAGATTTATATTTTAGTTAAGGAAGCCATCAATTTAAATTTAATATTTATTTTATATATATGTATATGTACCATTTATTTAAACCAAATATGGTATCCAAATCCTTAATATTTTGAGAAGAAAATCCTCATACATTGATTCATGTAAGATGATGTGCAGTAGATCCTCATTATTTGGATCCTATTCGGTGGTGCGTATGTCCTTTTCATCACTACAGTGGATAACTCAGAATTCAAAATCAGAAAACTATTTTTATTACAACTGACTTTTTTTGAATTGTAGTACTTTTATTTTATTTATTTGTAAAATTTCTTCAGAAATAAAAGTAATATTATTTTAGCCACAATTAAGTTTCATACGCTTTTTTCAACTGAGATTGATTTTGTTGGTACGGAAATGATGTATGAGAACAAAATTTTGGTGATATGAATATAAGTGTAGATGTATGTAAATTGAAATTTGGCTTAAAAATTAATATTATTGTAGCTTCTTATTTGCAATATTTTAATTAGATGTATAAATGTAATTATTTTGTATCTAAACATTCAAACGAAAAAGTTAATTGTTGTGCATTATTTAAAATAAGTTTGGCAATTGGGTTGCAACATGCAACTACCCTTTGAAGTGAATTTAACCAATCTCTGTTGGACCGGGGAGTGGGGGCCCTGGGGGCGAGGACTTCGCCTTTTGCCACAAGGATAGTTGGGCGGAACACAACCCATTAATCTCTCACCTTTGACTCAATGCCTCTTCAACTCTGCCTCCACACTTCCTTTGACTACACAAGAATAAAGGATATTATTAGGATCACAAGGTCAAACACCCTCTTATTTCACAATTTATCATATATTTTGATTATATTAATTTTACTGATATAATAGAAGAACCCCATTCTTTTAGTAAAATCCTGCTAAAACTTGATTAATCAATTTGTTCAGTTGTTGTGTGCAGTGTAAATTGATCCTTTTTCTTTTTGAAATATTTTTTCCAAATTTTAAAAATATAAATAACTTTTTTTATTTTTTATTTATTTTTACAAATACTACATCAATTAATTTTCTTTTTCACGATCATTAACTTGAAATTTTTATCACATCAATTAAAACAAGATATTATTTTTTTTAAAAATGAATTGTTAGTTGGTTTATTATTTTGAATTAGATTTGAATATATATTGTTGACTGAATAATTCGTATTGGGTTTAAGTTGCAAATAAAAAATAATATTATAAAAGGACTATTTAATTTAATTTAATTTTTTATCCTAATTATTTTTGATAAATAAATATGATAAAAAAATATGCATCACACGCGACACCCACATTTTAATATTTAAGATTATGCAATATATTCTATTATATTAATAATTAGAATTTTTTCTATACAAACTTTAAATAAATTGTATATATGCCATACGTAGTGATTCAAAAATGGTGAAAACAATTATTTTATATATCAAACAAACATTTAAAGTATTTAAATAAAGTATATATTTAAACTAATTATAGTTTTCAATATCACTTGCAAATGATAAGTTTATATAAAATATTTTATTAATTTATATTTGTATCTCAAATTTAATATAAATAGTTCAGTTCATAATAAATATCCAACCTATCCCACATAATCAAAGAATAAACAATTGAATTTAATATCACATTTTTATATATAAAATTGATTCTCAAGTTTAATATTCCAAAAGGGATCAAAAATTGAGAACAAGGAAAGATTTCAAAGTTTTTTTTTTTGGTACACGCAATCAATTATTCGTAAAAATGTGAAAAACAGGTTTTAAGAGACGCATAGTTATTCACGAAATTTTTTCAGTAATGTACTTTTTTTTTTAATGAAAATTAATAAATAGAAATATGTAGTAGATTCGTTTATATTGTAATTTTTACCTTTATTTTTTCACCTACATATTTACTAATAAGTGTTTAGGCTGAATTTTACCACTTAAATTACTTTTATATTAGTATAAATAGAAAATTAAAATAAGAAAATCTTATCATGAAAGCAATTTAATTATCATTATTTTATGTGCACCATTCAGTGTCCTTAAATTTCGGGCTAATCGCTAGGTTGATAAATTAATTATTTAATTTTTAGTAATAATAATTAGGCAAGAAAATTAATAATTTACTAATTTTGCTACTTAAGTACTTTAATAGTAGTATAAATATAAATATAGAATAATAAATTGATTACCTAATATATTTGGTTGACCACACGAGTAACATTATGTAGTATGCACCCATAAATTATATACATATTTATGTATGTATATGTAAATTTATGTATCTAGTATAATCTATTTAAATGAGACGTTAATAGGGGAATGTTATGCATGTAATAAATAAGATAGATATTTCTTAATAAATAAATAAAATATAAAATAAAAGTAGTAAAGAAGTATGCAAACTGATTTATTTATTTTCATCATTAAATATGATAATAATAATTAGTGGGAAATCTGTGGAATGGAAGAGCCAATTATGACCATAGAATAGAATGGGCTTAAATAAAACAACACTTGCTTAGGGTTAAAAGGCGAGAGGCAAGGTAAGTAGTTGAGCAATTAGGACTTTCAAAAGTCATGACAAATAATAAATTGAAGAAAATAAAATATTATTTTCTAACAATAATACACACACGTTTTCCCAACTCGGGTACGCTATTTCTGGTTCCACCTTCACTCCCACGTGCTTTTTATTTTTCAGACCCAAACCTTTTCCCACACGAAAAACAAATATAAAAAGAAAACCTCTTGTATGCATATAAAACCCCCCAATTTCACATTGTTTCTTTGTAGAGCTCTGTTTTCCTTTTCCCTCCAATTTTTTCGGCTTCCCCTCCAAAACCTCAAAGTAAAAGGCCCTGTCGGAAAATTTGATTAAACTCCCAGATATGGATTGGGTTCGCGGCGAGAGCTTGGGTCACGGTAGTTTTGCGACGGTGAATTTGGCGGCGTCAAGAAGCCAGAGTTCGGGGCTGCCTCCATTCATGGCGGTGAAGTCGTGTGGGCTTTCTCACTCTTCATCTCTTATGAGAGAGAAAATCATTCTGGATGACCTCAAGGACTGCCCGCAGATCATTCGCTGCTTCGGAGAAAGCGTTTCGAATGAGGGTGGAGAGAAACTCTGTAACGTGTTGCTGGAGTATGCTTCCGGCGGATCTTTGGCTGAGAAGCTCAAGAATTCCTGTGACCAGGGGCTTCCGGAATATGAAGTTCGGCAATACACTAAGGCTTTGCTTAAAGGGCTTCACTATATACACAAGTTTGGGTACGTTCACTGCGATATTAAACTTCAAAACATTCTCCTAGGGCCGAATGGCTCCGTGAAGATTGCGGATTTCGGGCTGGCGAAGCGTGCTGGCTCGAGAAACGGGGACTATTCGGGCTGCGACTTGAGGGGGACCCCTCTGTACATGTCGCCAGAGATGGTTGCCGGATGCGATCAGGGACCTCCGGCGGATATATGGGCTCTCGGGTGTGTGGTATCGGAAATGTTATCTGGAACTCCGGCGTGGCAGTGCTCCGACCTGGCTGGGTTGCTGATGAGAATTGGGGTCGGTGAAGAAGTGCCGGAGATTCCCTGCAATTTATCGGAGGAAGGCAAAGATTTTCTTGAAAAAATATTTTTGAAAGATCCAAGAGAAAGATGGACGGCTGAGATGCTTCTTAATCATCCGTTTATTTGTGATCAAGAATTTGAAGACGGAGAAGGAAAAACAGAATCAATTTCTCCAAGATGCCCATTTGATTTCCCAGATTGGGTGACGACGCCTACATGTTCAATTACTTCTTTGCCCCTGCCGGAATATTTCGCGGAGTCTGGCTCATGGTCGTGGTCCACTTCCCCGGCGGAGAGGCTGCGGAAGCTAGTCAGTGATCAAAGTCCTAATTGGTCTGTTTCAGATGATTGGGTCACCGTGAGGTGAGGGAAGAATATTTGGTCAATTTTGATCTGGAGGAATAGTCAGAATCGGATAACTGAAGATATTTTTGTGTTTCTGTAAAATATGAAAGTGTATATACGGTGAAAGCAGTTAGCATATAAGTTGGAGATTCAGATTTTGATTGTACAGTTGCAGATAAAGATTATGGTATCCAAATTCATTTAATTCAGTTATTATTTTCCTGGGAAAGTCAGACTTCTTATTACCAATTGGATTTAACATTAACAACCTACTATATAAAATAGATTTTTTTATATTATAATAATAAAATTTGTAAACACACTAACTTATTAACAACAAATTTTCAAATTATATCAATATATACTTCTAGTTATAATTATTATTACACAAATAAATCAATTATATGGATTATAAAACTACATTATATGTTTTATTCATAATACAGATAAATATAGAAAAATTAATAAAATAAAATACATAATTGAATATTAATAATCTAACATAAATAATTACATATTTATTGTAATTTTTAATATGATTATTATTACGTATTTTTTGTTATAGGTATCAATTTTAATTATTAATTAAGCTAATAAATTACATAATAAACTTATCATTAATACATATAAATTACTAATTGTCAGTCTTGATAATAAAAAATTAATACCATACTATAGGTTCTTATTCAACATAAATAAGATTATCACTATTAATATGAATAATATTTTCGCAGATAAAATTAAATTATATTATTTTGATAACACGAAAATAAAGGATGACATACTTTTTTTTTTTAAGTGAGTTTATTGTGCATTGGATGCATCATGCACTCGGTCAACAGTATTACTTGTTTACTTTAAAAATATTACTACTTTTTTCAAGGTAACAAATCAGTAGTAATATTTTTCAGGTAAATAAATAATATTTTTTAATTAAACAAGTAATACTCTACATTTTATTGCACGGTGCATCCAATACATATAACTTTTTACGTTTTTCTTTTTTACTTTTAGTTAGGAAATATGATTAATATGCTCTAATTGTATGCCATTTTACACGTTTAAAGGCTTTATTAAAAGTATAGGTAAATAACATTAAATGAAATATAGGTGAATTAATAGGGTGAGCTTGAATTTTGAGGTTTGAAAGAGACATCATAATTCAAAATGGACTTAGAATCTATATATATACAATAGCCGAAGTAGAATATTTATAGTAACCTTTATGTTTTCCCGTCTAAATGTTTTATCACTTTTGATACGCCATGAGGTATTATTTTATTGATCATCATAATTTAATTATAAAAATTTATAAATGCATATTATATGAAAATTTAATTATTATGATAACTGAATTTTTTAGCCATTAATTAGCTGCATGAAAGAATATCTATGCCTAAATAATCGAAAGATTAAGGAACAATATCTATGCCTAAATATTTACTAATTAAACATCCTAATTTATACATAAGTTGAGCAGTAGGTAATTAATAATTAATCAATCACCCTAAATGTTTTCTCAAATTAGCCGTCTATTATACTTAAATTTTTTATATGCATAAATCTTTACTAATCATCACCCTAATTTATACATAAGGTTCACAATAGGTAATTAATAATTAATCAATCACCCTAATTTTTCTCAAACACCCGTATGTTATAATTCAATTTTTACAAATTAATGCATCTAATTTCTACACAATTAGCAAAGTGGGTAATTAATAATTAATAGATTATAATTGCCTTATATGAGCTCTTATGTGATATAAATAAGAACATGTAAAATTCAATTTCTATACCACAGTTGATCAAGAACATTTGAGTAGTTTTTCTTCGTAATTATATAAATCTAATGTTTTTTAATTTTTTGTTTTAAAATCTTTTATGAACACAGATACATCATCGTACGGAGGTACATTTTTTGTGAATTTTAGTTTATCAAAAAATATATTTTGTATATGAAATTCAATCAACTTAAAATTAAACCATAGTTAATTTTGGATCCATGAATAAGTCATCATTATATGCAAAATTCCTATGTATTAAATAATTTTCCATATATTCCATTATTATTATACATATATATTTTTTATATATACATTTTAGAAATAGTATATCTAAAATAAGATTAGTATATACTTTTCCATATCTGCTAGGAATAACTCAACAGGAAAAAATCATTGTAGCTTATATATGGTACATTTTGCTATAAATATTTTTTAATTTGTAAATTTATATTTACATATATATATATGATGAATAGTAGTTCGTATAATGTTTCTATTATGAGAGAGAAACATATAAATAATATTGTTTATTATGTATTTAATTAATTAGTTAATTAAAGCATAGTTTATGTATCTTATAAATTCGAATTTACATGTGCATTAATTGTTTATTGTTTAATTTAATCAATTTAAATAGTGATACACATACAAATATATATTTATAATTATTTGAAAATAAATATTTGCTTTGTTTAATTTCTTGTGGCCCAATTTTTTTATTAAATGTATGATGATAAGGTATAATATATATAGGTTTTACTAATGTTTTTAATTTAATTATTTGGATATTCTTATTTTCTTGCTTTCATTTTTCTATAAATATTTTTAAATTAGTATTTATGTACATATATTATGATAGACAGTGAGGTCATTACTCATATTAAAGTATTTATTTCAAATAATGTAATAGCTTTACACAATGAGTATTAAAGTACTAATCATTACACAAAATTTAGAGTAAAAATTCATCAAATTAATATTTAATAATTAGTAACCATTTTTATGTAATTAATGTCTTACAAACCAACTGAGGGTTATAGACTATATTTATATAAACTAAAAACTTTTATTAATTGATAGCTTTTTATTGGTCTTAAGATTATTAATATAAAATTGTTTTATCGTAAAATTTTTTATTACGAGATTGAACTTATTTATTAAATGTTATGCATTATATAAATTTGATTTTTTTAATAAAAAATTATCTATTTAATAAATGCGAAGAAATTTGAAATTGATTTTCTTAATAAAAAATTATCCAATTTTGTATACTATTATCAATATTGTGTAAGAAATTTTTTGAATTTAGTATATAGAAATAATTTTAATAATTCAAAATAATTATATATAATTTATTTAAGAACATTTAATATATAGATTGATAGAGAATCTCTATACACTAAATATTAGTTAATCATCAATCATCAATCAATTATCAATAAATATAATGCGCTAGCTGTTAATATAAATACACTCATATGACTTAAGTAGTATCACATAATTTTCATTTGAAACCGTCATTTGTGTTCATTCCTGATATTTTTTTAATACAAAATTTTATTTAAGTACTTATTTATATGTGTTTGTACTCAACATTATGTAATTTACTTTACGTATTCAATAGTGATTACTTCAATTATTTTCATTTAAAATTGGTGCAATATTTAGTTAATAATGTTGGACAAATTTTTATTATAAATCAAATTGTATTGGGAATATTATGAAACAAGAGTTATTTTATAGATAATATGTTAATATTTTAAAGCAACTCGATCCCAAGATGTTAAAATTGGCAATAAAATTGCATTGTACAAGGATTTATGATGCACCCGCTTATCTATTTATATATATATATATATATATATATAATAGCATTAGTAACTCCTATATTTTCCCACCTAAATTTCTTACTACTTTTGGTGTGTCATATGGCATTATTTTATTGGTCATTATAATTAATTATAGGATTTAAAGATGCATATTATATAGAAAATTAATATGACAGTCGAAATTTTAGACATGATTTTTTACTAATCAATGATCCTATATTTGTTTTGAAAATATCAAGATTTATCAAATCATTAACTTATTTAATTATACATATATATATATATATATATATATCGCAGTAGAAGGTAATAATGATGCTATATTTGTTTTACAAGAAGAATAATTTCAATTAGATAAACTCATTTTTATGGTTGCCCAAGTTCTATACCTAATTGTTTACTAATCAATGTCCTTAAATTTGTTTGGTAAATGTGAAGATTTATAAAATCATTAGCCATATCAATAGTGTTAATTTTATGATCCATCGTAAATATTTCTACACAATTAGCATATTAGACATCATCTAATTTGACATATTTATATAATAAATAAATAAGTAAATTGTTGTATCATATTAAAAAATAGATTCCCAATTTTTTTGCTTTCATTTAGCAATATAAATTACAAAGATTGGTAATCCACTATAATATAGGATTTTCATATAAAATTAGTAATTATTAGGTCAAACTTTCCTTCTATGTTAATAGTTGGATATATTTTTATTTCTTAGGATTAAAAGAATTTTATTTGTTAAAAATATTTAATATAATATAGTTTGCATTTGGTATATGTCTTTTTCTTTAAATTAAACTGTATTTTTTGCATGTACAAATATATATTTTTGTACCGTAATCATTTGTTCTTAATTTTATGAAAAATATATAAGATTTTATTTATTTGAACTTTTTTCAATTTATAAGGTTTGCAAACATCATAATAGATATATTTTTTTAAATTACTAAACGGTAATTTTGATTACGTGTTCCTAATTATATGAAAATGTGTATGTTTCTAAATTTTAGGAAAATATTCATAAAGTGTAACAAACTTCATTCTTAAATTAAAGAAACAAGTTTAATAAAATGGGTTATTAATTTTCAAATCACACATACAAGATTTAAGAAAATCCTACTGCCAATTTTATGGCTATAATAATATCACTTAAAAATAGTTATGAATTAATTGTCATAAGTAGTGATTGCATATATTGATTTAGATTAATTACCATAAGTATTGATTTGGCTTAATCTCAACTAATAATAATAATTTGAGATCTTTCAATAAAAAAATAATTGGGAGGAGAGATTTGCGTGGGACAATACCTCTTAATAAGATTTTTCCATTTTTATAGCAATTAACCAAATACATCTTTCACATGCTAGGTTAGGATGCTGACATATATTTTTTCGTCTTATCACCTCTCAATCATGAAACAGATAATTTTGATTACCTAATTTGCTCCACCATCTATGACGGAATTTCATCATCAGTTTCTGTGTACCATCTCCTAATCTACCGGACTACATTGTTGAATACCACTCCACGATCCAATACCTCCAATATCCGTCCAGAATGACTCAGTTAGTGTTCACACAACAAAGTTATTTTATTGCGTGATCCATCACAATCCACTAAAATCACCAATATTTGTTGTCCGGCCCGATCAATCTGCCTACTTGCAAGACTGTCGTCAGTGGCAAAATGGCAGCTCCATCATCTTCCTGTTCATGGTTGCAAGAAGTATTTCTCCTACCCGGTTCATTTATCCTTATAGTTTAAAAAAAGGTAGGGATATAGATAATAGATTAAAAAATTGGATATTTTTATATTCTTTTAGTCCTAGATTCTTTCAAACATTGTACCCTATTCTATTTATGCATTCCCCCATGTTTATACTCTCTCTCTCTCTCTCATATATTTTTGTAAGCCCTAATCAGGAAACCTCCATATTACATAATAAGATGGGATTTCTCTCTCCAAATCATGTTTGAGCATCTATATATTGTTCGCATTCTCGGCTCTTTCTAAATTTTCGTAGAGGTTACTACCAATTTGAATCTTTCCTACGAATTCGTGCCAAAGAGAAGGGGCAAAGATGCAAATGCAGTTTCAGATTCCATTGAATAAGCAGACAAATCAACTTTCGTTTTGATCGGGTAAGCAGATAGAATATTCTCCTTTCGGGCGTTGGCACTAATTGAACAAAGGCTTGAGAAATTTGAGTGGAGGAATTCCATGAGGTGATAGTGGCCGATCCATCTAAAAGTAACCATAAGCTCTTTTATTTTATTTTTTCACTACTTTTTTTTTCTTTTGATTTTTTAGATTTTTTAAAAATAAAAACAAATGAAACTGATTATTTTTTTGGGTGCTCATTGTGTATGATACAAGGGTTTATGTGATGTCCCATCAGGCTCTCGACTTTCTTCTTGCCAATAACAGATAGTTCTCATATATTTTACTTTCAGTTGTTTACTTAAATACTCATTGATTTTGTTTATGTAATTCATATTTTAAATTTTATGGTAGTTTTGTATGATATATTTAATGTTACTTGCTTCTATATATATATATATATATAAATATAATAGGAGACGCATAACATTTTTAGAAACTCATGCATTTTTTCGCCTAAAACTCTTACTAATTTTAGGATTACACATGGCATAATATTCTTGGTCATTATAATTAATTAAAGAATTATAATAATGCTTATTCTATGAAAATTTTAGAGGTTTATCATGAATTGAATTATTCAACATCATTAAGGCATAAACAAGACAAACTTGCATCTTTCTTTTATTAATTGCAAATCTTCACTTAATTGCAATCACCCTGTATTTTTGGTTTTATATATTAATTAATTAATTGATTAAGTAAAATATTTAAAAGAATGATTGATTTAATTTTCAAATGTCAAGATTTATCAAATCCTTAGCGGATTTAATTATATTGGTTGCCGAAATTTGATATGTGATTGTTTACTGATCAATAATCCTAAATTTGTTTTGCAAATATGAAGATTTGATCATTAATACATTTTCAATTTAATATTAACTAAAAGAAATAAGTTGTTTTTATTTCATAAGAAACTTTTCATATATTTATATTATATAAAATTTAGTCGGACTTTACGTCTCATAAATACTTATTTTCAATATTAGTTTCAATAATTTATGATATATCCAAAAAGTTTAGATATATGCATTATGAGTATTATTTTTCAAAAATTACGTCTGATTTTAATCTTAATAAACAACATACTACATAAAGATCGGAGAGAACGTGTTAGTTTGAATTTATATTTGGATCTTTGTATACTTTGGATTTTGAGGTGTTTGACAAACGACTTAGTATTCTTTATAATAGATTTATGTTATGATTACTTATATTGTTGATTGCATTTAGCAACGTGATTATTATTTTGTGTATATTTTATATTTTATTTATGCACTACTTTTTTCTATTTATATTTTCTTTTAAAAAAATTAATATTTCTAATAATTATATGGACAGATCCAATCCTTTTTCAAAACCATATTTTAATTGCAATTCTTTAATATATACAAATATTGACAGGTTGCATATGTGTTAATATACAATAATTAGTACTTATATTATGCATTCTTTTTGTAATAACCAATGTTTCCTCTACATTTCAATTTCAAAATTTACATTCATGTTTAATTTTATTATCAATGGTAAAATATTCAGTAATGATTAACAAAAACATATATTTTATATAACTTTTTATATATACTTCCATAATTTCAGTTATAAAATCACATACTAATAGTTTGTTTTTAAATTAATCACAAAATAAGTTTAACAAACAAATATTTTTTTATTTATTAATTTTAAAACTATTACATTATTTTTACAAGCACGTAATAGTATTGAAATTTGATGAATTGAAATTTAAAAAAATCAATTAACCATATATGGTAATACACTTTTAGATCTTATATCACATAATAATAGTTTATATATAAAATACTTCTAATATACAATTAAATAACAAAAGATAAACTTACCTATTAATTTTTTCTATCATTAAATTTTTTTTAAATAAAAATTTGAGATGATTATTGATTCAATGAAAAAAAAAAAAAACATATTTGGACTATTAACATATCTTTTCAAGATTACATAAATGTTTATAAAAACTAATTTTTTCTTAATCATTAATTAACAAAAAATTAAAAAAAATGTTTCCCTTAACAAATATAATTTTTTGAATTATTAATTGTTATTTATAATATTAATTATTCTTAATATCTGTCAAATTAGAATACGTACATATACATTCGCTATTGACCATAAATGACTACAACATATAAGGATGGCCATTTGCAACATGATTTGATAATTCGACATGAATCGAACAGGAATATAGTAGGTTAGAATTGACCCTTAATGGGTTCATGTCGAAAATGGGTCAGACACGAATGACCCGAATAGAAAATGAATCAGGTTGAGTCAACCCAATAACCCATGTAATAATTATTTTTAAATAAATTATTTTACTGTAATTTCATAGAGTATGGATGGTAATATTTATTAAAAAATTATGTATACATAGAAAAAACTTCATCACGTTCCATTATATATTGTTAAATTTCAGTTATTATTTTGTGAACTTATATAATTATATATTGACAAATATTATAATTCATTTATTTTTATAAGTTTTCATAGAATTTTATAAGAATCTTTATTATTCGGGTCCTATCGAGTTGGTCGAGTCAACCAGCAAAATAAATGGGTTGTGTTCGAGTTACAATTCTTGACACAATAAGTTAAACAGGTCTAGTTTGGTTAATGCAAAACCTGTAATAACTATGTCCCAATACTATTCACAAACCGACGACCCGACATGTTTGACACCCCTAACTAAATAGTATTATAGAGCTTTATTTAAGTCAATTATATATAATTAATATATGATTATTGTTATTCTTATTATTACTTTAAACAAATTATATTTTAAAAATATTATATTAAAAATATAAATTAATAAGCTTATTCAATTTAAATAAATATAATAATATTTTATTATAAATATATTGTTTATATTTTAAATTATAAATCAAATATTATATAATTTTAAATTTTAAATTTAATTTTTAAATATTTGTACATTACAAATTGTACAACACGGGTGCAATTCTAATTGAGTGAAACAAAGATGTAGGCTCAAGTCTTGGTGATCACCGCTCCTACTTCTTCGCCCTTTTTAACACCATAACACTATATTAAAATTTTAATTGAAACTAAACATTGTAATACTTTTTCCAAAAATGTTACTAATATAAGTCCTATTTTTACTTTTAACTAATTTATAAATATACCAATATATTCATAATTTTGTACATTATTTATTTTTATAATTTTTATCATAACTTTGTGAAAAAGTAAAAGTACATATGAAATAGTAATTTTGAGTAACATTATCTCACGTTATACCTTTTATAATATTTTTAGCCATCTATAACTATATAAAATAGAATGTCATTTTCTCGTCTAAATCAAATTTTTACTTTTGAAAGTATAATATCCAATCATAATTTTTTTTTATTTTCTTTTTTTTTGTTTTACACTTCAGTTTTAAAAGTCTTATAAATTTTTCATCTGAACTCATTTTTGTGAAAAATATATGAAGTTAGTCATCTTTTTATAATCTTTAATTTTGACCCATATTGCATATATAAAAATAAAATATTATTTCTTAATTATAATTTTTTCATAAATCAATCGTGGTATATTTTAATATTTAATATATTTTTATATTGTACAATAATTTTATTATAATATTTTATATAATTGTGTATTCATTTTAAAAGATTATATTACTATTTTTATAATAATATATTACTTTATTAACTTATAAATTGTTCAAATTGGAGAAATACCAGTTTGTGATAATTTTGGCTTCTCTCTCTCTCTTTCGCTAATTTCTCTCGGCGGATTTCTCATGTAATATCTCTCTTACTTCACTCTATTGACTATGGATTTTAGTAAATAGTTAATGTTGACATTAAAGTGTTATGTTGTTGAAATGTTCGTGTAATTTATATTGGCTGAATAGAATAATATTTTCAATTGACTTAATATTTAATATCACTAGCATTAATTTATTATTGTTACTTAAATTTAATAGTTGGAACGACTTAGATGTTATTGAATATTTAGAACAAAGTTATTTTTTTGGCGCACCTATTGGTTATTAATTACATTCTAGTTGGGCCCAGAAATTATATTTTGTGGCATGCAATTGTCACGGTTAAGATTTTTCGATCTGAAAAATATTGACCCAAAATATGTTTTCGTGTCAAATTAGTCATGAAAATATAATTCTAAAATACTTTTTATTTTCAAAGAAATTAAAGATTTGGCTGTAGAATTCATTCTACTTGGCCAAAAAATATATTTTGAGCATGTAACTGATACGATCGAGATTATTCAGTCCAAAAAATTATGTGTTTTGAGCTAATTTATATTCGCCACGGTACTAAAGTTTCAAGTCAATTTTGATTTGCCACTAAAAGTAATTGGATTTATTTTCTTTTTTAATTGTTTCTTTTTTCTTTAATAGATGCGCAACTGATATACATTTATTGTGTGTGGTGGGAGTTGGGATGTGGGTGGGGAGTAATTGGACATGAAAATGTGTTAGCTGATACTGATGAATTAATTACATCATATTTTCTTTAATGTCATCTTATAGTGGGTAAACTGTTTAAAATGATGATATATAAGAAATGATAATGTCAACAAGAAAGTTTTATTTCACCTAATGTGCCAAATGTTTGTGTTACTGTTAGGCCAAAAGCCTTCAAAATTAAACATATTTCATTTAGATTTCAATTACCACGACAACACTTGACCATTGCACCATTGACTGTGCAACCAAAACCGATTGTGTAGGTCAAAGAGAACAATTTACAAGACTAATTGTTTATCCCGTGATGGGTGTGAGGACAATTATTGAGGTACATCTGATCGAAAATACGTCATCAAGATATTTGAGTTTACTCTTTCGTATTGGTGAGTCTAACTATATATTTGCAAGGTGTTGTTATATAGCCAAATGGTTAAGTGAATCAAACTTACTATGATGGGGTGAGCAATGAAATATTGGCAACCATTGTAACTCAACTGTTGAGGAGGTCGAGTCTCAAAACCTTCACCACCTATACTTTCATTGGTCAAAGAGCTTAGTTGAACTTGAAGCTACGAAAAGGAAAACAAAATCATAAAAATTGATGTCAATGTTATTCGAGACGTGCAAGAGAAAGAATTTGGCTTAATTGTGAGTTTAGACTAAGTTGATGGTACGTAGTTTTGAATATATAACAACAAAACTCACCGTATAAATCGTTTTCACGTTTGTTGCCCTTTGCCTTCTATTTCTGTTGTTCCTCTTCCCTTCCAAGGGTTTTGGCTTCTTTTCAAGTTAAACGAATGTAGATGAACTAACTTCATGTTTTATCGCCCATCCTTGTCTTTTTAATCTGAAAATACACCAAAATAATGAATTAAATAAGAAAACGAAAGCCAGAGTAGTTGAAACTATAAACAAGATAAGTAGAAAATATATTTAGTTCAAATATATAAAAAATATATTTTTATAACATAAAAGCATGCACATATTTCCTCTTATCAGCAATTGCATCATTAAATGCACATTGAAGAGCATCTCAAATCCATGGCCTATTTCACAATCCACTGCCACCACTGAGAGGGGAAGACATAACAGCTGCAACTTTTTTCCATTGATTTTAATACAACTATAGCGACGGATGATAGTGGATATAGGCAAGTTTTAAATATAATATATAGTATATTCAACTGATAAGCCTATGGGAGTATCCTAGTTTTGTATGAAATATAATTTGTATTCTTAGTTTTGATACTTTTCATTATTTTACCCATCAATATTGACATATCCACTAAGGTATATTTTCATCCTTGGACATAAGAAGGGCTGCAACTTCCTTAGAATTATATCACCAACTAATGATGTGGGAACTTGCATGTTTGTGACCGGCAAATTAATTAAAATAGTTTCAATTTTTTTACTTTCAACAATATTTCTCTTTCAAAAGGTAAACAATAAAAATAATCTTCATTATATGGTTCATGTAAATAGTAATTACAAAGAATGACACCCTAATTAGTAAAACATCATTTTTTATCTTTCAATATGTATTTTTGTTGAGGAATATTATTTAAAATTAGGGTTGATGAAGTTTTGAATTCCCATAACAATTTATTTGTTATGTACATATATCATTATTAAATGGTGATGTAGTTTGACTAATCGTATCAAACTTTTACTGTATTTTAATATATTCCAATTAAATCATAAATACAAATTAACTAATTACTCATAATTTTTTACATAATACCATTCAATAAAAATACTATTTTTTTAATAAAAAAATATAATCAAGTGCAACTCATGTATAGTTATATATATAAACATTAATTGTATAAAAATTTACGATCTTTGATAAAATTTATATTTTAATCATGATCTTTTAATTTTTGCAATTTCAAGCATCTCCTTTTCATTTTTGCAATTCAAAGCAGATGACAATTTTATGTTGAAATTTCTTTTTTTTATATATTTAGCTTAAATTATTATTATTATTATTATTATTATTATTATTATTATTATTATTATTATTATTATTATTATTATTATTATTACTGTCATGTGGTTTGAATTGCAACAAAAAAAAACATGATGCTTGAAATTGTAAAAATTAAAATTTTATCATTAAAATGTAAATTGCTTCAAAGATGGTAATTTATTATGTAATTAACTTTATATATAACTAAGTGAAGAAATATATACCATGAGGGACACGAGTTAGTATTGATAAAATTTATCTATTGATCAGAACTTTCTAAGACGTCACATAAACTAAAGAACCATCATTTCGTATACTAATATTAAGATTTATAAAATATTTATTTTTATTTTTATTATTATCTTAAATTTATGATGTAATTTTTGTTAGTAGTTTTCTAAAATTTATGGTTCACTATTATGCTTTAAATATAATTTTCAGATTTTATTAGGATATTTTCATATTTATTCAATTTCGGTATTAAAAGATTTTCATTTGGTTATTTCGAATTTATTCAATATTTTTATGTTTTTACTTAGATAATTTTAGAATTATTCATCTCATGTTATAATTTATTAGTAGGTCTTTAAATTTGTAAGAACATAGTTTCATTTTTAGTGTTTAACTTTTGAGATTTGCTAAGTACTTTTCAATATTTATTCTAAGTCTTTTCTATTTATTTATTAATTATGCTTTTCATATAATATTTGTCTGTTTTCTAGAATTATTTGGCATTTTTACATTTATGATTCTTTTTGAGATTTCAATTCATTTTTTTGGAGAATCTGACTGATACTAACTATATATACTATGAATTTATAAAAATTATATACTTGGGACACGTCACAAAATAAGTAAATAACCATGTATAATTATCTATATCACTATATTATATTTTATATATGTTCATTTACAAATTGTTTAAACTTATGGACATTTTTTTTTACTTATGAAAACAATAATATGATAAAATAGAAATTTATAAAAATAATTTGATAGTGATATCATTAATAATTTATAATTTAAATAGAAACGCACAACATTGGAGACAATGTAGAATACGAAAATGATGTCACATAATTCATAATTTATATTACTTTATTATATTTTATTTGTTAGGATTCAGAAAATATTTCAATATAATTTAGAGTTAAAACTCAACACAAATACGTTTAATTTATTAAGAATAATCAAACTCAATAAAAAATATTGCAATTCATAATGATGAAATAATAAATTACCTTCTACATATTACAAGATAAAAGTCATATTCTAGAAATAATTTTTGTCATAAACAAGAATTTGTATAAAAGAATATTCATGTCTTTGATGAAAGAAAATCAACTCAATTAAATACGATATTATATGTTTATATTTTTAGGGAAGAAAAAAAAGGTAAGATATTTTGAAATTTGAAGTTGGAAGTGAGGAAGCCGTCTTTTTCTGAATATAATATTGGCATGTGCTGATTGTCTAAGTAATAATTGTCCACGTGGTTGGTAAGCGTTTCACATTTTTTGTTACTTAAACTTGAATAAAAATATATCCATGCCTTTGTCATGTAATAACAAACTTCTCACCAAAAACAGACCCACCGACCGTACAGATTATTTTTGTCACGTGGGACATGTTTTCTCCTGCTTGCTTTTATTATTATTATTATTATTTATTTATTTATTTCCTTAATGATGTCTGTGTGAATTCACACATTGCACTGGAAAAAACACACAGCAGCAGCTCATGCAATTGCCATAATTTTAAAACATAGCACTTGGTCTAATGGTTCTATTGTAGAATTCTTATTGTGATTTTTTGTGATTTTTTTTGTTCAAATCCTACTCAACTCATATACAATTTTTATTAAAAGACAAAGAAAAAAGGAAAACAAAATTTTCATAAAAAGCCGAAACCAAACAAAATAAAATTTAAAAAAAAAAATTTGAAATAAGAAAAAACAACAATGGACCTGACCATTTAAACTTTGAAGGGCCACATATGAGCCCATATATATATATATATATATGCACACACACTCATATGTATATATATGCATATAATATTGGTGATTTCATTTTGATGTTTCTTTTTTTTTTCCTTTTTTTTTTTTTTTTTTGGCTTTTCACAAAAAAAACTGTGCCCCCTGTTGGCTTTTTATAAAAATTATATATGAATTGAGTAGGATTTGAAGCACAAGACCTCATAATACTAACTAAAGCTATGAATCATTGGACCAAATGCTATTTATGAAAATTGTTTGCAATATAACTATCTTAATAAAATATATATGTAGATAGAAAATTAATTTAACTACAAAATTTTAAAAATATTTTTATTACAAAATATGTCTTATAAATTTACATGAAATATTATTTAAAAATTACATACTTAAAAATATTTAACTATTTTTAAATGAAAAATTACAATAGACAACATAATTTTATTTAAAATTTTAAATAGTTAAGAATTTACACAATAATATTATCATTTTTAATAAAATTAAAAATATAATTTATTTTACGGCTACAAAAATAAATAAATTAAAACTTGATTTTACACATAATACAGTTATTTAAAATTAATTTCATTTTAAGTAATAAAATTATTCAATTATAAAATCTGTCTTGTACATAATATATATATATATATATGTGTATATCTAATATATAGAGATAGATAATTATATATAATATAATAATATATATATATATATGCAAAAACATATATATATATATATATAAATGCGTGTGGTTTATATATATATATATATATATATATTTATATGATATGAATGTATGCATGTGAAGTGTGTGTATATATATTTATAGATATGTTGTATGCATGTTATTACATAATTATATATACAATTTATTTACTACTACCAATAATATTATTATTATTCAGTAATTAAAATAATATTATATATGATTTAAAAAAAAAAAAACATATTCAAATTGAGAAAGCTACTTTGGGCATAAAATTTTGTTAGCTTCTAAAATTAGTTTGTACTTCTCTTTATATCTTTATATATATATATATATGTTAAATATATCCCAAAAACTCTTCAAGATAGAATATTTTCTTCTTTTTATGATAATTTTTTTGTAAAAAAAAGAATCTTAAATTTTGTGGTCGTTTAAAATTTCAAAAGTAACATGTTAAATATTTGCTTATTTTTTAACATTAAATTCGATGAAAATAAAATTACATAGATTAATCTTACTTATACAATCATATATATTGATTATCTATATCCCAAAATTTGCAAAATCATAAAATCTAAATTGTACAATTTATATTTACAGAATATTTAGAATTTTGTTTTGATGTACTCTCATAATAAAATATTAAAGTTGAAATAAATAATAATATAAGAATTTTTATTGTAATTTTTAGTAACCATTAAACCGTGGCTCTATCAGCCAAATTATTTTATTATATATTATATATAAATAGATATTGATATAAATTTGTATAAAAATAGATATTGTAATTAAAAATAATTTAGGTAGAAAAAAATGATTTTTTTTCTATTTATTACTTCTCTTTATAAATATCACAATTAACTTAAAAATATATATTTTATTTAATAATTAAATTTTAATTTATGTATGTGTGTATATATATATGTGCAATATGAATGTCAAATTAAAGATCGTGAAAATAAAATTAATTAGATATATATATATATATATATGTATTAAATGAAGTCGAAACAAAAAAGTTATAAGCTTTTAAAATTTTTAGTGAAAAATAAAAAAATAATCAAATAAAAGATTTTTTTTAATGATATTTGATAAATACCCATTTTGATACATAAAAAGTAAAATGGTGATATTTTTAAATAACCCTAATGTATAAAATATAGAATTTTTGTATACATTATATGTATTTTTATGTAAATTGTTTGTAGTTCTAAATCATGTTGTACCCATTTTTTAACTTAAAAAATCTTAATTATATTTTTATCAAAGTATTTTTATAAATTCATTTTTCTATCAAATTATTAATTTTATAAATATAATAAATTAAATTTATTAAAATATATAAATATTGTGCAACACACGGAGCAATGCTAGTTGGAGTAAAAACTGTTATTACCCCTATAATTATATGAGCAGAGAGATACGAAATAGACTGTCGGACCGGGGGGTGGGGGCCCTGGGGGCGAGGGATTTCGCCTTTTGCCCCAAAGAGAGATACGAAATAGAGAGAGTATATTTATTTAAAATTAGAGTTGATATTGTGAAGGCTACTCCATTTTTTTTTTCATAAGTTGTCATGTGTCTTTAATAATAAAAAATAATAAAAAAAAAGAAAAAATTAGAAATATTTCAATTAAGAAAGAACAATGCAATTATTTAAATCAATTGTTCAACATGCTTTGTCTTTTCAATTATCGAGGTAACTCCCGTACTTAATTCTTCTTATAGTGAATGCTTTGTGTCTATAAATATTTGCACAACAAATATTCTCCCTAAGTTATTGGTAAATGTTAGTTGATTTTTTTTTTAACAAGATGAACAATGAATTTTCTTTGGATATGAATTATAATTTTTCCTACTCAATTTTAGATAAAGTTGATCTGAGGGGACTCACGTCATATAATAATGTTCTTCTTGTATATGTGTATTAATATGAAAATAAATTATTTTTCAATAATTTCAAAATATAATTAGTGTCTTTGATAAAAGTTTACGCCCGTGCATTGCACAGGTCTACAACTAGTACAATATAATGAAATGATGGTGTGAACTAAAAATGTTGATTAAAACAAATTGGAGAAAGTGTATATGTGTTTATACACACATATTAGGATATCTCCTGTATAATGCACCGATGAAATATATACTTCTTTTTTACATTATTCTTTGGAATAAACTAATATAAAATATAAAATATAATTTATAAAAATTAATTAATTTTTGTTTGAAATTCGAATTAACCTGTGATCGACCCATATCGTTCATAACCCATATAAACACATATTAATTACAAATATTCAAACCAACAAAAATATATAAATTCACACAAGTTATCGAAAAAAATTAAGATTTGAATAAATTAAATAATGTTATTAGAGATAACATTTTTTTCTCATTCAAATAATTTCACTTTTTAAAATAGTTAATTAATAAATTTTATATTTTATAATATAAATCCAACACAAATAGTATAATCCATTATTTGATAAATCTAAATCCAAATATCCAAATGCTGAAAATCATCAGTATTTTGTGGTAGATTTGTTAGTTTTGTCGTTACTAAATTACTTAATGAGTGTTCTTTTTACTAGGTTTATTTAAATTTACAATGATTCAGTTTTCATTAATGGAAATAATTGTTGGTTGGTTGTCACATTTCTACTTCTATTAGTATATATATAAACTTATTTATAAAATAAATCAAGATTAAAATAAATAAATTTATTAATCATAGTTAAAAAATTTAAAACGATTTAACTATCTTATTATAAAAATATGTTTAAATAATTTTTATTTGCAACACAAACCCAATATTAGTAGTGAAACCCACAATAAATAATCAAATCTAATCTATCACTTATCAAATAAATAATTACAATTGTTTAACCTAATATCTTATTTTAATATATATATATATATATAATATGAATGTCAAATTAAAACTCGTGAAAAGATAATTCATTTGATAAACTATACATATAAAATGGATTAGAAACAAAAAATTATTTATATATTTTGAAATTGAATTTTTTATTTTTTTTGAAAAGAGAAGGAAAAACAAACCAAAAAATAGTATTTCATAATTTTGTACATATATACAAACATATATATATGGGGGATTTCACCATAACTTTTCAATTCTATATCACCAATTTTATTGGTAAAATAATATTTAAAAAATATAAGAATGAGATCATCATGAAGCAACTCCCTGTTACCCTCCTCGTATTTAACTCAAATGTATCCACCATATCTTTGTCTATTATCCCAACGAAATAAAAAGTTCCCATCAAGATATGCTAATTGGGCCTTTTCCGAAGCCCAATAGTTTTCTTGATAAAATTATGACAGGCATATTTTAGCCTAAATAATAAAGTAATGAATACATAGATTCTTACAAAATAATATACGGAAGAAGAATATTCCAGAATTGTTTTAACAATAAAAAGTGTATCTCAGTGGTAGGTGCAGTTCTTCAAGGGAATGGCCAGATTCATTTTCTTGGGGTCCAGAACCACTGAGCACTGGACTCTTCTATAGAATTTGGGCTTCACTAATTGTCCCAATATGTAAGCTCTGGCCCGGACCGTGAAATTCAAACCCAGTGGAATCGAAAAAATCGGTTTCCCGTCTTGGCTGCTCAAAGTGGCACCTCCCCCATATATTGGAGTTCGACTTCCTTTAACCATCACTGTTACTGTCTTACGACTATTTCTTGATTGATAATACCTATTTATCTGTAATATTGCAAGTCAAGAATAATTACTTTTCATTCTTCAAATACACCTGCTCAGAAAAACAAGATACTGGTGGTTTCGATGTTTTACTTACTGTTCCGCTGGCTAGACTGAGGTCGGAGAAGGAAAGATCCAACGGTGTTGATGTTACGTGGATGCCAAAGAATGTACCCCTGTTATGAATGATGATCTTCACCGTTGAATTCATTGTCACCATTTCAGTGGCTACGCCTGATGCATCTGACCCCGCTTGGATAATAAATGTGTCGAACATTATACTCTGCAAGGTCATAAGTAGTTGCCACTCACACCATAGTTTAAACTGATTCATACGAAAACTCAACCTACCAATATGAATACCAAAATACACAATCTAGAATCTTATACATATTATTCTTTTTTTCTTGGAAGAAGTGTTTTTTTTTTTAACTATTTTCTCAAATATTTCTTTAATCCTATGGAATCCAGTTTCATCCTCATGGTTGTTGTTCAAGGCAAGCGCAGACATACACGGGAAAGCCAACAAATGCCCCTAATATCACAGAATAGAAGATGGTAGCATGCCAATTTTGAACTGCCCACCGTCGTCTGACTATCGCACCTAACTTTGCATGAGGGACCCATTCCCCCCACCTCTATTTTAAGCTATATATAATATATTATATGAAAAGCATGATATACATTAATAATGATATTTTATCTATTTAATATATACTGATAATAAATTAAATGTATTAGGTAAAATTCGTGACAAGAATACCATGTTATAATGGAAAAGTAAATTGAGTTCAAAATATTTAAATATATACATAATTAGGATTACAAACATATTTGAGCGTATAATGAATTTGAATTTAATTTTACATTTATTTATATTTGAACTTAATTTTATGTTGACTTTAATAGAAAAAAATATTTAGTTTGAATACTTGCAAAATTATTGTACAATCTTTTTGGGTCAAAATAGTTGTTCCCTACAAGGCATGAGAGTAGGTATTGCTCGTTCCAAAGAAATATCATGTTTTAACCTTTTTTTCTGCTTCAAATACAGAGTTCTATTTGAAAACTAAAGTTTTTATAAGTGAAATTTTATAATGTCTTTTAAATAAAGTATTTAGAGATATATGTCGTATATTAAATATTCTAAGAAAGAAATGAATAGATGATCCAAAGCAATTCAAGTTCAAAATTTAATTAATTTATAGACTTTCATGGTAATTAGTTCCCTAAATCAACGGAATCAATTCCAAATCTAAGTGAAATGGTCATTTATAAAGGGCTGCTACACTCCCTTCTCTTTGTAATTAATTGACTAGATCTTGACAAGAAACGGAAGATTACATTGATTGAGAGTGTTGTTAATTAGAGTCAAATGCAGGCGTAAACTCATTAATCAGCATCCCAGATTAGTTGAAGAATCCCTAATTGGATCAGTAGAAGCAGACAAAAAGGAAACAAACTGGAAAGATGAGATATGAAGACACACACACACACACAGCGTACCTTCATGGTGACAACTGGTTTCTGATTCCTGCTTGCACCCCACAAGATCAAAGCAAAGAAAGTGAACAACACAAAGAAGCCCACCACAAACGCCAGAAAGTAGCACCGCCGCGGCACTCCCCGCCGCCCGCCGTCGTCATCCAGCAGCCCCTCCTCCTCTATCGCATCGAACTCCTTCCACTGCTTGTCCCCCTTCCGGTGCTGCTGGTGGTGCCGCCTCGACCCATTGCTCGACTTCTGCGAACCTGGTTTCAGCGACCCCGAATACCGAGTCGACGACGAGTCACGCGAGTGCCGGCCCGGAGAACCCATCGGGCTGAGAATCGGCGTCGAATGGAATGAATTGGTCGTCTTCTCCCCATCGTGAGAGTCCCTCGACGGGCTCTGCACGTAGTACACGGCCCGGTTCGGTGACGAGGGCGCGAGGCTGGTCACCTCCGAATCCGTCTTTGCATGCATCGACATCAATGTGTTTTAATTTGGTTGGATTGAAGAAGATGATGAATGTATATACAGTGGGAGAAAGTGGTGGCAACAGATCTCAGCAATGGCGACGGTGGTGGATTTGATTCTTTCTTGAAGGAGTGTAGAAAGTCCAAGGAAACATAGCACGTTAATGGTTTCGATTGTTTAATGTTATTGTATGTAATTGTCCGACTGTTGCGTGTGAGGGAAATTAATTAGGGGCAGCAGAGTCAGTGTAAGTATAATGCCAGTTGGAATTATGGGTTCTTAATTAAGTCTGTCCCCCATTTTAATATTAATTTCTTACGTTATTGTTGTCTCTTTTTGTGGGATTGTTTTGGAATTAACGTTGTCTTAAGTGGATCAAATTGTGAATTTCAGAAATTAATTGGGTTAATTATTCAAGAATTGTCAGCTGGTAGTTAACACGCACGAAACTGAAACAACTTTTTTTTTTTTTTTTGTCTTGGGTTTAATGTCTCTAATTGTCTTGGTCAAGAATTTTTTATATTTATAAATTGCAATTGGTTTCTTAGAAAATATTTTGTTTTTCTTCTTTTTAAGGTCTTAGAAATAAGTATTATTTAACAACAATACTCACTCCCACCCCTTTTAATCTCTCAAAAAATCTAAAATAAATAATTATATTTATAAAATAAAATAATTATATTTATAAATAAAATTATATTTATATTCCTCTATTTGTAGTTTCAAAATATCATATCAAAGGAATTGGAGGAATTAAGTTTGAGGATATAACATAATTAAGAGTGAGTCTCTTGTACATCAGTTGCACATACAACACGATTTAAAGTATTATTTGTTTAACTATAAAATATTACTTGTTTAATTATAAAGTATCATTATTTTTTTAAGGTAACTAATCAGAACTAATATATTTTTAAGTAACAAGTAATAATTTATAATTAAACAAATAATATTTTAAATCGTGTTGCACGTTCAATTTTTGTGCACAATTAGTTATGTAGTAGTTGCGCTATTATACGTACAAGCATTTCAGATTAAGAGCTTCTTTCTCACATTTTTATTTTTCCAAGTATCAATAAAAGAAAGAAAAATCAAGATCAAAATATTCTATTTCCTTAAATTAATAAAAATTTTATAACTACATAATGATGTATAATTAAGCACTAAAACCACAACAAGAAAATTAGAGCAAACACAAGGTCAAATTCTCTCTCTCCACCACTTTTCTCTTCTTTCCCTCTTTCCCTCTCTCCCACAATTTCTCTCTCTCTCTCTCTCTCTCTCTCTCTCTCTCTCTCTCTCTCTCTCTCTATATATATATATATATATATATATAATTATTTTTAAAATTTTATTTAAATCTTACTACCCACTATATTCTCTAAATCTTATTGTATCTTAATTTTATTATTACCTGCAAGTACACATGTGTGATGTACAATCATATTAAATACAAGATCATCAATTTATAAAAGTTATTTTTTTCAATATTATAGTGTGTTAGGTGTGAGGGTTAAAAGTCATTTTATCAAATACATTACTACACATAATACAAATCGCTAAAATTATGATTTTAATAATTTATTTGTTATTTGTTTGAGATATGAATACTTGACCTCTCTCATCTTCTCTGCAAGGAAGAGATAAATTATGAATTCAAATAAAATAAAAATTATAATATGCATAATTTGTCATAAATAACACCACTCTAGTTTTCTTAGTTAGTTTAAAGATTCAAATTATTGAAAAGTTAAAAACCTTATAACACCGCTCATGCCCCGAAGCTCATTAAGTATTTCAAAGTAATTAATATTATAAAGGCTTAATTGTAAAATAAATCTCAAAATTATATTTTAACATAAATCTTTATATTTTGTAAAATAAATAGAGTATTATTATGTTTATTATACAATAATTCAAAGAACATAAAAAGGAGTACATTGGAAATAGGGATGTAAATGGGTAGGGTGGTTACGCCTCTACCATGCCCCATCATAATACAAAATATTATGCTCTTACCTTATCCTATTATTTATTTATTTGTCTCCGGTAGGGTACGGATAATACCCGACAAACATACGGGTTACCGTGATTACCCTTTTATATATTATTTTATATAATTAAAATTGCCATGCCCTGTCCTATCCGCCCGACCCAACCCTACCTTGCTCGCCTGCCCACTCATCTGCCCTGCAAAAATACACATTTTTTTGGAACAATAGTGCACTTTATTGACTTCCTCAGCAATCACAAATTAACAAAATATAATATTACTAAACATGAAACAGATCAAATATGATATAAAATAATAATAATAATAATAACAACAACAACAACAACAACAACAACAACAACAACACCACCCAATATATAATCTTAATATGATCACTAATCACTTGATTCAAAGTATCCTAAACTAGAAAAAAAAGTAACATCCAAGTATTTGATATCTCAATTCAAAGACATAACATCAACACCACAACAAAAATAAACGACAATGTAATTTTAAAACAATTAATGTTATTGTTATTTTATATAAGATATATATAATTTTATAATATAAATATATATATATATATATATATCGGGTACACAGGTAGAATATACGGACCAAGTACATGGATAAAATATTACCCTAATATAGTTTGAAGAACACGTATAATACCTTACCTATTACCAAAAATTGTATGCCCTATCATATCTATTTACCCATAAATAAATCCGACATCCCTAATTGAAAAGATGCTCAAAATTATAACCCAACCTTCTAGAATGTGATTCATAGAAGTAAACAAACTTTACATAACACAAAATTACTTCATGCACCTTCCTCAATTTTATCTAATGACTTCATTTCAAGGGATTATTATCTTATCGGCTTTTACAGTTTTCAGATTTCAGATCAAAACTTTATGATATAATTTCTTTAAAGTTTCTGATTGAGGAAAAATTGGATCTTGAATGGCCCTGCCCAATCACCTTGAGGTCCAATTTCAAATTTTATAGGCCGAAATCGTTGATTTAAACAACTGGTATGTACTCGTATTGCTATATATCCTTTCTATGACACATAATCAAGTTCAATACAATCTCGTAATTAAAAAATAAATTAATACATTGAAAAACTGTAAATGAATATTATTTAAAGTCCAAAAATATCAAATAAAATTAGAAAAATGAATAATATTTAAATTCCAAAAATATCAAATAGAATTTCTTTCCTAAGTCTAAAATTATTACAGAAAATAATAAAATAAAAAGATGTTTTAAAATCTAAACATTAAAAATAAAACAATTAAAGTATTTTGAAAAAAAACCTAAATATTAATGAAAATCTTTTGAACCTTGAAATAATATTAATGAAAATCTTCTTGAATTAATTTTTACAGAAAATTTATAAAGAAAATATCCTTGACCAAGGTTCAAAAGAAGAGGTTGAAAAACAACAATTGAAAAGGCAAACATATATGTAGTCAAGAAAATGGCCGAGGCTCAATGAAGCTTATAAGGAAAATTGAAACAAGGGACAGTACAAAATGGCAAATAGGTTATCTAGGTGTTCTTATCTTGTAACACATTAATCAACAACAATAATTTTAAAAAACAATCGAACAAGTTTTATAATGAACAAACTAAGTGTGATAGCCCACATGAAAAGAAATTGAACTCCTCAATTATTTTCAATGCTCAAAGGCTCAAATCTCATATATATATATAGAGAGAGAGAGAGAGGGGGGGGGGGGGAGATTTATGTGTGACCTCACTTTTCTGAACAAAAAATAAAATAAAATAAACTAACTAGAATCACTGCCTACTTAAAAAAAATTAAACATTGGATTGCCTCTTAAGTAACATATTTTTTTAATGTCATTGGCTCGACTCAAGACTTTCCTGTTTCAAAGAACACTTCAAGGAGGTTTTGGATTTAATCTCAAAGATGGCACGTCTGCTGCTACCTTTAGAAACCATCCGTTCAACTGTATCTCTCTTATCATTTTAGATTTTAAAAAGTCGGTGAAAGAAACCCCATACGAGATATTTGTTTGAAAATATATTGGCACCCATTTGATCTCATCAGGTAAGGGTATGCACATTCCATATATTTTGAACACTTTTTAATTTTATTCTCTTTCAATATTGTAGTCGACTTCTCCAATCTGCAAGGAAAAAGAAATGGATTAGCATAAAATTGAATTGAAAAAGTAGGTTCTACTTGATTTTCGCAATTTGCCACACTGGGTAGCCCAATGTCAAACTTATTAATAAGCTTTTCACTCCCTTCTTCACTTTCTAGCACATGCTCGGGCTTTTTAGGCTCTCCAATCTGCTTTCTACTCCTCACAGTTATGGCATTGACAATCCTTGAATTTATCTCAGGCTGAAAGGATAATTTCACACTATTTTGAACTTCGAAAGGACTCACCGTTCTAGCCAATTTACTCATTTTCATCTCTATATTCTTAATACTTTATAGAGTGTCCTTCTGGAACTATAGGGTATTGGCTGCCAATGTTTTCATCATATCCTCTAGTGATGAATTTGGATCTGGCTCTAAATATTACCTAGAATGGAATGGGCACCTTTGTTGTGGAGATGGATCTATTCACTAGATTGTCCGCATTGTGAATTCCCCCACCTAAATTTGGGTGATCTCTCCACCCAAGATTATAGGTGTTGGAAAATGGTTAAAATTTCTTCCTTGAAAATTTATGGTGCGTAACGGCATTTTACATGTGCATCAATTTCATCCAAAAGAATTTGACATAAGTCTCTATTCTGCTCTATATTATAGCAAATAACGCATGGCTTTGACCATTTTATAAGGTGCATCGCGAGTACCAAACTGGTGCGAGTTTGCTGCCATGTTCGAAATCAGTTCTTTGGCTGCATCAAGAGTTTTATCTTTCAAGGCCCCACCACTACCTACATCTATAATATTTCGGTCCATGAGACTCAACCCCTCATAAAAGTACTGGGTCAGAAGATGCTAAGTAATCTGATGGTTTTGAGCAACTTGCAACAAGTCTCTTGAATTGCTTCCAATATGCATGAAGTGTCTGTCCATTAATTTACATTACACCACATATCTCCTTCCATATATTGGCTATTCGAAAGGCTTAATTTTTTTTTTGTTGGTAAAAATAAACTCTCCATCTTTACCCATGTGGTGATAGACCCTGACAAATAATATAACCAATCCTTCGCCAAGTCCTTCAAAGAAAATGGAAAAGCTCTCAACTTATTTTGCTCATCAGTCACTCTCGTATTCTTCATAATAGAGCAAACTAAATGAAACTCCTTAACGTGTTTATATGGGTCCTCACTTACATAGCCATAAAAAGAAGGTAATAAATGTATAATATCATATTTAAACTCAAAAGTGATAGTTGCACTAAATCGGAAATTGAAATAAAAAAAGATTGATGAACAATAGCAGAATTTGTGAGTTCGAATTATAATTTCAAATTGATGTTAGCCTAACCTGCACAAAATTCTTCAAAAAGGCAAAACAATTTTTTGTTCACAAATCAACTAACTCGAATATTTACATATATGAGAGAAAATAAAGTTTAACAAATTAATAATATATCATAGAACTATATTATAGTTATAAAAAATATAGAATGTATAAGTAATATAATATAAAAAATTCTTATAATTATATAACAAAGTAAAAAAGTTGTGATGCAAACAAATTACTTATGAAATTGAAAATACTAAAAATGTATAGTGTTTATACGAAATACAAACAAAGGAAGAGTTATATACAAAATACATTTACAGTGTTCAATTCATGTGTGTGTGTTTAAAAATACATTAAAATTTTAAATTGCCGTATTTATAAATAGATTTTGTTTGTTCAATTTTATGTGTTTTTTAACACTTTTATATTTATAAAATCAAATATCGAATAGTATTTTTAATAATATAGTGTTACACTCTTATCAATTTGAAGTAGTTTTGTTATGTTCTACACCATTGTTATTTTATCAAAAGTTTTTCTATCAAATAATAAATTACATGATATCTAGAAGTGAATTATAATAAAAACTCAATGCAGATTATCTAACCCACTATAATTCTTCAATCTCAATACAAATATTTAAAATAAGTAAAAAAATTAAATTGTAATAATTAATTACATACTTTATTTAATATAATATTTTAATTTTCTTAAAAAATATTTAATATTTTTTATATTTTACATCAAATCATATGAATTTAATCCATTATTTATTCAAATATAACACATATATTAAATAAAAATAAATAATTCAATCCATAAAAACTATATTCTTATTTCAAATATATTATTTTATTTTGATATCTGTAATATTGACATCACATTAAAGAGCGTAAGAAAATATTAATGTGATATATCACATGTCAGAAACAAATTTAAAACGAAATACTTCTTTGAATTATATATTTTAGTAAATAAAATAAAAATAAAGAGGTAAGTAACTCCCTTTTCCTAGGTTCATGCATGTCCTTTCCTTTTTTCTTCTTTTCTACATATAAATTATTTATTATATTGTTTGAGCATAATTATAGAGATTTTTCTTTTATATTAAGTATAGATGTATATAATTTTTAGTGTTTCATGTTTTTGTAATTTCTAAATTTTTTATAATAGAAATATTTTTAAGATATTTATAAATTTGGACATGTCTTACATACAAATTATATTCATAATTATTTGATTAATATAATATGTATTTGTTTTGTATTTTTCATTAAATAATTTAAAATAAATAAGAGCATATTTTGAATTTTTTGAGGCTTAAAGTGAGATCCATAATTATATATAAGAGGAATAAGAGGTATCAAACCAACTCATTAATATAGCTTTAATGAGGATCGTTCAAATAAGCAAGAATATTATTTCTACGGAAAATGCCAATAATGGAGATTTCAATCTGAAGGAGACGTTAGGTCGGTCAATATTCCGAAACAAGGAATAGAGAGATATCAACCTATCAAACTCTTATTCCGTCGTGCAAACAAACCCTACGTCAATTACCAACTTTTATTGGGTGACATGATACACAACCTTTTTTTTTTTTTTTTTTTTAGCAAAATCATATTTTTGTGATAAATGTTGGGTTAACGTACGTATGAGGCTTGTTTAACAAACAACTTAGAGAATCTTTAGTTTGGTTGTTCCAATGATGTGCTCCAATTTTAACTAAAAGAAACCTCAATGTCACCCTCTCACATACATTACTATATTTAAATAGTCAAATACAAAGTGAAAAAAATGGAGAACAGATAAAACGCCAAATTATTCTTTTGATGCAAAAAATAGTGATGGTCTCTTGTCTTAGATATATGAGCTAGGTTTAGAAAAATATTATTGGGCCACACCCAAGTGAACTATAAGAGCAACGATCTTTACCTTGGCACACACTATATCACTGATCATGAAGGAATGAAGCTACCTTTAAAACTATAAAAAAGAAAGATATAAAGAAGGCTACCTAAACGATAGGATGCAGAATTCTGGCCTTCTAGTCCATCTTTACTTTTTGTTGGGCTCGAATGTTCGGGTGGAGTTCCACGGAGAGATGCTTGGGTGAAATGACTTCGAAGACGTGGGAAAACATGTTTTCTCGGCTAAACGCTTTAGGAAGAGCGTCATTCAACAACTAGGCACTGAAAGTAAACAACGGAAGAAGAAGCTTTCCTCTTACGGTAGGAATCATCATTGTCGAGCTTCCTTCTATATGACACAAAATCATTACAGGAAACTACAAGTGAACACAAAATCATTACAGCAAACTACAAGTGAACACAAAATCATAAGCCATGTATATCTAACTATATCACTAACAAATGTATTTTGTGTATTAACAATTAATATAAAATAGAATAAAAAATGAAATACAGAAAACTAACCGCTACATTTGCTCATTGCAATTCCTTTTTTTTTTTTTTTTTTATAACATTATAGTAAAAAAGTATTATTATTTGAAAACCATAATTTAAAACCAAAGAAACTCGAATGCTTGAGATTGTTCTACGCGTTACTTCCTAGAAAAATATTTCCTCCATGCATACATTTCCACCTGCACGTCTATATACGCCGACGTCATAAAGCAGAAACAACCAACTTTAACTTGAACGTGAAAAATCAAAATCATCCAACTGCCGTAGAATTGTCTTAAAAAAACTACACCTTAATTGAAAACCAGAAAAACAGACGCAACCACAGGGCATCTCTCTCTCTCTCTCTCTCCAAAGAGCTTCAGATGCAGGTAATTTGCAATATTTTTCTCACTTCTTGTATTGTTTTCAGATTGCGTTTGTATCTTAATCTTCTGCATTCATTAATGCTACAGGCTCTAAATTCTTTGCGCATACAGCTGGTCTTGATCATTGTGTACCTTTTGGGCTATTCATCCTCTCTTAAGGTAATAATTTTAACATGATGATCACCACATACACAAATATCATTCCTAACTCTTAAATATTCTCAATAACCATCAAATTATGCTACTTTTTCATGGATCAGATTGGCGAAACTTGTTCTAATACAAACAGTAACTGCGATGCCGGTTTAACGTGCGGCGCTTGCCCTGCAAATGGCAACACCAGACCTCGGTGCACCCGACTTCAGCCCATAATTCCCCCCTCTAAGGTACAAATATTTTCTTCCATCGTAATTTTTGTTTCTATTATAACAAATGGTATCAGAACCCAGAATTTGTCCTAGCCTCGTTTGTGTGGTCTAGTCGTTGTGCTTGGATTCTTGAATTTGCCTTCTTTTTGTTGAACAGGTCAAAGGGCTGCCGTTTAATAAGTACTCATGGCTGACTACCCACAATTCGTTTGCACGAACCGGGTCAACTTCGGGTACCGGGTCCACTCTTCTCGCTCCGACCAACCAGGAAGATTCCATTACTAATCAGCTCCAGGTATATTATAAAGTTAGCTTTTGTGTATCTCTTCGTTTACATGAGTGGTCACTATATTGCAGAGAGTGAAATTACCGTCTTGCTCCTCCCCACCCCATCATTATATATTAATTAATAAAAGTCAACCGTCGCTAAACCTGCTCCAACAATAGCAATTTAACTAATGTATTTACCTCATAAAGTACTTCAATGATTAATTATAGCAAAAAGTTTTTTGTGATTTGAATATTAATTTCTGATTTCACCATGGCTATTTCTTTTGTAATTTATGGTTGATGAATATATCACTGAATTTTCAAGACTCAAGAATACACCAAAAGACTCTAATATGCCGTCGGAGTTTCAAAGATTCAAGAATATGAGGAAATGATAATGAAAAATTCATATTTTGTCCTTTGTATTTTAATTTTTTTTACTTTTACTTTATTTTCTAATCTTTTACTCCTTGACTTTGTCTCCATGTCCTTTATATTATTCTGCACTTTTGTGTCCTACACTCACAATCAACAAAGAATGAAAATGGAAGGGCAAAAATTAAGAAAAATAAAGGTGAAAAAAAAATTAGTATGAACAAGTAACAACGTATTTGTTTTTCCAACTATGATTATGAATAAACCTAGCCCAGTCAAGGTTTACAATTGAATGTTGGATTTCACCATTGAGTTGGTGCATACTTTCGGATTAAACTTTTACCCTGAATACTTTTGCTTCAAAATAAAAATAAAAGCTAATCCACTAATTATCTCAAGGTAATTGTCGGAAAAAAAAATTAGGTGTACATGTATGTGTTTCTGTGTATATAAATAGTTTAATCTTGATTTTTAGTTGTATCACTATCCATTACGAAAAAAGAGAAAAAATAAAAAACTATGGTATTCTGAGAAATTAGTTTGCATTTTTTTTTTAGAATGGTGTTCGAGGGCTGATGCTTGATATGTACGACTTCAACAACGACATTTGGCTGTGCCACTCCTTCAATGGCAATTGTTTCAATATTACAGCATTTGTAAGTTCATCTATTATAAAAGCATTGTCATATCTACCATGATGTATGTAAGATCTTCTATTTTGTTTTATATTTCATCTCATGTTTTGATTTCACTATTGCATATTATGTATTTAGATTTACATCATATGAATAAATACATTGCGTGTATTTGAGAAGTTAAAACATAAGGCAAAATACAAAACGAAACAGATCTATGTTCTGAACGGCCATGTTTTATTCCACACATATTTCTATGTTTATTTGCAGCAACCTGCAATTAATGTATTGAGAGAAATTCAAGCTTTCCTAGAAGGAAACCCCACTGAAATCGTGACCATCTTCATAGAGGATTATGTTACGTCTCCACAAGGCCTAACCAAAGTGTTTAATGCATCTGGCCTCACTCAATACTTGTTCCCTCTTTCTGAAATGCCTAAAAATGGTGAAGATTGGCCAATTGTGGATGATATGGCCCGCCGAAACCATCGTTTGGTTGTCTTCACCTCTAAATCATCCAAGGAGGCTTCCGAAGGAATTGCGTACGAATGGAACTACGTAGTCGAAAATCAGTGTGAGTTATTCTCCTTATAAAATTAACATAAATGTCAAGTTTCTAAAACGCCCTGCCTAACTTCATCTGGGGCCTGCCACCTTTCGAAGGTCATACTTGCGATTCATGTTACGAAATATGTTGTAATGTTTATTTATGCATTGAATCCCATGCATTCGCAGATGGGGATGGCGGGATGGCCGCCGGTGCCTGTCCCAGCCGTTCAGAATCATCTCCAATGAACACATCTTCAAGATCACTAGTGCTTATGAATTACTTCCAAACAAACCCTAATGTATCAGAAGCCTGTGTGGACAACTCCGCTGATCTGATCACCATGATGAGGACTTGTTATGCAGCTGCCAACAACCGCTGGCCTAATTTCATTGCAGTCGATTTTTACCAGGTACTACTCACACATGGAGATTCGTTTTCAATTGAAAGTAAAGTATTATTGTACGTGTCTGAAGTATTTTTCATTTCTGGTTGCAGAGGAGTGATGGAGGGGGAGCATCGGAAGCCATTGATGAAGCGAATGGGCATTTAACTTGTGGCTGTGACAGCATTGCCTATTGCAAGGTACGTCGCCATCTTTCTATTTCAGAATAGAGTTCCGAATATATATATATATATATATATATATATATAAATATATATATTGCCTTATACTTGAGATACCTTTTTCTACGGAATATGAAATATTTATACATACTACTTAAAAAAATTGCTCTTTTTTTCTAACCTATTTTTCAAAATTCATTACACATCTTAAAATAGATAAATTTCAAAACTTATCAACTTTAACTAGGGCTGAAAATCAAACCAAGTTATTCGATACTCGTTCGTTAAAAACTTGTTTGAACTCGATTTGATAATAATATCAAACAAACTTGAACACACTTTTACATTTGATAAAATCCAAAGCTCGACTCGAGCTTGAGCTTGATAAGCAAAATTCGTTAAAACAAGTGTAAAATATCAAACTACTCGAGCTCGACTTATGTTCAGCTCGATTAAAGCTCGTTCAAGTTCGATTTGATTAATAATCAAACCAATCTCAAACAAAATATTAGAAGTTCGATAACATTAAAAATAATCTTGAACAATGGTACGTTCGACTCAACTCGGCTCGTTTACACCCCTAACTTTAACTGTTATCTCAAAGCTCTTCAAAATGCCTTTGAAATGTAGAATGTGCAAATCTCATCTATACTTCTCAAAGTTCCTAACACCGTTGATCGTATCAGATAATTTCGACAAATAAGTATAAAGTGAAAAAAATATTTGAAAAAGCTTCTTAATTTCTTCAAGATATGTCTCAAACTTAAAAACAATGAGTAAAAAATATAATTTCTTATAGTACACTAAAATTTCTTTAAATTAATAATATTGGAACCTTGCACAATCTTTTAATTAAAATAGGTATTAATTTGTTAATAAATTAATTATTTATTAATTTATAGAGTAAATCCATACACCTTCATTTATTGAACCAACTAAATTCAATAATTATAATCATCAATTTAGCATTGTAAATAATAAGGTGGCTCTAATGAATGATACATGATAAGAGATCATGAAAATAATAAGGTGGCTCTAATGAAGGATACAAATAAAGCTACCACACCATAAATAGAGTCATATTTTGATAAAATGTTATAATATATAAATTTTATTTGGTCACTAATTTTTTATTATCCTTGTGACCATGCATTATGTAAAAAAAATTGAGACCCTATTATTTTATTATTCTATCAAAAATATTAATTTAGTATATAAGTTTCAAGTCGGGGCCTAGAAAAAATTATTATATTAAGAGGATTATTAATTTATTGTGTATTATTTTAAAAATTTAGACTATATAAAATATTGCATTCCGCCTTATACATACTGGCTACTTATCATATTATCCAATATCTTTTATTCATAAAATCTAGTTATAGAATTGCACATATTACAAAATGACAATATATATTTACTTTTATACCCTTATACATATATATGCATATATAAATATAAAATGATTTATTTTATTCGTCAATTTAATTTATTTAATTATGTTTAAAGTTTTGTGATTTTTTATTTTTTTACATTATTACTAAAATAAAATATTATATTTTTTTAATAAAAATAATATTCTTAATTAAACAATAAATAAAAAACTAGTGGACGAGTTATGCATTATTCTTGCAATTTGCCCTGATGATTTAAAGCAAATGTGGCAGGCAAATGCAACGTTTGGTACATGCGACGTGGCTGTGGTTGGATCACCTCCACTAGCGGGTGAGTTATCTCCTACGGGAAGAGCAGATGGACCCACCAATAAGACTCCACCTAACACCCCGCTCCGGCCTCGTTTCTTTGTTTTCACAATCTTATTAGCTATTCTTCTGGGCTTCTAATTATTCTATTCATTTCTTGTTTTCAACACGCTATATACACACATGTTGCCTTTTTTCTTAATATTTTTTTTTAGATTTTTATATTGTAAGATAGATTTCTGAAAAAAATTATTGCATCAAGTTTTCTCATTTGTTTTTGTTAGATCAAAATTCATACGCGTGTGTTGTGTTAGTACTGATTCGAACTATAATTAAATTATATGGAAGCGAAATAGTAGTTATAACTATATTAGATAGAGTGTTTATTCCCACAATTATATAGTTTGGACTTACACATCATTATATTCCCTCTAATACTAGCCAACTATATACCACTATCTTCTAACAACTTATTTGACCATCGAGTCCGCTAGATGGATTTGGTTGCCGACTCCCGTACGGCAGAAATATGAACTCTTCCGAGCCCAGTAGACTGTACTTTCCAGAGCCCAACAGACTGTATTCTTCCAAGCACAGTGGAAACCATCGAGTGGTTCACTGACAGTTCGCCTTCGCTGAAACTATACTACAATAAGCTCTCAATTAAAATTTTCCCTCTCAAATAGGACGTCTCTTTCTCTGTATATGATAATAAATGTAATGTAACATAGATACTTTGTAGCCTTCACATATGACTCTTATTTATAGACTCGAAGGCTCAAGATCTTGTGATTTCATTCCTTAATTTTCTCCTCATCAGCTGATCTCCTATTCCTTGAATCTTTTTTTGAATCTCTCATTTGTTTGTAGCTGATCTCCTATTCCTTGATTCTCTCCTTGAATCTCTCATTTGTTTGTTGGTTTGATCTTGCTTAAGATTATCCATATCTTCTTGATCTTCTTTCCTTCAATATCTCCAACCGACAAATCTTTTCTTCCTTGATTATCTCTTAGGTTGTTGGTCTTCCTTGATTCATGATCCTATTTACTTCTCAATCAGCCAATCTTCCATTCCTTGAGTATCTCTTAGGTTGTTGACCTTCCTTAATTTTCGTATATTTGCCATATCCTGCATGTAATTTAAACCTCATTAGATTTTCAATATATATGCCAACACACTTACTTTATCTTTGGCATTTGGATTGAAAATCTCCTGTCCTGCCAACATTTTTAAACACAACAATCTGATCATAGTTTGAACATACAGTGAACTTAGGACTCTCAGTATGCAGTTTTATCAGATAGAGATAACCTAATGAATATTACATAATGCAGAATCAGCTAGATCATGCATATAGCACAGTTAATCAGTAACCACAAGAAAATCACACGTAGAGTGTCAAAATATGCATTATCTCCCCCTCACAACCAACTCCCCCTTAATTTGAGCTTTTTCACTTAAGTACTATTCACTGTCTTCATCTCCCCCTTTTTCGAGCCATTTGACAAAGGATTGGTGAACATAGAATGATGAATTATACCCGATTCAGAGCACAACTTTTCAAACTGAGCTACATATTCTCCACCTTTATCACTCCAAATTGATTTAATTCGGAAGCTTAGTTGATTTTCAACTTCATTCTTGTAGAGTTTAAAAGGTTCGAGGGCTTCATCTTTACTCCTTAAGAGATAAACGTAACAAAATTTTGTGCAGTCATCAATAAAAGTAATGAAGTGTTTTTTCCCACCTTTAGTTGCACGAACTTTGGATCATACACATCAGTGTGAACTAATTCAAAAGACACCTTAATATAGTTTGTATTCGTATCAAGGAGTCTTTCAATTTGATTTTGTAGATAGTTTATACTCATATTAAAGAATTTTTTAATTTGAATTTGTTGATAGTTTATACTCATATTAAGAAGTCTTCATTTGAATTTGGATTTGTAGATAGTTTATAATCAATGAGTTTCAGTTTGGACTTGAATTTGATTTGTATGCCTTATAAACTCGTGTTATGGAGCCTTGGTTTGAATTATAAATAAAAAAGTTTTTAACTCATTTCAAGGAGCTTGGATTTGAATTTTATGTGTAAATTTTTTGGACTCGAGTCAAGGAGTTTTGATTTATATTTGAGACTTTAGATAGTTTAAGGAGCATTGTAGACGATTTAAGTTCAAATCAAGGATCATTGTAGGGTTTAATTTGGAGTGTTGCCAAAAGCTTTGCCACATTCTTCTTCTTCTTCTTCTTGAATAGGTGGACCATCGACTCCATTTGTAGTTAGGCTCAACTCTTTATCATGAGCTTGAATAGTCAATCCCTTGAATGCACATTTCAATGGTTGATTTTCTTAGACAGTCAAACTTTGCAGGTTTTAATTCTTCCAATGTTTGATGTAGTCGATGACAAGTTCATCTTTCCATTAACGTGAATTGTGAGCTTAAACATGCTTACCACTTGTTGAGTTTTATAGAAGCGGTTGAAAAAAAAATTCACTTGCTCCCAACTATCGAGTGAATTTGCTCCAAGTACTAGTGAAATGCCTTTTCTTTTACCCAGACGACAAACTGTTTCATCAAGAAATATCCATGCATTCCAACATCATTACAGGTTACTACGAAGTGAGCCACATGTTGCCTTGGGTTGCGTTTTCCATCAAATTATTTAAACTGGGGGTTGTTAGTTGTCTGATATTTTTAAGTTGTTAATCATTAATGTTTACGGCTTTATGCAAGGTAAAGAAGGCTCAAAGCTTTCATTAAACTTGTTTTTGATAGTTTCCAAGATGAGTTCGTTAAGTTGATTTTTAGGAATCACTCCATCTGATTATCCTTATATCTTTTCTGTTAGAGACTTCTCTTTTTCGCTTGCTTGTGGCTTTGTGGATGTATCAGTTTTATTATGATCCTTGAATTATAGGTCCATCATGCGACTTGTATCGACGTTATATTCAATGTTTATTAGCTTTTTCATTAAAGTGTCTCGTGCATGAACCTTTTTGGTGAGCCCTTTGAGAACTCTCATCAGATTAGCAATTTGTTATTCAAGAGTCATCATGGACTTCACTTCAAGCTTCTTGGGATTTGAGGAATTTGGAGAAGAGGCGAGAGGTAAATATTGTCCTACTAGGCGTGCTAAAAATTTATAACAACAAATTTCTTATCTAAAATAAAAAAATAGAAAAAATTATTCAAATTAAATTTATTTCATCAAGAATATTTGTGGATAACAATCTCCAATGTGTATCTTGTGATTCTTCTTTTGAAATTGACTTTTTGGTTGACTTTGAGATTTGATGGTGGAGTTGATAACTCGAAATTATAACCAATAGATTTAACTTATATTGATAGTTTGATTTTGAATTGAACATTATTTATGTTGATCTCCGTGAAAAAAAAAAACACATTTGAGTCTATGAAGAATACCATTTGTTTTCATGGATTTCTAACTTATAAAAAATGTCAATAAGCGCTTGGCACTTTAATCTCTTATCAAATGTTGTTTCTAGTGAAGTTCTACAAAAGAACACCTTAAATACCTTCAGAGAACTCCTTAAATGCTCGAGAGAATTTCACCTTTGCTCGTGAAGTCTTCAACTTCGATAGTGGTATGAATTTTTGTGGAGAATATGCCACTATTTGTAGTTATATAGTATGAACTATTTCAAAATGAACTTGATGAATTGACGTAATTTGATGACAATTCTTGTCTTCAAATTGATTGTATTACCCAAATCTATGTAGCTCAATTCCATATCTCCATGATATGATTTTGACTGTCAAAAAATAAGATTTGGACACTTTTAAATATTTTATTCACCTATAAATATCTATATTAATAATTATCAATCATTTCTCGAATTTTATTTAGAACTTAACACATAGATAATTTATATTGATATTTCATATAATATTTTTCACGTGTCACCATTTGATTAGCTACAAAATTCATGTGTAAAAGATGATACTAATTTGACTTTTAAAATATCTTAAATAATCTCTATTTAACCAAACAATAAATGCAAAAATTTGTATGTCACGGTAGCATGGATCCTATATCCATAAAACAATCGATGGTTCATATATGCTTAAAAGGCATGAACCCATCTCAATTCGATTATATCTGCTAAAAAACACTTGAATTCCCCGCTTCTACTTTGCGTGTATGATTGTGGACCCTTTGTGATTAAAATATAATACTTTTACAGTAATTACTAATGTCTTTTAATGAAAACTATACTTTTTTAGATTACAAAGCATTACTTTTCCGTCAAAAAGTAGTTCTCTTTACAGAAAGAAAGAAAAAAAAAACTAAATTCTTGTAATTAGTCAAATAAAATGGTAAGATTATTTTGTCTAATTAAAAATAAATTATAATTGTTTAATAAAATGTAACACTTTTATTCTAAAAAGTAATATTTGTGTAAATTATTCAAAATTAATTAATTTTCAACAATGAAGTATTATATTCTACGGGTGCACAACAATTTTGTGATTGTATAAATCTTGTTGATGTCACAAAATTAAGAGAATATACGTAACTCAAAACATAGAGAAGAAGAAGAAGAAGAAGGAGAAAAAGAAGAAGGAGAAGAAGAAGAAGAAGGAGAAGAAGAAGGAGAAGAAGAAGAAGAAGAAGAAGAAGAAGAAGAAGAAGAAGAAACTTTAATATTGGAAGAGGAAAAATAATCACTAGGATCAATTCAAGATTTCACTAACTTTAATATTGGAAGAGGAAAAATAATCACTAGGATCAATTCAAGATTTCACTATTAACATTTTTGCTAATTGATTGTTCGACCTCAATTATTGTTTTTCCTTCTGTTGTTTGATGAATGGGGAAGAATGAATAGCACAATATTTGAAAATTATGGTTGAACGATGGACAACATGAACATAAGTGCAAATATTCGACCTTATGGTCATACTAACATAAGAGTGTTAGAACCTAAGTTGAACATATGTCACATTCTTAGGTCGTACTAGGTGTGAACATGGTTCTACGACCACTTTAGTTCCAAGCAATAAAATTGCAACAAAATTTTAAAAAATATTTGTAAAAGTGATAAGAATGAGAAAATGAGCTTATATTATCATATTCAATTGATTCTTCATAGTTATTTGTGTTCACTATTGATCGATCTTAAAAGAGGTATAATTTATGGTGTTATGAGAGAGATATTAATGTAGAAAAAAGGGATTAGCTGAAGATTATATGTAATAACTCGAATTTTTATTGTATTGTTGAAATTGCTTCTATGAAAGTACTTATGATCATGATCTTATGATTCATAATATGAAAGTCTTCTAAGATTGCATGTGAGAATTCTATGACTTTATAATGAAATATTCTAATTGATATCGTTATGATTTTAGATGTGAAATTGAAGTTAGACCATGATTAAGTGATTCAATAGAAATGTTCATGATTTTATGTGCAATTATAAGATTTTGATTTTCATGGTTTATGTATAACTAATTGAATGAAATTAATAGAATGATATGAGCTGTTATTATATATTAAGTTTTATGATTTAATGATTTTATAAAATCATTCCATGATTTCATTTGTAATTTATGAAATTATTGCAATTAGTTTATTTTAATGATTGTATAAATTTTATGTGGAATAAAATTGAGCAAAAGTATGATTAAAATTTTGAATTAGTATTGGGTCATGCTTTGAATTTATTAAGCTATAATTGGGCTTAATAAAATTAGATTTAATATTAAAGTGCAGGTTCAAAACTTCCAAGGCATGTAACACAATAGAATACCAAGACTGGATATATATATATGTATGTATATACTGATTAGGAGGATTAAATAAGGATTAATACTGATTTACTTGCATCTCAAAGTAAAGAAAATTAGGCTAGATCATTTGGGGTCTGTCAGTTGAGCCGTCATCATCAACTCAATCTCCTTCTTCCTTCTTTCTTCCTTCTTTTCAATCTTCAGGTACTCTTATTTTAAAAAATTCGAAAGTCCTATTTATGAATCTCCAAATTTGATGAAATTTTAGTACATTGTTCTTTGTAGTGATTTCGTGCTACGGTTAAAATTTTCAGATTTATAAAGTTCTATGTTTCTAATTTGAAAATTCAGAATATAGGGTTATAGTCATTCAAAAACATTGAATTTTGAATATGTAGTTTTTTCTTAGTACTTAGTCACGTTTAGAATTTCATCTCAATCAGATATCTATTTTTATTTTATATGATTTAACTATCATATTTAGAAAATCGTATGTTACTCATTTGAAAATTGAGAATATATGGTTACATTGAATTTGAGTATGTCATTCTCATAGTTGTTATTTATCTTTCCTAAAAGTTTCAAGTCAATCCAATTTATAGTTTATGAGTTATGATATTTTTCCTACGGCTGTGCAGAATTTACAGTTTCAGCTATTTTGATTTAAAAAATTCAAAACCTATAGCAATTCTTCTAAAAAAGATACAAAATTTTTATATGATACTTCCATATGAGTATAGTTTCTTTCAAATTCATCATTTTCCTTCATATATTTTTTGATTTATAAATATTCATTCATTGTTGTGCAGTGAATAAACACATCGAATTGTCAAAAAAATCTTCGTTTTAAGTACGATTAGGCTCAAATAAGTGGAAAAATGTCATAAATTTCGTTATCTATAGTTTGGTATTGAGAAAGTAAAAGTTTCTTATTTTTGTACTATACACAAACTTCGAGAACAGAACGTGGCTAAGTTCAATAAGAATCTCTTTTTCACAACTTTTATAAAAGTTCGTTTTCACTTCTTAAAATCTTCAGAATCAGGTTAAGATTGTAAAACTTTCAAGTTTCTCTTAATGTTTGAGTAAACCTCTCCACCATTTTAAAGATTCTAAGAAAGGAAAATTTTCTATTGTAGTAGCTCCGGAGCCTAAAGAACTAGGACAAACTTCATCAAAAGCAACAACTAGTGTCCCTCTACGAGGTGGGTGATACTCTCAAACTAAATCGTGTGTTGTGGTTTGTTATTACCCTATAGAAAAATATGCATGATTATATGGCAATTGTCTATGATTTTTATGTTTATTGTTGAACGATTGTTTTATGGAGCTTACGTGTTTGAAATTTTATGATATGACATGTGAATAAGCCCAATACATATATGAAATGATTATGATGTGTCGGATATGCGTTGGCATTGTTAAAAGTGAGATGATGTTGGTTTTGACGACATAATTCTATGAACATAATGTTTGACATGTATATGATTTCTTATTTGTAAGATTCGCGGTAAAGCCGCACAATGTGTAAGGTATACGGATAATATTGTACATAGATATGGCTAAGATTTGCGGGTATGACCCATACAAGATTCTAATCGAAATACAAAATAAATAAATATAAATTTAGACATTAAAAATAAGATTACATAAATGACAAAATCGCAGATTGATAAAGAAAAACTAGAAAATTAAAGAGAAATTCAGAAAAAATTAAATAAAATGAAAATATTCAAAATAAATATAATAAATATAGAAAAATAAAAAATCATAGAATTATAACAAAATAAATATAATAAATATAGAAAAATAAAAAATCATAGAATTATAACAAAGATATCGATAATTAACAAAAGTGTAGCAAGAAGATGAAGGCAATAATAAAACATTTTTAAATAAAGTGGAAATAGAGATTATAAGAATTACAAAAGAGTATTTAAAAATAAAGATTCTTTAAAAGATATATAAGTAATAGAAGTGTAGGAAATTATAGAAACAAAATCAAAGACAAAAAGAAAATTCACAAAAATAAATAAAAGGAATGTAATAATATATTTTAGAATAATACCCTAAAACAAAATTTCAGAAAAATAAAGAAAAACAAAATGGATAAATGTAGAAAATTAAGTTTTTTAAGTATTTTCTAAGGATTTTTTCTATTATTTATTTGGTAATTTTCAGTATGTTTTTGGAATTTATGTATTTCATTCTTTATGGTATGCCTAAAACTCTTTGTAAGAATATATATTATTAAATTATGATTATGTGTAATTTTTGAATTTATTTATTTTTATTTTTTGGGACAAAATAATCATTTTACCTTTAAAATTCGCACATATTTAAATGTGGGTCGAAAAAATGATGTGGCTCTAGAAAATATACCAAAATGCAAAACTCGTGTAATTTGTATACTAAACTCAAAACATTAAAGTGGATATAGCAATGTGCCAAATGACCGGGAGGATTTTTCTGTTTTTTACCCTTTTTAAATTTGTTTTATAAAATATATAAATAAAATTTTAAAATTATTTATACATATACAAATATATATAATAATAAATTTATGACATAAATATATATTATAGGTATATGTATACACTAAAATACATATAAAAAATTTATACACATGAAATAGATATTGAATAATCAAATTAAATATTTCAAATAATATTCGAATCGAATATCACTACACTGTATTTGTGTTGCGTTCGTATTCGTATTTAACATATAATGAAATCATAAATATTCTTATTCAAATTCAATCATAATATTCAAATTCAAATTCAAATCACAAATCAAAAAAAAAAATGTTTTATTATTTTACAACTCTGTGCCCAACTATACACTGCCATTTCAAAAGTGCAGCGCAAAAAAGAGTTGGAAATTCCCATTTGTGACAACAATGGAAAATCATGCAAAAGAACAATTCAATTCATTTATGTCGGCGACCATCTTTTCTTATTTTCTTTTTTAGTATTGGCATTCAATTCAAAATGAGAAAGCATTTTGGATGATGCATACTTGGTATTTTTGTGTGATAATTAATTAAAATAACTAAAAATAGAATTATAATATTTTCAAATTTATGCCGTATAAAACACCAGTATTTCACTAGTTCCATTTTAAAACAGAGTTGAGATTTTTTCCTAAAAGTTGGATTCCAGTTAGTATTTTGATAGAAGGGTAATTTGATTGAGATTGCAATATTAGTTGCCAGATCTGTTTTTCACATTAGGCTAAGATTGTATTCTAAAATTTGTTAGGTACACTTCACTAACATTTGACAATGTCTAAGTAGTACGCACAAATATTGCAAATCCTGTTCTAACCTTGTTAGATTATAAGATTTTCATTTTCAAAAATAATTATACAATATTTAAGATATGACTTCTAACATCATTTTATTTTATTTTTTCTGTTAGAAGATAACTAATGCATTTTCTTTTGGTGCTGTGAAGTTTTAATATTTCATTTCGATCATATTTTTATAGAACATTTTAAAGATAATATGATAATATATTATTTACAAATTTTTATCTACAGACATTGATATCTTTATATAATTTATTTAATGTTTATTTTCACATAGTTGGTAATTATTTATAAAAATATATATAATCTTTATATATATAAAATAAAAGTCACCCTAAAAATAGTAGGAACAATTTTTTCACCTAAATTGATTTCTAAATCAGAAAAATGTCTAATTTTTTGGAAAAAAAAAAGCCAACACAATTATAATGTTATAAATAATATTCTTTTAATATTCATTCAAACAAATAAATATATTCATAAATAATAAATTATGTATATCTTTTAATATTTGTCTCTCTAATGACATAAAAAAAATACAAAAATAAATATCCTTTGGTGGTAATTTTTTTGTTCTTTACTAATAATTTTTGTTAAAAAAATTGAGACATAATTATTTTTTGACATAAAAATATATATTTTTTAATTCAATACGTTTCCACAATCATAAAAACTATTATTCAATATTTTTATATGCTTACTATAAATATACATATTTATGTTGTGTTGAAAATATTTTTTTTTCACTTACTCTTTAAAACATAATATATTCATATATGCATATGTGGGAAATGAGACGGGGTGAGATGAAATAAAATTATCGTATCACATTAATAATTGTAATAATTTGCACCACATACTTTGATTAGAAAATAATAAAGAGAGAGAAAGAAATACATATGAATGTTATATACTTGAATTTCATAAAATTATATATCTGAATTAAATTAGAGAAATTCACACAAATAATATCTACATTCATCGCACGGAAGCTTAACCAATACAATATAAACAATGTAATTTAAAAAAAAAAAAAAAAAAAAAAAAAATATATATATATATATATATATATATATATATATATATATGAAAATCAAATTGGCGTCTGGGCCGTGTAGAGGCACCTAGGACCGCCTAACCCTACTTGAAACCACCTACCGAACTGACAGAAATCGGTGCAGCCAGCTGCCTAAGCCAATTTTTAGAACGGTGACATAAATAATGCATGGGATTGTAATATGAATGGACGAATTTGTCCTTTCATATCTAATTGCGAGAGATAAGAGTACATGTGGGCTTCTAAATTTTTAGAGGGTGACTTTTTTATTTTCTTTTATATATATATATATATATATGTATATATTTATTTATTTTGGTCTCTGACGCACAATAGACTAGTCTACCTAACTCTTGCAAACACATAATATAACTTAATCAATCTCATATTCCCTACCGAAGTAGTCATTATGTATTCCAACGCTTATTTTAGTTTACAAAATGAGTAGTATGTACATGCATACTGATTTGAGCGAATAAATATTGCACATGCTACAAAATTAAAGTTCATTTTATTAACCAATAAAATAAAAAGATTTGTCTAAAATAAAAAAAATCAAGACAAATCAGATATTCAATAACAACTCACTATATAATTGATAAATATTTTGAAATAATAGTCATGCCATGTTAGTTATTACATAATAACTAGATGGTCGTCCGTGCAATAAATGGGATATAATATATTTTATTATATTAAGATATATGATGAAATTATATTATAATATTATAGAAAAAAGTACATATGTCATATCTATATAAATATTATTTGATTTGAAATATAATTAATTTATATTTTATTGTATTGTTATTTTCTAAAATATTTCGTGCTGTATTTCTTAAACTTTATAATATATATTTCAACTCAATCAAAAAATATTAAGGTGAAACAAAAAATTATAAAAATATTATATTCCACATGAACATTTAGTATTTTTTAGGAATTCTTCTTTGATATAAAGTAGAGATAAGATTTATAATATAATATTTTTATTTTTACAGAAAATATTTATAAATTTAAATCAAATTCATATAAAAAATAAAAGTAATAATTTGTTCAACAAAAAACTATATTCTACCCATAAAAGAAATATATATCATATTTTAAATATAATTATTAATTATAAAATATACAATATTGATGCCAAATTAAAGATCACAAAAGAAAGTAATACACATGTCAATAAGTAGTGGTGACACATGGCAAAAAAGAAGAATTCTCACAATCTTGTTTTTTAATATTATAAAAAGATATTATGATTTAATTTTTTAATTTATTTAATCAAATAAATCTAAAAGAATTTGTGAAGTGACATGTCGCACTATATACTTCTTTTATATAGAAGAAGGATAACTGTCCTTCTTTAATGTAGATTATGAGAAAAGAAACATTAAAAGAAAGCAAATGATGATATATTATCTGTTAATAATTTGATACTGATTATTAAAATAAAAAAATATATATTTCTTAACAACCGGTGAATTTCACAAGTTTTGTGCCAATGGATTCTAAAATATGCCCCAACTTGAGTTGCAACCAATAACAATTCACAAAGTCTTTGTTATTAATAGGGGGAAAAAAACTTTATTAGAACCAAATGAGATTCAACAACACCAAAATGAAAATTCAGTGAGATTCATCAATTAGGCATACAAAGATGATGGACCTATATAATTGCGTGCACGCCCTTGGCATGACAAATGGGGGAGTTGTACGCATACAAATTCACAAGAAATAGAGTCTAAACAAAATAAAACACACCACAGACTGGCGTAACAGATCACTAAAGAGAACTAACAATCAAAACATCATCAAAATATTTTGGAGAGGAAGATCTGAGATAACTCACATGGATTCATTGGGGAAGACAATTGTAGAGAAGTGGCTTTCCTTTCCAGCCAGGATTTGGAGGAAAGCATGGAAGCTTCTGCAGTTGCTGATTCTACGCTCCGAGCTTCAAGGACTCGAGCATCAGTTTTGTGTTCTCACTTCATCTGATCAACATATAGATATCGTATTTATGGAATGTAGAATCAATCAGTGATCCGATATTGGATCACACTCTGAAAGAGGTATATATACTAATTAAAATTATTTTGCTTACCTACCTCCATCTGGTAATCAATGAGAGGCCAACTTAGTTCACCATCAATCTCTATGCCTCATTGTCTTTTTGTTTTTTTGTTTTATTCCAAAAATTGAATACAAAATAAAGTAGAGAAATGAACAACTTATTATTTATTAAGAACCCTTCCATGTTCAATAATATTCTACAAATATGTGATGAGATGACGAAAAACTAGTTTACATACTTAAAAAAGGAAGGCAGTTCTTTGACCAAGCTTAAATGGAAAAAAATTGTAATTTTCTGTTGTAATTGGGGCATAATCATCATTTCCAACTTGCATTTCTTGCAATCCATATATCATCATCATGTGCTACTCACTGCAACTCTCCCACAGGTGCTTCGTTGAGCCATAAGAAATGAATGAAGTCATATAATTTCGCACTTACACTAACCTGCCCAAAAATTAATGTTAAAACAAGCACCATCCAAAGTATATACAGTTTTAAATGCTTCTCTCAAGTATGGTAATGTACCTTGTAAGGTGTTGGGTTCAATCTTCTCATGTGGTCGGGTCGCATCTGCTCTAGATGTTTAATACACCGTTCTCTAGTCACTTCAAGAGGTGGTAGCTCTTCTCTAGCTTTTCCTTTTAAAGAAAAGTTTTAGAAAATATCATTATGAAGATTATTTCTGAAAAACTTCATGGAATGTGTGCAAGTAATTATATGAGAAGCCTCAAGATTTAGCTGGTGTCTTGTCATTAGTGCAAGCAAAGACCGAAAAAAGCATAAATATGAGAGATACAAGATAGTTGTGAGTCTATACTTGTTAAAATTCGTTATATATTGTTCCTTGACATTGAAATCCCATCAAAATGAACTCCCACAAAAACATAAGTAAAACTGGAAAATTATAGTGCAATTAATTACTAGTAGTTACATGTGGCCACGACAGATGCATCCACAAACAGAGCAATTTAAGATAAACTGATCCCCAGTCTAGAAATAATGGATGAGGAAAAAGTAAAATTGGTTATTCCAGGTGATAACTGATAAGCATGCCTTGCATTTTATTTGAGCAAATATGAAAGATGCTTTAATGGTTGAAGTGTCTCGCATAGTATTCTCACAGAATGTATGTACTTTCTTTTCGAAAAATATCAATCAGGAAACGATGTGTTATCATTTGCTAAAGGTGACATAAGGTAAGGCTCTGTTCAGTCAAACTATATTTCCGAAAACATGTATGCAGTGTAAGCCAAGCAAGTCCTAGTGTTTGAAATTTTCATTAAAGAATCATCTGAATGAAATTCTTTTGACATTATCCACATTTGAGAAGAACAGGTTATAATGTCAATTTTCAATTTTCCGAATTGTCGTAATGTTCCAGGCCAGTGGTATCAATTAGTTAATGATGTAGGGCATATAAATGCTGAACATATTGGACCCTCACATTTTGTATGGACACCAGATAGGCGTTCTAGAATTGTTTAAGGAGCAATAGATAAAGCCAAAACTCATACCTGATCTACCAGGCCAAAAACACTTCATAAGATCCTCAACATGCTGAGGTACCACATATGCTCTCTTGGATTCATTAAATGGATGGCGACACAAAATGCGTTCACCTGCCTGCAAATCAGAGCAGGTCAGAAGGTCTAGGCAGTTACAACCATTTAAGTGTTACAATGAACAACAAACATACACTAAAGTAATTTTGATTCTGTTACAATGAACAGCGAACATGCAACAAAGTATATGTTCAACAGGATAAATGCATAATAGTAATTCCCTAGGTTCCAAATTGTCAGTGATACTGCTTGTGATGCACAGATACATAAATATCTCTGAATTATGTTGACAGCAATTTAATTAAATGAAAACTGCCCAGAAAGACCTCCCTCGGAGTTTTATTGCCACCTGCCCCTACAACAGATACACATTCCAAATATCCAAGATGCTCGAGTAATATATTCAACTTCGCTAACAGGTTCAGATATCAAATTATAGTTCAAACTGATTAAAAGTACAGAAAAGTCCATAAACCCTCATGATAGTGTTGACCTGTGTGCTGCAAAGAAGCGAGGTAGATGAGAATACATAGAACCATACCAAGGATTGAGATGTAGACAAACTAAAGAATACCTTAGGAGGTGGTTCATTTTCCCCTGTCATAAGGTCCACGAGAGGGTAGCCTTCTTTCCCATATAATCTGTAACATCTCTTTTTGCAAGGAATAGAGACCTGAAATCAAAGCTTAATAAATTCTCATAATAAAGTTGTATAAAGATGTCGCAAGGACTAATCTGACCTTGGAAACATCTTCAGAAAGCTTGATACGAGGCTGATTATTGATTTCAACCAATTTGAAAACAATACCAAGGGCAGGTTGGGCGTAGCATGTAACCAAATGAGTTCCAATTCCGTATGCATCAACTTCATGACCCTGGTCAAGGGGAGATGGTCAATAATGCTGAATATATAAATGCCTTGACCTGCACGGTATTAATATGCATTGCAAACAACCATATTCCATGTAATTCACAACTCATATATACAATTATCAGTTTCCTTATGATGCAAGTATTTGGTGATTTTACAATTTCAGATAATAAGAGCATCAGAAGCCAACCCAGTTAAAATCAATGAAATCCAGATTCACTTTGAGCTCTAGTAAAACAGCATTTTATGAAGTAAATGACCTGATATTTAGAATTTCTATGCTTTCTTTCTTCATAAAACAAATGAAAGGTTAAATTAATGTGGGTTGGTTAGTCGAGCTCAAAAAAAAAAAAAAAAAATATCTCTCATAAAACTAACTATGCCAGTGAATGTATAAGCGGCAAAGACGTCCAAGATTCTCGATCAGGTTTGACTTCAAGCAATGGTCATCAGAATCATATCTGTCCCCTATTTGAATTTATTATTATCTTCACTTTCTCCAGACAAGCTGGTCATCAATGCCACTGGATGAATATTTCTTTTGAATTTGCTGGGTAGTTACTGAGTGAAGAAAGAGCAAGTTTGTACTTCCCCTTTCACCGTTTCCTCAAAGATTGTAAACTAAATAAGCTCATTCATCTCTGCTACCAATTAGCATTATCAAGTCCTCAGTGTGTGTGTATGTGGGAGAGGGGGATAGATAGATAAATAGATAGGTAGAGAGAGAGAGAGAGAGAGCTGAAAGATCAGTGATGCAGTGTAATTGCAGTAAAATAAGAGTTCCCACTTATGAGCTCCAAGGGAAAAACAACAAAGAGAAACTTCATAAATGCAGTTCAGTGCCATGCTGAGATTTAGGATTTATGACATCTTTGAAATGTTGGTATTTAATGGCTGTACCTGTTTGTTCAAAGCATCCAAAGTTTCCTCATTGAGGTCATTACTGGCTGTAATGCTTGTCTTTCCGAAATCTGGCAGTCCAAATTCCTTCTCAATAGCTCCAAAAAACTTTCTAGCCTCACATGACAGATAGGCAAGATCACCAGAGTCCAGTCTAATACCTACTGCTTTATACCTGCAAAACATTAAAAACAAATAGGTCTCAGATTAAAAATGATTTTCTAGCTGTAGAAGTCGAATAGACATTCAACTACAGTTGCAAACGTATTATGGGTTTTTCTTGGCCTAATGTCGGCTGACAAAAAAAAATGAATCACTGACACAAGAAGCAAGAGAATTAAGTCAAGAAAATCTACTTGATAGCATACAAAATCCATAAGAGCCTATAACTCTTACGTGCACTTAACGAAATTGGAGCATATATTAGTTGCTGCTTAGCCATAGGATGTATGAACAGAAGTCATGAACAAACTAAGACGCTACAGATATAACTGCCCTATCCTAAGCCTACCAATCAGGAAAATACTCAAAAGGATGAAAATAGATAAATTTCAGGCAATATTGCACCCTCAAACTAGCATCCATATGATTTAAACAATCGAGAAAGAAAAGAATAAACATTTTGTACGCACCCCAAATCATTTAGAGCCAGAGCAACTGCACAAAAATTAGGAATTCCACTTCTCATGACCTGTTCAGATGGATTATAGAAGCCCCTCAACAATGAAAGTTAGAAACCAACAAGAGATGGAGATTGCATCCATGAAGATGAAATAAGTTAAATTCACATGAAATATAGATCTTTTCCATAAGTAGGCAGCACATTCTAGAAACTAGTGTATTAGATTAAACTTGAATTCCTAATTATATGTATCTGAGAAAAGCCAATATAGTTGACAATATACCAAGTCAGCCATCACCAGTTTTTTTGGGCTTTGGTCCTATTCGACACTAAAGATATAGTAACTAAAATAATGAAAGTACAATAGAAAGAACTAATGAATAAAGGAGATAGAAATTGATAACCAAGATAAATCATATAAAAGATTCCAGAAAGGACCGAGACTAGACTTCGTAAACTCGAAAAGATCCTGCACATTATTTAAGAGCTATTTGATTAATCATTTACAAAACTTGAGAATAAAGTGAATTAGTAAAGACTGAGGATTATTATGTTGACCGCAATAGCCCATGTCATAGTTATGAAGCACTAGATGATTATAAGATTATCCAAAATGATCTAGCTGACCAATGCTATAGCATTTTTTTCCCAAAAAGAATTGAGAACTGCTTCCAGTTAGTCATATGCCTGAATCAATAATTATAACATGTTTGCTAGACATGAACATTAAAAGCAATAAAAAAATGCCAATGAACGATTAAAATTTCACTTACATCATATGTGTCAACAAGAGCCAAGAAGTTCTTTGGAAAGGCAAGAGCATATGAGGCAAAAGCAGCTAACTCACTTTGGTTTGTTTCACAAAAAATCCCACCTAATGAATTCGACCACTGAACAGGTGCATTATTTGATCAGCACAAACTAATGCAATATATCTCAATACAGTGGGTTAAAGATAAAGTAAACTCTGAAGAAGTGAAGCAGTGAAAATAAATCCATAACACCTTTAATTTGCTTAACCATGCCTGCACCAAACTAACAAAATCCTCACAAACATTTGAGCCATCATAACTCTGAAGCGACTTCTCAGTAATCTCATCAGGGCTCTGCAAAATCACTTGACAAAATAAGATAATTGATAAAAATTATGGAGAAAGGGATGTGATGCACTAGGAGTCTAGGACAGTCTTCGAGAACCATATAATAGCCATACAACTACATATATCTAATATCACAAATTTGAGGTACAGGTATCAAATATTCATATGACACCAGAGAAGAGTCTACCAGGAACCGCACAACATCAAATAACCTACACACAGAACTTAAAAATGAAATCCCACACACAGAACTTCTCTTAGAAGTAAATATATTTTCTTGCATCAGGCATCCCAAAAAAAAAAAAAAATGAACTGATACACACACAGGCTCATTGGCGGAAAATGATAATCAGAAAGATATACAAACCTCCGAAACCACTTTAACAAACCTGTCTTTTAAATTAAGAAGCTTATATAAGGCAAAACAAGGAATATACAGAATAATGGTAAAAATGAGCTGAAACGCGGGAAATTGGAGTAAATTTTTGCTTCTCCCAAAAACAATTTTATTCATACATAATAATGCATTACCTACCATGAATGAGCTGACAAAGGCATGAGAATGTGTTCCACGAAGTGGTATTCCAAATAGTTTCCCAGCAGCAACATTGCTGTTAAAAACCAAAAGGAAATATGGGTGAATATTACTGCTGAACCATTACTATTATTATTAACAGGTAGCTATAATTAAGTGGAAAAAGGAAAAATTTATGTCTACTCTGGAAGAGATAGAACCTATTTCTTCAATTTTTAGTTGGATTTTTTCTTTTCTGTAGTGCAAATTTGGGCCTTATTCATTAGTTTTGGAAGGAAAAAAAAAAAACAGGTGGATACTCAAAATAGTTAAATTACAATAATCAACAACAAAGCTAGCTGGTACGATCACTAGAATTTGATCTGAGAAAATGCTATGAATCAAGCCCTGCATTTCTTTCATTTGATTAGACAACATACATTAATTGAGAACTGGACATGAGTTTGGTTTTATGAGACAAAGATGGCTGAACGTCTATCTAAAATAAGATAGTAATCAGAACCAATGTCCTGGGGCTACTGCAAAGCCAACACTATACTGGTTAATTCATATTTATCTAATCTTCATGGTCCTGTAGTAAGTTATTCAGAGTTCATGAGCTTTATGCCAAGGCAAAGAAAAGGAATAATACTTCACTTGCAAATATCAAACATACGTGTGTGTACATATATAGTAATAATATTCATAACAGCAGAATTATATCTTCTTTGTATCAGGTTTTAAACAGCAGTAAGACTATAAAAAATTAAACCATTGTTTAAAATCATGACCTTTATTTAACTATCATTAGAACTTATTAGTACATGCCGGGAGGAGGCGATTCGTCTAGCATGTTCTCTAAATCAATTCTATCAAAAAGTTAATCCGCTCAAACTTGACAGCACTGCAGCAACGCCTAATAAACTATTAGCATTTGATGAATAATGACATAATAAATTTACATAGTGGTTCACATCAACAATGCAATTGCAATTCTGGAATAAATTGATAACTAGGATACAATATTATGGTATGTCTATGTATAGATTTATATAAATCGGTAGTTGAGTGATATAAAAGTCAGGACAGACCAATCCCTGGTGGACCCCGTACGTCAAATAAAACAAAGTGAGACAAAGCATTGAATCACCTCAATAGAACTGTCAAAAAGACCCCCCCCCCCCCCCCCAGTGGAAAAGAGAAACTTTGCAAATCACCTTGTTGCATCGAATCCACCCATATAGCAATATCTTGATGCCCCTATACCTCCATCAGGGCCCTGCACGAATAAAACACAAACAGCCCTCTGATACATCATAATAAAGGTAGTATTTCAAAGGGAATATAATGGGAAAATCATGTTACATGTGCTCGTCTCAACCCAAATTCAAGAAGAAGCTTGGACTTCCCAGCAACAAAACGATGCCTTGCAGCATTTGTTGCAACTAATGATGCAAAATTTATGAGATTAACAAAAGGAGTTTCAAGCAGTTGAACCACCTTAAAGACAAAAGAAATTATTAATGGAGTAGTAAGAAAGACCAAGATGAATAAAGATCTGATAAAATAATATTATGACAGAAGAACACATGCATAAAAGCTTCTCTAATAGGTACTCACAGCTACTGGCCCTTCAACTCTCATCAGTGGTATCTTCGGAAATACAACAAATCCTTCAGGAATAGCATGTATCTCCACATTGGAACAATCTATTCCTCGGAGGTAGTCAAAGAAGCCATCCTAGAGTCAACATTTATTAGCCCAACAATGCTGAACTAAATATCAGCAACATTTATTAGCTCAACAATCTAAATATCAGCATTTTCTGGGGAAAGATGCTAGTAACAGTTAATTTACCCATTTAAACTTCTGGGAAATAGAAAATAGTTTGTACAATTTCAAAAGTTAGCAAAAATAATGCTGACAGGAAGGAACATAGTTAAAAGTAAAACCAAATAAGGTCATATGGTCAATACATTCTACATAGTTCTGTGAAAAGTATTGAAGACTTAATTAGTGTCACTGGCCTGGGACATGAAAGTGCACTACATAAATTGAATTTCGATTATGCAGAAAACGTTAGATTCAGAAGATTATACAGTATCAAGGCATGCAGGCTTCTTATATGCCACAAAAGTAAGTGTGCATGAACACATCCTCAAGTTATAATCCAAGCAAGAAGAACTGTAATATTTCATTATGTTTGCAATATATCTACCTGCCAAGGGCCCAAGACATAGTATTAAAATGTTCACTTCTTACACATTTATTGTATACTTCTCAATTAAATAGGCGGATAAAAGATAAGATAACTTTAAGTGAGATGGATAAAAGATAACTTTATTATGAAGGACTGATACAACTGTCATCTGATCTTAACACAAATATATGACCAGTTGCCTACAGAACAATACTTGAAAAGGTGATGTAATGGATTGCTACTATAACCAGGGCATATATCAGGGGAATTCATATACCTCACATGATGTTGGTAAGGACGATTTGATAAAAGAAACTTCATCCTCTGTAAATCTAAAGTTAGCAATTAGTTTTATGCACTCTTCCAGACCAGCAAAAACTGTATATTCCCCTCCAAAGGGATTTCTACGGAAGTACAAGTCAAACCTGACACAATAATATTGCAAATGAGAAATCATTTCAATCGTAAATGACCACATGTTCTGTTTGTGAATCTACAGAGTAGAAATAAAAATTCTGAGCAGTTCCATTTAGGCTAAACCTTTATTATAGGGTCTGCATTTATAACAATCATGAAAGGTCAGCATAAAATATCTATCACAATTTTCTGAATTCTGTTTAGATAAGGCACATGAAGATGCTTAGGGGTTTTCTTTCCCTGTATAACCAAAGTTAAGAAAAGATTTATCATCATCATCAAAGCCCATTTCAGCTATTTTTGGATCTTTACATGAAAATTTGTTATCCCAGTTATGTGATCGTCTCACATTCTATCACCTACTCCAAGATCTAGAATGTCTTCCCTAACTTCATTAACAAGTTTTTGATGACCTGCCCTTCCTAGGCCTTCCAGTGCTAATCTATTACATGTGTAATCCATAAAAAGCTTTAATTGCATTTCATTATTAGAATGCTTGCTTATCCACCAACTTGCTATTTCTTGACTATTACACATTCTTTAAACGTCTACTAGACTTAAATACCTTCACAAATGACCCAAAGAATGAGAAAATGCACATGCATACCATTCCACGTCAAAAAATTTAGCATAACTTCACATGCAAAGATGTTATTATTGAAGCCATGGTAATTAAATGGAAAGAGCAGAGTTCTGATCATTTTATAGTTTTGACTTATATGTTAAAATCAAAGCGAGAGACTAATCTAATTAACATCTGATCTTTTAGATACTACATGCGGTACATCACCCAACATCTATTTGCACATATACACATGGCCGGGTGTGTGATTGTGTGCAAATAAATGGATACTGTCTCGACTGAAATCCAACTGAGTGCAAGAGAAAATGAAGTTTGGTGATATGATCAATATTAAGACAAGGTAAACGAGTTAGGACCCAAGTTAGTTACTTATGGTTTACTCTCACTTAATATCAATAGGTAATCAAAGCACAAGGACTCAAAATGGCCATCTCTTTCATAACTGATTCTAACAAAACTGCCTTCAATAAAGCTTCTTAATTCATTGATGACGATCAGTTACTACCCTAAAACACCTAGTGATTCAGCAGACATAACATGCTTAAGAGCAAATATGTCAATCAAAATCTAATTTTCCATTATTCTCTTTTAAAAAAAAAAAAAAAACGGAAAAAGAAAAGGAGCGCTGGTTGTCTGTTCAATATAGCCATCCTGCATGTCAAATTTCACAGAAATTGACGCAACAAATATAGTAGCTGATTGCAACCAGAACATACAGATAACATGCAAGCAATTTACATATCAAGAGAAAATTAATTGAGCGGGAAAAGAAAAAAAATTACACGGCGCGTTCGTTGTGTTTGCCTGCTTTCCAGTATGCATAGGCCATGGTGAACTGATAGAGATCCGTCAATACAGGTGTGACCATTGGATTGGTGGGCCCGTCGATGCCGCTTGCCTGTTTGTCATCCTTCTTCGGCCCGTTCGCCATCGCCGCCGCCATTTTTAATTTAATCCAATCTTATTAAAGGAAATACGGTCGTAGTACACACACTAAATCGGTTATCTGCGTATCAGAAGCGCCGGGAAGAGGTTTGTTGAGACCGTTGAAAACAAAAGGGCAAGTATCTGTTTCACCAATTAATTACGCTCAAAGAAATAGACATATATTCCATCTGAGTCTGGGGATTAAATAGGCCGACGAGGAAACCAAAATCAAATGAAAAATTAAGAAAATGAAGTTACGTATATTTAAGGTCAGGGGCGAGTATTTAGGGGGGCAGGGGTTGAAATAAGCTATGACCAATACACAATTCAACTTGCGTGTATCTGATGGTCCAAGTCTACGCCAGGCTCACACAAATACATTATTATAATATAATATTATTAAGTTTTAAAAATATATAAAATTAATATTTTTAAAAATATATAATTATATTCAATAATTTATATATGTAATATGATTAAAATAAGTATATAAATATTATATATAAAAAAATTTTTGAACATTAATTAATTTTATTTATAAAATACAATCATCAAATTACCAAATATATAGTACTAATATGTTTTCGTGTACAGTGCACAGACATATTATTAGAGTATAATATTATTAAATTTAAAAAAAGATAAAATTAATATATTTAAATAATATATATAATTATGTTCAATAATTTATATATGTAACATGATTATGCTAAATTTGTTAAAAAAAACCAAAACTTTAATTTACAAACACATTTTGCTTTGACATATTAACTAATGACAAGCCCAATGATAGATATAGTTTGACTTATAAGAAAATAAAAATAAAAAACACTAAAATATTGGATAAATTTATCAAAATATGATGGATATTTGAACATTACTTTTTTATCAACTTGTTTGTTAATCTCATTTTGCTAGTATTTATTTTATTCTTTTTTTAAAAAGTGAATATAATTCTAAGCGAATGAAGATGAAAAAAAAAAACTCAGAAGTTATAATGTAACTTATATTTAATTTAAATATATTATAATTATTTATAATGATTCATAATGAATTATTAAAAAAATTGTTATAAATTATAAACTATATATATAATGCAAAAAATTAAAATTAATCTCATAAGATGAACCACATAAAATTTATATATAAATATTTTTTAAATAAATATTTAATGGCAAAAAAAATTAAAAATTAAAAAGCCTACTTTTATATTATTGATGTTGTTTACTAGTGTCGGGTATTATTAAAGTGAACAAGACCTTGTTGAAATGGAGACAGAAGGCCGAATATCAGACGGTCTCCCTAAAGTTACATTTGTTTTTTGGATCCAATTAGAGAGAGAGAGAGAGAGAGAGAGAGAGAGGGGTTAAAAATAAAATAAAAAGAATTACATTTACTCATTTTCTATCTTTCTTCACCCTATTATTTTGTACAGTTATCATGTTATGTGCAATAAATTGCATGCATGTTCTTATATGTCGATGTGTGATCTGACCCGAAAAGTTTTAAGTCTTACGGATTTGGCTTGAGGCACCGCCTTTCAGCAAATTTGCCCCGAACACACAAAATATAATACTTTGGGGGGGGGGGGGGGGATTTAAATTGTTCAAAAAAAATATAACTTTCTCACAATAAAAGTATCACTTTTCAATGTAAAATTAGTACTTTTATTTCATTAATTACAAAAATATTTAGTTAAAACTTATATTTTTATACGTAAAGTAATATTTTATCATGCAAAATGTAATATTGTATGACAACCTAAAAAAATATTATTGCTTATTTTAATACAATTTACAATAAATGATAGTTCAAATTGTAACTCTTGAAATATGAGATTAAATTAAAATACAAATTGAAATCTCATTTTAAGCTATTTCATTTTAAGGTAATGTTTCAGTTAGTTTGGTGAATTCGAAATTCACTCTAGTGTGAATTTTCAGATCTATTTATTTTATATTAATATATTTCAAATTTCTTAATTCAAACACAATTTTATTAATTTTGTCGATGCCAACCAAAAACGTTAGCAAAAGTTGATCTTAGGGGAGTTTGTAAGCTAATTATAAGTGTTGTAGATTGATAAATATTTATCTGTTCCTGTGAAAAAAAAATGACCTCATCAAAATCTCTATTTGTATATATTGAGTTTGAATTCTCAATTTTATTAGTTATTGTATTTTGTATTTTATTTTAATAAAAGATTGAATATTTGGTCTTGCGATATATGGGTAGAATATATTCCCATTACATTAGTAATTCGTTATGAAATTATATTATTATTATAATATAGAGTTATAAAATATGTAAGTAAAATAACATAAAATAAGAATTTAAAACATATAACAAAATATGTGGTTATGGTGCGAACTAAGTATATACAAAATATAAAATACTAAAATATTTGATAAATTTATATGTGTGAATACGATTATAATTTCAGCACGTGTGTTTTTTTATGTCTTCTAGTAGAACAGTAACAAATAAATAAAATATTTATAAAATAAAAATTAATATACCTTATTTTAAATAGGCTTCGAGTGTATCTTATTTGTTGTTTTTAATAAAATTAAATATTGAATAACATTTTAAATATTTAGTCACTATAAAAAGTTAGAAATCTTAGAGTTTCACCCAATTTTTTATATATACTACATTGTTATTCTCTCAAAAATTATTTATAAACAGATAATAAATTGAATGATATTTTGTAGTGAATTTAGAATTCAAACTCAATACAAATTGTCTAATGCATTAGCATCCTCAAACTCAATACAAATATTTAAAATAGGTAAAGTAATAAAGTTAAACAATTAATTATATACTTTAAATAGTATAATATATTTTATAAAAAAATATGTATTCAAATCCAACACATATCAAAATAAAAAATAATGCAATTATGTAAAACTATATTTTCGTATTTTAATTATAATAATTTATTTTGATAAATGCAATAGTGATATCAAATTAAAAATTGTGAAAAAAATAATTCAAAATCAAAATATCAATAAAGAATTTGAAATTAAAAAGTTATTTAAAATTTTAGTTAAAAAAAATAGAAAAAGAATTGTGACTTATAACCTCAACTTCCCTCTCCAACTCTAGACTGCCTTTTTTTGTTCTTTTAAAATAATAAAAATTTCAAATATGTTGATTTAGGTAGTTATTGTAGAAAAAAATCTTGAAATGATACGATTATTTTAGTATAATTATAGGGATCCTCATTAATATTGAGAATAGATGTACTGGCGTGTGGGTTACTTGGCCCCCTCAACACTCTTATCCTTCCGCTTTTGCTTTTGCTTTCACATGATTAGAGTGACCCCTCTAGTGGGCCCACTATTGATTTGAAATCATGGTAATGCTAATTTCCTTTTTGCAATATATATTATAAACTAATACTCCATTCAATGTGTCATCTCCGCAGTCAAAATGAAAGGTTTATGTACACTAATACTATTTTGAAAATTTTCAAATAATATTAGGAAAGTCTCTTAGTGAATATATCCGCAATCTGATATTGTGGCACATAAAGAACCTAGACTTGACCGCAGACAACCTATTTTCTTACAAAATGGATATTCATTTCAATATATTTGGTATATTAATGTTGAACTGAATTTTCCGACAAATAAATAGTACTTATATTGTCACAATAAACAAGAGTAGCATTTTTAATCGGACAATGCAACTCCAAGAGAAGATTTCGAAGCCAACACAACTCGGAGATAACATTTGCTACCCCATGATACTCGGCCTCGGCACTAGAACGAGACAAAGTGAGTTGTCACTTGGACGACCATGAGACCAAGTTGTCTTCCAAAAATACACAATAACCTGACGTAGATCTCCTCTGTCAGGGCACCCACCCCAACCGGCATCAGTATAAGAGGCAAGTGTAGAGAAAGAAGACAAGTATAGATGAAGCCCGTGATCCAAAGTACCCTTAACATACTAAATAACCTGCTTGAGAGCAGACATATGATCAACTTTCATATCATGCATATGTAGGCAAACCTGTTGGACCGCATAAGAGATATCCGGCCGGGTGAAAGTGAGATATTGTAGAGCCTCCGCAAGACTCCGATAAAGAGTGAGATTGTCAAATGTAGAACTAGAAGTAGCACTTACCTTTGGACTTGGTGTCAACCGGAGTGGGAGGCGGTTTACATGATGACATTCCGACACGCTCAATAGTTACTTTGACGTATTTACGTTGTGAAAGGAAACATATCACCTTTATTTTGAGTCACAACAATACCAAGAAAATAATTTAAGCGACCAAGATCCTTCATAGCAAATTCAGAACTAAGAAGATCCCTAATAGAGCATTGAATAGTATCAAAAGAGACAGTGAGAATGATATCATCAACATACGATAAAATGTAAGCCATATATGTCCCATTGCTATAAATGAACAATGAGTTGTTATATGTGTTGTTAGTGAAACCAATAGACAGAACAAAATCAGCAAATTGCGTATATCAAGCTCGGGGAGCTTGCTTAAGCCCATATAAAGACTTACCTAAAAGACACGCCATAATCAGGATGGGTACGATCCCTGTACCCCAAAGGTTGATGCATATTGTCTCCTTAAACTTAACATGAAGAAAAATATTTTTAACATCCAACTGATCAATTGACCATGCTTGTGAGAGAGAAAGACTAAGCACAATTTGAATCATTGCCAATTACACAACCGAACTAAATATTTAACCACAATCAATACCAACCTGTTGAACATTTCCATCTATTCAAAGCTAAGGAAATAAAGGATTAACATATAATTTTACAAACTCTATTTTTTGAGAATTTTCAAAGTGGCACAATCAAAGTTTTTTTAAAATTCTTTAAACATGACAAAAGTGATGTTTTAGCTTACATAAAACAATTTTCAAGAGTATTTTACTTGAAAATACTACAAATAATATTCAAAGTTAAGAAAATAAAGGATTAATATATAATTTTACAAACTCCATTTTATGAGAATTTTCAAAGGGGTACCATCACCGTTTTTGAAAAATTCTTAAAACTTGACAAAAGTAATATTTTAGCTTACAGAAACAATTTTCAAGAGTATTTTACTTGGAAGTACAACAAAAAATATTCAAACTTAAGGAAATAAAGGATTAACATATTATTTTACAGACCTATTTTTTTTAAAACTTTCATAGGCATCAATGTTTTTGAAAAATTCTTAAAACTTGACAAAAGTGATGTTTTAGCTTATAGAATATATTTTCAAGAGTATTTACTAGGGAGTACAACAAAAAATATTTAAAGTTAAAGAAATAAAGAATAAACATATAGTTTTACAAACTCCATTTTTTGAAAATTTTCAAGGGGTACCATCACAATTTCTTAAAACTTCTTAAAAATTGACAAAAGCGATGTTTTAGCTTATAGAAACAATTTTCAAGAGTATTTTAGTTGGGAGTATAACAAAAAATATTCAAATGTAAGAAAATAAACGATTACCATATAATTTTACAGACTCCATTTTTTGAGATCTTTCAAAGGGGTATCATTACAGTTTTTGAAAAATTCTTAAAACTTGACAGAAGTGATGGTTTAGTTACAGAAACAATTTTCAATAGTATTTTACTTGAGAATACAACAAAAAATATTAAAATTTAAGGAAATGAAGGATTAACATATAATTTTACAGACTTCATTTTTTTAGAACTTTCAAAAGGGTACTATCAAAGCTTTTGAAAAATTCTTAAAACTTGACAAAAGTGATGTTTTAGCTTATAGAAATAATTTTCAAGAGTATTGTTTACCATGGAGTACAAGAAAAAATATTCAAAGTTAAGGAAATAAAGGATTAACATAAAATTTTATTTACTCCATTCTTTGAGAATTTTGAAAGGGGTACCATCACAATTTTTGAAAAGTTTTTAACACTTGACAAAAGTGATCTTTTAGCTTACAGAAACAATTTTAAAGAGTATTTTACTTGGAAGTACAACAAAAAATATTCAAATTTAAGGAAATAAAGGATTAACATATTATTTTACAGACTCCATTTTTTGAGAACTTTCAAAGGGGTACCATTACAGTTTTAGAAAAATTCTCAAAACTTTACAAAAGTGATTGTTTAGATTACAGAAAAACTTTTCAAGAGTATTTTTCTTGGGAGTACAACAAAAAAAATTCAAATTTAAAGAAATAAAGGATTAATATATAATTTTACAGCTTCATTTTTTGAGAACTTTCAAAGAGGTACCATCAAAGTTTTTGAAAAATTCTTAAAACTTGACAAAAGTGATGTTTTAGCTTACAGAAACAATTTTCAAGAATATTTTATTAAGGAGTACAACAAAAAATATAGAAAGTTAAGGAAATAAAGGATTAACATATAATTTTATGTACTCCATTTTTTGAGAATATTCAAAGGGGTACCAACATAGTTTTTGAAAAATTCTGAAAACTTGAAAAAGTGATCTTTTATCATGCAGAAATAATTTTCAAGAGTATTTTACTTGGGAGTACAAAAAAGAAAATTCAGATTTAAGGAAATAAAGGATTAACATATAATTTTGCAGACTCCATTTTTGAGAACTTTCAAAGGAGTACCATCAAAGTTTTTGAAAAATCCTTCAAACTTGACTAAAGTGATGTTCTAGATTACATAAACAATTTTCAAGAGTATTTTACTAGGGAGTACAAGAAAAAAAATTAAAGTTAAGGAAATAAAGGATTAACATATAATTTTTTTATTCCATTTTTGAGAATTTTGAAAGGGGTATCATCACAGTTTTTGAAAAATTCTTAAAACTTGACAAAAGTGATCTTTTAGCTTTATAGAAACAATTTTCAAGAGTATTTTACTAGGGAGTACAAAAAAAATATTCAAAGTTAAAGAAATAAAGAATAAACATATAATTTTACAAACTCCATTTTTTTAGAATTTTCAAAGAGGTACCATCACAATTTTTTAAAACTTCTTAAAAATTGACAATAGTGATGTTTTAGCTTACAGAAACAATTTTCAAGAGTATTTTAGTTGGGAGTAAAACAAAAAATAATCAAATTTAAGGAAATAAAGGATTAACATATAATTTTACAGACTCCATTTTTTTAGAACTTTTAAAAGGGTACCATCACAGTTTTTGAAAAATTCTTAAAACATGACAAAAGTGATGGTTTAGTTACAGAAACAATTTTCAAGAGTATTTTACTTGGGAGTACAACAAAAAATATTAAACTTTAAGGAAATAAAGGATTAACATATAATTTTACAAACTCCATTTTTTGAGAACTTTCAAAGGGGTACCATCAAATTTTTTTTAAAAATCTTAAAACTTGACAAAAGTGATATTTTAGCTTACAGAAACAATTTTTCAAGAGTATTGTACTAGGGAGTACAACAAAAAATATTCAAAGTTAAGTAAATAAAGGATTAACATATAATTTATCTACTCCATTTTTTGAGAATTTTCAAATGGGTACCATCACAGTTTTTGAAAAATTCTTAAAACTTGACAAAAGTGATCTTTTAGGTTACATAAATAATTTTCAAGAGTATTTTACTTCGTCATACAACAAAAAAAAATTCAAATTTAAGGAAATAAAGGATTAACATATAATTTATAAACTCCATTTTTTTAGAACTTTCAAAGGGGTACCATCACAGTTTTTGAAAAATTCTTAAAACTTCACAAAAGTGATCTTTTAGCTTTATAGAAAACAATTTACAAGAGTATTATACTTGGAAGTACAAAAAAAAAAAAATATTCAAATTTAAAGAAATATAGGATTGATATATAATTTTACAGACTTGATTTTTTGAGAACTTTCAAATGGGTACCATCAAAGTTTTTGAAAAGTTCTTAAAACATGACAAAAGTGATGTTTTAGCTTAGAGAAACAATTTTAAAATGTTTTTTTACTATGGAGTACAACAAAAAATATTCAAAGTTATGGAAATAAAGGATTAACATATAATTTTATGTACTCCATTTTTTGAGAAATTTCAAAGGAATACCATCACAGTTTTTGAAAAAATCTTAAAACGTGACAAAAGTGATCTTTTAGCTTACTGAAAAAGATTTCATGAACATTTTACTTCGGAGTACAACAAAAAATATTTAAATTTAAGGAAATAAAAGATTAACATATAATTTTACAGAATCCCTTTTTTGAGAACTTTCAAAAGGGTACGATCATAGTTTTTGAATTTTTTTAAAACTTGACAAAATTGATAGTTTAGACTACAAAAACTATTTTCAAGAGTATTTTACTTGGGAGTATAACAATAAATATTCAAATTTATTGAAATAAATAAATAACATATAATTTTACTAACTCTATTTTTTGAGAACTTTCAAAAGGGTACCATCAAAGTTTTTGAAAAATTATTAAAACTTGACCATAGTGATTCTTAAAAGTTTTAGCTTATAGAAATAGTTTTTCAAGAGTATTTTACTAGGGAGTACAACAAAAAATATATTCAAAGTTAAGGAAATAAAGGATTAACATATAATTTTACAGACTCCATTTTTTTAGAACTTTCAAAGGGGTAACATCATAGTTTTTAAAAAATTCTTAAAACTTGACAAAAGTGATGGTTTAGTTACAGAAACAATTTAAAGAGTATTTTACTTGAGAGTACAACAAAAAATATAAAAATTTAAGGAAATGAACGATTAATATATAATTTTACAGACTCCATTTTTTGAGAACTTTCAAAAGGGTAACATCAAAGTTTTTGAAAAATTCTTAAAAGTTGACAAAAGTGATGTTTCATCTTACAGAAACAAATTTCAAGCGTATTTTACTATAAAGTACAACACAAAATATTCAGAGTTAAGGAAATAAAAGATTAACATATAATTTTACAAACTCCATTTTTTGAGAATTTTCAAAATGGTACCATCACAGTGTTTGAAAAATTCTTAAAACTTGACCAAAGTGATCTTTTAGCTTACTGAAACAATTTTCAAGAGCGTTTTACTAGGAAGTACAACAAAAAAATTCAAAGTTAAGGAAATAAAGGATTAACATATAATTTTATGTACCCCATTTTTTGAGAATTTTCAAAGGGGTAACATCACAGTTTTTAAAAAATTCTTAAAACTTGACAAAAGTGATCTTCTAGGTTACAAAAACAATTTTCAAGAGTATTTTATTTGGGAGTACAACAAAAAATATTCAAATTTAAGGAAATAAAGGATTAACAGATAATTTTACAGACTCAATTTTTTTAGAACTTTCAAAGGGGTACCATAACAGTTTTTGAAAAATTCTTCAAACTTGACAAAAGTGATGTTTTAGCTTAATGAAACAATTTTCAAGAGTATTTTACTAGGGAGTACAATAAAAAATATTCAAAGTTAAAGAAATAAAGAATAAACATATAATTTTACAAACTCCATTTTTTAAAATTTTTTAAAGGGGTACAATCACAATTTTTTAAAACTTCTTAAAATTTGAGAAAAGTGATGCTTTAGCTTACATAAACAATTTTCAAGAGTATTTTAGTTGGAAGTACAACAAATAATATTCAAATTTAAGAAAATAAGCCATTAACATATAATTTTACAGACTCTATTTTTTGAGAACTTTCAAAGGGGTACCATCACAGTTTTTGAAAAATTCTTAAAACTTGACAGAAGTGATGGTTTAGATACAGAAACAATTTTCATGAGTATTTTACTTGGGAGTACATAAAAGAATATTAAAATTTAAGGAAATGAAGGATTAACATATAATTTTACAGACATAATTTTTTGAGAACATTCATACGTGTACCATCAAAGTTTTTGAAATTTTTTTAAAACTTGACGAAATTGATGTTTTAGCTTACAGAAACTATTTTCAAGAGTATTTTTTACTATAGAGTACAACAAAAAATATTCAAAGTTAAGGAAATGAATGATTAACATATAATTTTATTTAATCCATTTTTTGAGAATTTTCGAAGGGGTAGCATCACAATTTTTTAAAAATTCTTAAAACTTGACATAAGTGATCTTTTAGCTTACAGAAACAATTTTCAAGAGTATTTTAATTGGGAATACAACAAACAATACTCAAATTTAAGGAAATATAGGTGAACTTATAATTTTCCAGATTCCATTTTTTGAGAACTTTCAAAGAAGGTACCATCACAATTTTTGAAAAATTCTTAAAACTTGACAAAAGGGATGGTTTAGATTACATAAACAATTTTAAAAAGTATTTTACTTCGGAGTACAACAAAAAAAATTCAATTTTAAAGAAATAAAGGATTAATATATAATTTTACATACTTCATCTTTTGAGAACTTTCTAAGCGGTACCATCAAAGTTTTTAAAAATTTCTTAAAATTTGACAAAAGAGATCTTTTAGCTTACATAAACAATTTTCAAGAGTATTTTATTAGGGAGTACAACAGATAATATACAAAGTTAAGGATATAAAGGATTAACCTCTAATTTTATGTACTCCATTTTTTGAGAATATTCACAGGGGTACCATCACAGTTTTTTAAAAATCCTTAAAACTTGACAAAAGTGATCTTTTAGCTTATAGAAACAATTTTTAAGAGTATTTTACTTGGGAATACAACAAAAAATATTCAAATTTAGGTAAATAAAGGATTAACATATAATTTCACAGACCATTTTTTGAGAACTTTCAAAGGTCTACCATCAAAGTTTTTGAAAAGTTCTTAAAACTTGATAAAAGTGATGTTCTAGCTTATAGAAACAATTTTTTAGAGTATTTTACAAGGGAGTACAACAAAAAAATATTCAAAGTTAAGGAAATAAAGTTTTAACATATAATTTTATTTACTCCTTTTTTTGAGAATTTTCAAAGGGCTACCATCACAGTTTTTGAAAAATTCTTAAAACTTGACAAATGTGATGTTTTAGTTTATGGAAACAATTTTCAAGAGATTTTTACTTTGGAGTACAAAAAAAAAATTCAAATTTAAAGAGATAAATGATTAATATATAATTTTACTGACTTCATTTTTTGAGAACTTTCAAAGGGGTACCATCAAATTTTTTGTCTTAAAACTTGACTAAAGTTATGTTTTAGCTTACAGAAACAATTTTCAATAGTGTTTTATTATGGCGTACAATGAAAAATATTCAAAGTTAAGGAAATAATGGATTAACATATAACTTTATGTACTACATTTTGTTTAGAATATTCAAAGGGGTACCATCACAGTTTTTGAAAAATTCTTCAAACTTGACGAAAGTGATCTTTTAGCTTTCAGAAATAATTTTCAAGAGTATTTGCTTGGGAGTATAACAAAAAAGATTCAAAGTTAAGGAAATAAAGGATTAACATATAATTTTAGAGACTCCATTTTTTGAGAGTTTTCAAAGTGGTACATCACAGTTTTTGAAAAATTCTTAAAACTTGACAAAACTGATATTTTAGCTTATAAAAATAATTTTCTAGAGTATTTTACTAGGGACTACAACAAAAAATAGTCAAAGTTAAGGAAATAAATGATTAACATATATTTTTCGAGACTCCATTTTTTGAGAATTTTCGAAGGGAACCATCACAGTTTTTGAAAAATTCTTAAAACATGACAAAGGTGAAGTTTTAGCTTAAAGAAACATTTTTCGAGAGTATTTAAATTAGGAGAAAAAAAAAGGTTCAAATTTAAGGAAATAAAAGAGTAACTTATAATTTTACAAACACCATTTTTTGAGAATTTTCAAAAGGGTACCATTTCAGTTTTTGAAAAATTCTTAAAACTTTACAAAAGTGATGTTTTAGCTTATGAAAACAATTTTCAAGGCCATTTTACTAGGTAGTACAACAAAAAATATTGAAAATTAAGGAAACAAATGATTAAGATATAATTTTACAGACTACAGTTTTTGAAAAATTCTTAAAACTTGATAAAACTGATGTTTTAGCTTATAGAAACAATTTCTAGAGTATTTTACTATGGAGTATAACAAAAAATATTCAAAGTTAAGGAAATAAAGGATTAACATATAATTTTACAAACTCCATGTTTTGAGAATTTTCAAAGTGGTACCATCAAAGTTTTTGAAAAATTCTTTAAACATGACAAAAGTGATGTTTTAGCTTACATAAAACAATTTTCAAGAGTATTTTACTAGACAGTACAACAAAAAATATTCAAAGTTAAGAAAATAAATGATTAACATATAATTTTACAAACTCCATTTTATGAGAATTTTCAAAGGGGTACCATCATGGTTTTTGAAAAATTCTTAAAACTTGACAAAAGTAATGTTTTTAGCTTACAGAAACTATTTTCAAGAGTATTTTACTTGGGGTACAACAAAAAATATCCAAACTTAAGGAAATAAAGGATTAACATATTATTTTACAAACCTACTTTTTAAAAACTTTCAAAAGGGGTGCCATCAATGTTTTTGAAAAATTCTTAAAACTTGACAAAAGTTATGTTTTAGCTTATAGAAACTATTTTCAAGAGTATTTTACTAGGAAGTACATAAGAAAATATTTAAAGTTAAAGAAATAAAGAATAAACATATAATTTTACAAACTCCATTTTTTGAAAATTTTCAAAGGGGTACCATTACAGTTTTTAAAAACTTCTTAAAATTTGAGAAAATTGATACTTTAGCTTACAGAAACAATTTTCAAGAGTATTTTAGTTGGGAGTACATTAAAAAATATTCAAATTTAAGGAAATAAGCGATTAGCATATAATTTTACAGACTCTATTTTTTGAGAACTTTCAATGGGATACCATCACAGTTTTTGAAAAATTCTTAAAACTTCACAAAAGTGATTGTTTAGATTATAGAAACAATTTTCAAGAGTATATAACTTGGGAGTACAACAAAAAAATTCAAATTTAAAGAAATAAAGGATTAATATATAATTTTACAGACTTTATGTTTTGAGAACTTTCAAAGAGGTACCATCAAAGTTTTTGAAATTTTTTTAAAACTTGACAAAAGTGATGTTGCCTACAAAAATAATTTTCAAGAGTATTTTACTAGGGAGTACAACAAAAAATATTGAAAGTTAAGGAAATTAAGGATTAACATATAATTTTATGTACTCCATTTTTTGAGAATATTCAAAGGGGTACCAACATAGTTTTTGAAAAATTCTGAAAACTTAACAAAAGTGATCGTTTAGCTTACAGAAACAATTTTCAAGAATATTTTACTTGGAAGTACAAAAAAGAATATTCAAATTGAAAGAAATAAAGGATTAACATATAATTTGACATACTCCATTTTTTGAGAACTTTCAAAAGGGTACCATCAAGGTTTTTGAAAATTTCTTAAAACTTGACTAAAGTGATGTTCTAGCTTATATAAACAATTTTCAAGAGTACTTTACTAGGGAGTACAAGAAAAACAACTAAAGTTCAGGAAATAAAGGATTATCATATAATTTTATTTACTCTATTTTTTGAGAATTTTGAAAGGGGTACCCTTCCCTCGCTCGATCATCCCGGAGAGGAATCCTTTAATTAGAATTATGACCTCACTTGTTGAGGTACGCTGCATGAACCAATGATCAATTCAAGCCTATTGAAAAAAACCTCGGAGATAGGGCGGATATGAGATTTGGTTCAAAGCACGCAAGAGGAGCTCAACACCGGTGTGAAGAAGCAAAAAGAAGTAAAAAAAAGACTCAGAAGTCAGCAATCAGGTCATAGACGACAACCCAAGCAAAAAGTCTCCTGATCCGATTTCAGGCATTGGGTCTCTTGCCTCTGCTCAATGAAAAGCGTGATTCTCTGTTCGAGTTTGATCCCCTCTGATTAGGCCTCAAAAGGCGAACATGCGGTATGATTCGCGAACTTAAAAAGTATAGGTCTTCGAATCTGATAAGATGGACTTCGGAAAGTGGCACAGTTTTTGAAAAATTCTTAAAACTTGACAAAAGTGATCTTTTAGCTTTACAGTTCAAGAGTATTTTACTAGGCAGTACAAAAAAAATATTCAAAGTTAAAGAAATAAAGAATAAACTTATAATTTTACAAACTCCATTTTTTTAGAATTTTCAAAGGGGTACCATCACAGTTTTTTAAAACTATTTAAAATTTGACAAAAGTGATGTTCTAGCTTACAGAAGCAATTTTCAAGAGTATTTTGCTTCAGAGTACCATAAAAATATTCAAATTTAAGGAAATAAAGGATTAACATATAATTTTACATACTCAATTTTTTGGGAACATTCAAAGTGGCACCATCACAGTTTTTTAAAACTTCTTAAAAATTGACAAAAGTGATGTTTTAACTTACATAAACAATTTTCAAGAGTATTTTAGTTGGGAGTAAAAAAAATTATTCAAATTTATGGAAATAAAGGATTAACATATAATGTTACAGACTCTATTTTTTGAGAACTTTCAAAGTGGTACCATAACAATTTTTGAAAAATTCATAAAACTTGACAAAAGTGATAGTTTAATTAGAGAAACAATTTTTAAGAGTATTTTACTAGAGAATACAATAAAAAATATTCAAACTTAAGAAAATAAATGATTAACATATTATTTTACAGACCTATTATTTTAAAACTGTCAAAGGGGTACCATCAATATTTTTGAAAAATTCTTAAAACTTGACAAAAGTGATGTGTTAGCTTATATAAATATTTTCAAGAGTATTTTACTAGGGAGTACAACAGAAAATATTTAAAGTTAAAGAAATAAAAAATAAACATTTAATTTTACAAACTCCATTTTTTGAAAATTTTCAAAGGGGTACCATCACAGTTTTTTAAAACTTCTTTAAAATTGAAAAAAGTGATGTTCTAGCTTATAGAAACAATTTTCAAGAGTATTTTAGTTGGGAGTACAATAAAAAATATTCAAATTTAAGGAAATAAATTATTAACATATAAATTTACAAGCTCCATTTTTTTAGAACTTCCAAAGGGGTACCATCAAAGTTTTTGAAAAATTCTTAAAATTTGACAAAAGTGATTGTTTAGATTATAGAAGTAATTTTCAAGAGTATTTTACTTGGGAGTACAACGAAAAAAATTCAAATTTAAAGAAATAAAGGATTAATATATAATTTTACAGACTTCATTTTTTGAGAACTTTCAAAGAGGTACCATCAAAGTTTTTGAAAAATTCCTAAAACTTGACAAACGTGATGTTTTAGCTTACAGAAACAATTTTCTAGAGTATTTTACTAGGGAGTACAAAAAAAAAATATTGAAAGTTAAGGAAATAAAGGATTAACATATAGTTTTATGTACTCCATTTTTTGAGAATATTCAAAAGGGTACCATCATAGGTTTTGAAAAATTCTTAAAACTTGACCTAAACAATTTTTAAAAGTATTTTACTTGGGAGTACAAAAAAGAATATTCAAATTTATGGAAATAAAGGATTAACATATAATTTTACAAACTCCATTTTTTGAGAACTTTCAAAGGGGTGCCATCAAAGTTTTTGAAAAATTCTTAAAACTGGACTAAAGTGATGTTCTAGCTTACATAAACAATTTTCAAGAATATTTTACTAGGGAGTACAAAAAAAATTAAAGTTAAGGAAATAAAGGATTAACATATAATTTTATTTACTCCTTTTTTTGAGAATTTTGAAAGGGGTACAATCACAGTTTTTGAAAAATTCTTAAAACTTGACAAAAGTGATCTTTTAGCTTTACAAAAAAAATTTTCAAGAGTATTTTACTAGGGAGTACAAAAAAATATTCAAAGTTAAAGAAATAAAGAATAAACATATAATTTTACAAACTCCATTTTTTTAGAATTTTCAAGGGAGTTCCATCACAGTTTTTTTAAAACTTTTTAAAATTTGACAAAAGTGATGTTTTAGCTTACAGAAATAATTTTCAAGAGTATTTTAGTTTGGAGTATAACAAAAAATATTCAAATCTCAGGAAATAAAGGATTAACATATAATTTTACAGACTCCATTTTTTGGGAACTTTCAAAGTGGTACCACCATAGTTTTTTAAAACTTCTTAAAAATTGACAAAAAGTGATGTTTTAGCTTTGGGAGTAAAACAAAAAATATTCAAATTTATGGAAATAAAGGATTAACATATAATTTTACAGACTCTATTTTTTGAGAACATTCAAAGGGGTACCATCACAGTTTTTGAAAAATTCTTAAAACTTGACAAAAGTGATGGTTTAGCTCATAGAAACAATTTTCAAGAGTATTTTACAAGGTAGTATTACAAAAAATATTCAAAGTCAAGGAAATAAAGGATAACATATAATTTTACAGATTCTATTTTTTAATTTTTTTTTAAAACTTGACCAAAGTGATGTTTTAACTTATAGAAATAATTTTCAAGAGTATTTCACTTGGGAGTATAATAAAACATCTTCAATTTTAAGAAAATAAAGGATTAACATATAATTTTACCTACTCTATTTTTTTTTAGAATTTTCAAAGGGCTACAAATCATTTTTTTTGAAAAATTCTTAAAAGTTGACAAAAGTAATGTTTTAGCTTAAAGAAATATTTTTCAAGAGTATTTAACTTAGGAGTACAACAAAAAATATTTCATGTTAAGGAAATAAATGATTAATATATAATTTTATAGACTCCATGTTTTGAGAATTTTCAAAGGAGTACCATGACAGTTTTTGAAAAATTCTTAAAACTTGACAAAAATGAAGTTTTGGCTTACAGAAATATTTTTTAAGAGCAGTCTACTAGGGATTACAAAAAAAATTATTCAAAGTTAAGAAAATAAAGGATTAACATATAATTTTATAGATTTTATTTTTTTAGAATTTTTAATGGGGTACAATCTCAGTTTTTATAAAATTCTTGAAACTTTACAAAACTTTGGTTTTAGCTTATAGAAAAAAATTTCAAGAGTATTTTACTAGGGAGTATAACAAAAAATATTCAAAATTAAGTAAATAAAATATTAACATATAATTTTACAAACTCCTTTTTTGTTAGAATTTTCAAAGGGGTACTATCTCAATTTTTTTAAAATTCTTAAAACTTGACAAAAGTCATGTTTTTGCTTACAGAAATAATTTTCATGAGTATTTTACTTGGGATTACAACAAAAAATATTCAAATTTAATGAAAAAAAGGATTAATATATAATTTTACAGACTCCATTGTTTTTAGAATTTTGAATGGGGTACAATTATAGGTTTTGAAAAATTCTTAAAACTTGATAAAAGTGAAGTTTTTCCTTACAGAAATATTTTTCAAGAGTATTTTACTAGGGAGTATAACAAAAAATATTCAAAGTTAAGGAAATAAAGGGTTAACATATAATTTTATAGACTCCATTTTTAGAGAATTTTCAAAGTGGTATAATCACAGTTTTTGAAAAATTCTTAAAACTGGACAAAAGAGAAGTTTTATATGATAGAAACAATTTTCAATGCTATTTTACTAGGGAGTAAAACAAAAAATATTCAAAGTTAAGTAAATAAAGGATTAACATACAATTTTACCGACTCCATTTTTTTAAAATTTTTAGAGAGGTATTATCATAGTTTCTGAAAAATTCTTAAAACTTGACAAAAGTATTTTACTTGGGAGTACAAAAAAAGTGTTGAAATTTAAGGTTATAAAGGATTAACATATAATAATATAAACTACATTTTTGTAGAATTTTCAAAGGGATACAATCTCAATTTTTGAAAAAATCTTAAAACTGGACAAAAGTGATGTTTTAGCTTTCAGAAACATTTTTCAAGATTATTTAACTTAGGAGTACAACAAAAAATATTTATTGATACAGACTTAAATGATTAACGTATAATTTTACTGACTCCATTTTTTGAGAATTTTCAAAGCGGTACTATGACAATTTTTTAAAAATTCTTAAAATTTGACAGAAATGAAGTTTTAGCTTACAGAAACATTTTTCAAGAGTATTTTATGAGGGAGTACAAAATAAAAGATTCAAAGTTAAGGAAATAAATGATTAACATTAATTTTACAGACTCTATTTTTTGAGATTTTTCAAAGGGGTACCATCGCAGTTTTTGAAAATTTCTTAAAACTTGACAAAAGTGATATTTTAAGCTTACATAAACAATTTTCTAGAGTATTTTACTTGGGAGGACAACAAAAAATATTCAAATTTAAGGAAATAATGGAGTAACATATAGTTTTATAGACTCCATTTTTTTGAGAATTTTCAAGGGGGTACCATCACAGTTTTTGAAAAATTCTTAAAACTTCACAAAGGTGAAGTTCTAGCGTATAGAAACATTTTTCAAGAGTATTTTACTAAGGCGTACAAAAAAAAATATTCAATGTCAATGAAATAAAGGATTAACATATAATTTTACAGATTCCATTTTTTGAGAATTTTCAAAGGGGTGCCATCACAGTTTTGAAAAATTCTTAAAACTTGACAAAAGTTAAGGTTTAGCTTACAAAAGAAAATTTCAAGAGTATTTTACTTGGGTGTACAATAAAAATATTAAAATTTAAGGAAATAAAGGATTAACATATAATTTTACATACTCGTTTTTTTTTGAGAATTTTCAAAGGGGTACCATCATAGTTTTTGAAAAATTCTTAAAACTTGACCAAAGTGATGTTTAACTTACAGAAATAATTTTTAAGAGTATTTCATTTGGGAGTACAACCAAAAATCTTCAAATTTAATAAAATAAAGAATAAACATATAATTTTACAGACTCCAGTTTTTGAAAATTTTCAAAGGGGTAGAATCATAGTTTTTGAAAATTCTTAAAACTTGACAAAAGTAATGTTTTAGCTTACAGAAATATTTTTCAAGAGTAAGTAACTTAGGCGTACAACAAAAGATATTTAATGTTAAAGAAATAAATAATTAACATATAATTTTATAGACTCCATTTTTTTTAGGATTTTCAAAGGGGCATGACAGTTATTGAAAAATTCTTAAAACTTGACAAAAATGAAGTTTTACCTTACAGAAACATTTTTCAAGAGTATTTAACAAGGGAGTACATTAATAAATATTCAAATTTAATCAAATAAAGGATTAACATATAATTTTACAAACTCCTTTTTTTGATAGATCTTAGTTTTTGAAAAATTCTTAAAACTTGACAAAAGTGATATTTTAGCTTACAAAAATAATTTTCAAGAATATTTCACTTGGGAGTACAATAAAATATATTCAAATTTCGCAAAAGAAAGGATTAACATATAATTTTACATACTCCATTTTGTGAGAATTTTCAAAGAGGTACAATCATACTTTTTGAAAAATTCTTGAAACTTAACAAATGTGAAGTTTTTTATTACAAAAATAATTTTCAAGAGTATTTTACTAGGGAGTACAATAAAAAATATTCAAAGTTAAGAAAATAAAGGATTAACATATAATTTTATAGACTCCATTTTTTAGAGAATTTTGAAAGGGGTACAGTTTTCGAAAAATTCTTAAAACTTGACAAAAGTGATATTTTAGTTTATAGAAACAATTTCTAAGAGTATTTTACTAGGGATTACAACAAAAAATATTCAAATTTTAAATAAAGGATTAACATATAATTATACCGACTCCATATTTTTAATATTTTCAAAGGGGTATTATCACAGTTTTTGAAAAATTCTTAAAACTTGACAAAATTATTTTACTTGAGAGTAAAAAAAATTGAAATTTAAGGATATAAAGGATTAACATATAATAATACAGACTCTATTTATTTAGAATTTTCAAAGGGGTACAAATCACAATTTTTGAAAAATTCTTAAAACTGGACAAAAGTGATGTTTTAGCTTACAGAACCTTTTTCAAGAATATTTAACTTAGGAGTATAAAAAAAAATATTTATTGATACAGAGATAAAGGATTAGCGTATAATTTTATTGACTACATTTTTTGAGAATTTTCAATGGGGTATCATCACAGTTTTTGAAAAATTCTTTAAACTTGACAGAAGTGAAGTTTTAGCTTATAAAAATATTTTTCAAGATTATTTTACTAGGGAGTGTAAAACAAAAGATTCAAAGTTAAGGAAATAAAGGAGTAACGTTAATTTTACAGACTCTATTTTTTGAGAATTTTCAAAGGGGTGTCATCACAGTTTTTGAAAATTTCTTAAAACTTGACAAAAGTGATATTTTATCTTTCAGAAACAATTTTCTAGAGTACTTACTTGGGAACAACAAAAATAATTAAAAGTTAAATAAATAAAGGATTAAAATATAATTTTATAAACTCTATTTTTGAGAATTTTTAAAGGGAGACCATCACATTTTAAAAATAAATTTGAAACTTGACAAATGTGATTTTTTTAGTTTATAGAAATAGTTTACAATGTTAAGGAAATAAAGGATTAACATATAATTTCACAGACTCCATTTTTGTAGAATTTTCGAATGGGTACCAGCAGAGTTATCTAAAAAATTCTTAAAACTTAAATAAAGTGATATTTTAGCTTACAGAAATAGTTTTCAAGAGTCTTTTACTTGGGAGTACAACAAAAAAATATTTAAAATTCAAGAAAAAAAGGATTGACATATAATTTTATAGACTCCATTATTTTGAGAATTTTCAAAGGAGGTACGGTACCATCACAGTTTTTTGAAAAATTCTTAAAACTTGACAAAGTGATGTCTTAGCTTATAGAAACAATTTTCAAAAGGATTTTACTTAGGAGTACAACAAAAAATATTCAAAGTTAAGGAATAAAGGATTAACATTAATTTTACAGATTCCATTTTTTGAGAATTTTCGAAAGGGTAGCATGACAGTTTTTTGAAATATTTTAAAACTTGACAAAAGTGATGTTTTAGCTAACATAACCATTTTTCAAGAGTATTTAACTGGGAAGTATAATAAAAAAATTTATTATTAAATAAATAAAGAATTAACATATTATTTTATATACTCCATTTTTGTGAGAATTTTCAAAGGGGTACCATCAAAGTTTTTGAAAAATTCATAAAACTTGACAGAAGTGAAGTTTTAGCTTACAGGACAAAAATTCAAGAGTATTTTACTAGGGAGTACAAAACAAAAGATTCAAAGTTAAGGAAATAAAAGATTAACATATAATTTTACAGAATCCATTTTTTGAGAATTTTCAAAAGGGTACCATCACAGTTTTTGAAAAAGTATTAAAACTACATAGGTGAATTTTTAGCTTACAAAAATATTTTTCAAGAGTATTTTATTAGGGAGTACACAAAAACATATTCAAAGTTTAGGAAATAAAGGATTAATACATAATTTTACAGACTCCATTTTTTCAGAATTTTCAAAGAGGTACCATCACAGTTTTTGAAAAATTCTAAAAACTTGACAAAAGCAATGTTTTAACTAATATATACAATTTTCAAAAGTATTTTACTTAGGAGTACAAAAAAAATATTCAAAATTAAGAAAATAAAGGATTAACATATAATTTTACAGACTCCATATTTTGAGAATTTTGGAAAGGGTAGCATCACAGTTTTTTGAAAAATTCTTAAAACTTGACAAAAATGATGTTTCAGCTAACAGAAACATTTTCAAGAGTATTTAAATTCGAGGTACAAAAACAATATTTAAATTTAAAGAAATAAATGATTAACATATAATTTTATAGATTCCATTTTTTGAGAATTTTCGAAGGGGTACCATCACAGTTTTTGAAAAATTGTTAAAACTTGACAGAAGTGTAGTTTCAGCTTACAAAAACATTTCTCAAGAGCATTTTACTAGGATTTAAACAAAAATATTAAAACTTAAGGAAATAAAGGATTAACATATAATTTTACAGACTCCATTTTTTGAGAATTTTGAAAAGGGTACCATCACAATTTTTGAAAAATTCTTAAAACTTGACAAAAGTGATTTTTTAGTTTATAGAAACAATTTTCAAGAGTAATTTACTTGGGAGTACAACAAAAAATATTCAAAGTTGAGGAAATAAAGGATTAACATATAATTTTACAGAGTCCATTTTTGATAATTTTCAAAAGGTTATCATCACTATTTTTTGAAAAATTCTTAAAACTTGACAAAAGTGATGTTTTAACATAAAAAAATATTTTTCAAGAGTATTTAACATGGGAGTACAACAAAGAAATATTTAAAGTTCAGGAAATAAAAGATTAACATATAATTTTATTGACTCCATTTTTGTTTGAATTTTCAAGGGGTTACCATCACAGTTTTTAAAAAATTCTTAAAACTTTACAAAAGTGAAGTTTTAGCTTATAAAAACATTTTTCAAGAGTATTTTACTAGGGAGTACAACAAAAAATATTTAATGTTAAGGAAATAATGGATTAACATATTTCTGTAGTACCTACTTCAATTTCCAAATCAAAAGGTATCAGATTTCTTGCACCTTTAGATCCTGTCTTTATAAACTATCTGCCACAATCAAAACACTAGTGGAGAAGAAAAAAATAATAATAAGATACTAGAAACTACAAACACCGATAATATACACTTTAGATTAAAGTCTAATAATTAAAACGAATATCAACCGTGGATTATGGCATTCCTTGACAATGGCGTCGTAAAGATTTTTTTCTTTTATTTCACTAGGACTCGCAAATGTAAGAGGTTACTTACGATAAAGTATTGCTGAGCATATGTATCATAGCCACAGGGACTTTTTAATTTACTTTCAACTAATTACTCATTTATATTATCCTACTTTATCTAAAGACTTAAACTTTGATGATAGATGAGTTAATTAAAATGAATAAAATAAAAGATAGAAATAAATAAATAATTCAGATTCAAGCAAGATAAGCCTCTAGTGATTCCATGGATTCGAGGGATATATACTCTTACGGTTCATATAATTTCTTTTAATGTATTACACCATATCTAATTTCTATATTTGTAGTATAATCACGAATATATCAAGATTCTCTCTCTCGAGTTAGATCTAAATGTGGATTAGATAAAACTGATTATTCTCAAGATATTATCTAACTACCAATAGTTCATAGGATTTATTCTCATCCAATAAATTTTCTCGATCTCGAAGGTTCGTATTATACATTCCTAATCCATTAACATATTAACCTCTCTCAGGTGATACCTAATTAAATACACATATGTAATTGCTAGCCAAACAATTCCACAAGATAATTATATAAAGGAAGCTTAAACGAATAAAGGAAAGGATAACATTACAAATCATAATCATATAAAGCAATAATTGTATAAATCTTAGAATCACTAATTGTTTAACTACTCATTATCAACTTGCAATCCATGGGAAATGAGTTAATAATCAGAGCTAACATCTATATAAAAGAGAAAATAATAAACCTACAAAAATTAATACTCAATGATCTTCACTTCTCTTCTCTCTGATGACTTGGTTGCTCATTCCTTATCGTATATATATTTCTAGCTATGAGAAGTGATGATCAAATATGAAAATTCATGATCTTCTTCGTTTCCATGTTAGTCCTTTGTAGGGGTTGAGTAAGGTTTCGTTTCCCCCAAAAATCTCCTTTGGAACAAGAGGATAAGTACAAATCATGATCCCCAATAATCTCCTTCAAAACAAGAGGATAAGAACAAATCGTGATCCCCGAGAATCTCCTTTGAAACGAGAGGATAAATACAAATTGTCAAATGTAAATTTTTCTGTCTAAACTTCAACAAACCCATGACGTAACAAAATATACCGAAATAATTATAAGTTCTTCACTTGCTTACATGCAATTTCCTAAAAACTATCCAGAATGACTTCGAATTATGCGTAAAGCCTATTTTTATTAATTATTTATGTGAAACAGAGATATTTGCACTGATATTTAATCTATGAATTGCATGCACTTTGAAAAATGGGTAATACAATATTGTTACTATCTTATAAGAATGAAGAATAAATGAACTTGAATTGAACAGACATAGCAATATAATATGTAATTGTTGAAAGCATGTCCCTAGGACTAGTTTTTTCTTTCTGATTTCTACACATCTTTGCTTATTTATCTCTTGATTGATTGATTCGTATATTATTTATTTTATGTTTATTAGTAAATAGATCGAAGCGCCTTTTTATTCAATCATCTAGATAAAGTAAATGATAAATTTATAATATTTGATAGTCACCAGCAATCCTTGTGGATACGACCTAGCTCGCTACAAATATATTAATTACATTGTACACTTGAGTGTGTAGATTTAGACGAACATAAGTCGTGGTAACGAAAATGAACATGGAGTTGTAGTTGGTAACCACAAATATGGTAGAATCCTGTTACTTCTTCTATTTTTTTAATGATAAAGTATGGGAATATAAAATTTGAGATATACATAGCTTAATAGAGGAGACAGGGTATTGCCACTCATAAATTAGTGAAGACAAAAATAGTGGGTTTAAATTGAATCGCTTGACCTCAGAATATTGATGAATAAAATTTATAATTGATTTTAGGTTGAGCATCCATTTGCATATGGGGCTGATGGACTGGAATTTGTCAATTCAAGCCTAATTTATTTGTCTATTTAGGTCTTTCATGAACTAATATATATTATGTGTGTGTGTGTGTATATATATATATCATTTTAGGGTTTTACACTCATGATTTAGTTAGACCTATAGTGCTAGAATTTTAAAAATATTTGGTCATTCAATATATAATCATTTGTGTTATCATATACCTCAACCCTCAAGTGTGTTCTAAAATAAAATTTAAAGTCTGACATCAAGTAAATTACAATTGATTTGACTAAATCAAATCTAAAGAAGCTTAGGAGTTCATTTTACATACTTTTCTAGTAGTTCTAAATTCTGATGTGTGTGGATTAAAGAATGTTCCTCTTCAATTAAAAATACATCCTTTGTAAAATAATAATAATAATAATAATAATAATAATAATAATAATAATAATAATAATAATAATAATATTAAATCTAGATCAATTCCAGAAAACCAACCCTAAAAAAAAAAAAACTAGCATATTTATACTTTTTCATTAAACTCATGTGATTTTGGCTAAATTCCATTGGTCAAAATTCATCAAATTGGCAAAAAAAAGACTTACTACTTTTTACAATTTTTTAAATCTTCAGGACTGATTCATGAAGACTGCAAAATGAAAATTAGTTGTATAATTTTCCACAACTAATAAATATCATTGACCATTCTAAAAAATTGATATTGCTGTCCATGTGATAAGGAATAATCACATTAATCATATTGTCCATAATAACTCATAGAAAATTTCATAATAAACACATAGTTAATGTAATTACATCGCCTATCCACTATATATATTACACAATCTATGTCACAAAACAAAGTAGAGAGAGAGAGAGAGAGAGAGAGAGAGTGGCAGAGAGAAACACTTATCCCCCAATGTAAAAACCATTCATGCAGTGATACATGTCTAATCTGCTTGACATTTTAACCGTGACTCATAATCATAATAGGGAACAACATATTAAATTTTTATAGAGTTTCGAGGTATATAAATAAGACATTCAAATTTGTTTCCATAAAGTACCTGAAAGTTGAAAGGAAGGAAGAAGGATATTGAATGAATGATGGCAGCTCCCTGAAGAATCCAAACCCTAATTTTTTTTTTATGTTTTTAATTAGTATCAATCTGTAACTAAACCATCCATTCAATATTTATATTCGGGCGTAGTCATCCTATTGGGCTCCAAGCCTCAGTTTATGGACTTCAAAATTCATGAATATTTTTATTAAGCCCATTTAACTTAATAAAATATGACCACAACTAATTCCAACTTAATTACCTGAAACACATAATAATTCAATTACTTCCATATACTTTGCATTCAAATTATAGAAGCATAATTAATAATTCTTAAACAATTAAATCACATAGGCTTGCATTGAAATAAAATAAATCATTCCACATAACATGATTATGCATATAGAAATATTCACGTTAATACATTAATTGAGTAATTTTTTATTTTTGGTGATTATTATTGTATGTTAATTGGAATATTTCTCAATATATACACTCTTTAATAATCTAACATATAAAAAATTTGTTATTTGTTTTTGTTCAATAAACAAAATAATCTAATATATGAAGAATATTTTGATTGCAATCTATTTTATCTTATATATATATATATATATATAAGTACGCGTTAAAATAGCTTTTTAAATTTGTATATGCTATTTTTATTTTTTATTATATAATATATAAAAAAGATATGTACCAATATATATATATATATATATATAAAGAGAAGTGTCAAGTTAAAATAGATTTCTCAATTTGGATATGCATTTTCATTTTTCTTTAAAAAATATATAATATCATTTTACTTATTAAACAATATTATATTATTAGTAAATAACTAATTCATTCATAATAATTTGATTTGTATAGATGTATGCCTAAATCTATATTTGTTTTGTATGAAGACTTGTACGGAAGACCATACGATCAGAATATGGAAGTGTAAATAAAGAGCTTGACATTGAGTTATGATGTAGGGATCATTATTTACAAATAAAAATTCGTGATTATTAATATTCATTAAGTTACATTAATTTCAATTTTAGATGATCATTTTAATTAGGTCAGCATAAGACAACTATACATATTAAATTTGAATTTAATTAGAGTAATTTGTTAGATAATTCCAACAATATTTTACTTGAGCTAGGCGTGTCATAAAACAAATATGTATTACGTGAATAAGCTCAAACTTTACATCACATTTTGGGTATTCCTTAAACAATTATAAGTGAAAAGATAATCTTGATATATATATATATATATATATATATATTTATTATACATAATTTTTAGATTATTATTAATTGATTTAGTAAAGATCTACTTATTAATTGACTGATTGTTTTTCTATTTTTATAATGGTATGTCAAATATGTTATATATTTTATCATCTTCATCAACAAAGGTTAGCAAATAACAAATCTAAGGGTTCACCATAAGGTAGCAACGAAAAAGTCTATTGAAAAATGAAACATACAACATGAAGTAGAAATGCCCGAAAGACTAGACATGCAACGCATATGCAAGTGGAGATCTTTGAGCTATGTGGAAAGATACTCTTGTTGATGAACTATTTATTTCACTAGAAGTTGACTGAAGCAAACAAAATTTGTCTGTATTTTGGGAGAAGAAATTATGAAGAATTTTGAAATTATTTGTATCTTAAAATTATTAAAAATAACTAAAATCAAAATATGATAAGAACATGATATGGATTTCCATACGATTAAAATATAAAATGGAAAAACTAATAACTTTAAAAGCAAAATCATACGTAAATTCATAAATGATTTGACTTGTATGAAAGTATGTCTAAATATGTATTTGTTTTGTATGAACACTCGTATGGTTTTTTATACGATAAGATTGATTGATTTGTATGAAGCATTGGTTAAATATATATTTTTTGTAAATTCATAATTGATTTGATTTGTATGAAAGTATGCCTAAATAAATATATGTTTTATATAAAGACTTGTATGGTCTTTCATACGATTAGAATGATTTGATTTGTATGAATGTGTGTCTAAATATATATTTGTTTTGTATGAAGTCTCATACCATCTTTCGAAGTTATAGAGCCTGAGACTGTACCCAACTTATAGTAATAAGTTGTCTATCTTTCAATTTTATCTCTAAACAAATTTAAAATTCCATACGGTATTTACACATAAAATCATGATTATTAATAATCATTAAGTTTCATTAAGTTAAATCCTAAGAGATATTTTAATTAGACTATCATAAAAGACAACTGTACACACTTAATTTGACTTGGTTTTACCCAATTTATTTGCTAATTTCAACAACCATCTACTTAATGTTATGCATGTTATTAGAAAAATGTGTATAACTTAAATAAACTCAAAAATTTTCTATCACCCTTTGGATATTCTGTAAACAATCTAAACAGATAATCATGATATATATATATATATATTCATCATACATAATTTTTAGATAATTGTTAATTGATTTATTAAATATCTAAATACATCAAGATCATTATATATAATTTGTACTAAAACAATAATTAATTTACGAAGGCTTATTAATTGAGTGAGTTTTTAAATATTTACAAACACTTATTAATTGATTGATTCTTTTTTTTCTATTTTTATAATGGTATGTCAAATATTTTATATATTTTATCATCTTTGTCAACAAAGGTTAGCAAATAACAAATCCAATGGTTCACCATAAGATAGCAACGAAAAAGTCTATTGAAAAATGAAACATACTATATGAAGTAGAAATGCTTGAAAGACTGGATAGACAACTCATATGCAGGTGGAGATCTTTGAGCTCTGTAGAAAGATACTCTTGTAGATGAACTATTTATTTGACTAGAAATTTTCGAAAGCAAACAAAATTGTCTGTATTTTGGGAGAAGAAATTATAAAGAATTTTGATATTATTTGTATTTTAAAATTATTAAAAAATAACTAAAATCAAAATATGAGAAGAACATGATATGGATTTCCATACGATCAAAATATAATATGGAAAAACTAATAATTTTAAAAGCGACAGCATATGTAAATTCATAATTGATTTGACTTGTATGAAAGTATATCAAAATATATATTAGTTTTGTATGAAGCTTTGGTTAAATATATCTTTTTTGTAAATTCATAATTGATTTGATTTGTTGAACGTATGACTAAATAAATATTTGTTTTATATGAAGACTTGTATGGTCTTTCATACGATTAGAATGATCTGATTTGTATGAATGTGTGTCTAAATATATTTGTTTCGTATGAAGTCTCATACCGTCTTTCGAACTTATAGAGCCTGGGACTGAACCCAACTTATAGTAATAAGTTTCCTATTTTTCACTTTGATCTCTAAACAAATTGTAAATTCTATACGGTATTTACACATATAATCATGATTATTAATAATCATTAAGTTTCATTAAGTTAAAGCTTAAGAGATATTTTAATTAGACTATCATAAAAGACATTTGTACAAATTTAATTTGACTTGGTTATACCCAATTTATTTGATAATTTCAACAACCATCTACTTAATGCTATGCATGTTATCCTAAAAATGTGTATAACTTGTATAAATTCAAACTTTACTATCACCTTTTGGATATTTCATTAAACAATCTGAACAAATAACCTTGATATATATATATATATATATTCATCACACATAAATTTTACATAATTATTAATTGATTTAGTAAAGATCTAAATAAATCAAGATTATGATATGTAATTCATACTAAAACATTAATTTATATAGTTTATCCTTTTTTTTAATTATATGGAATGTTATATATTTCACAAAATATATCATCTTCATCTATAAGCTAGTAATGTGGCTATATATAAAGAAGATTAAACATAATAAAGATTTACGAAGCTTATTAATTGATTGAGTTTTTTTTCTATTTTTATTAGGTATGTCAAATATTTTATATAATTTATCGTCTCTTGAATATATAAAAAAATATAATCACTCATAAATTTTGGATGTATATTAATTAATTGAGTAATTTTTATTTTCTGGTGATTATTATTATATGTTAATTTGGAATAATTCTCAATATATGCACTCTTTGATAATCTAATATATAAAAATTTGTTATTTGCTTTTGTTCAATAAACAAAATAATCTAATATATGAAGAATATTTTGGTTGCAACCAATTTTATCTTATATATATATATATATATATAATTATCAGTTAAAATAGATTTTTAAATTTGTATATGCTTTATTTGTTTATTTATTATATAATATATAAAAAAGACATGTACCAATATATATATATATATATAAAAAGATAAGTGTCAAGTTAAAATAGATTTCATAATTTGGATATGCTTTTTATTTTTATTTTTATAAACAATATATAATATCTTTTTAATTATTAAACAATATTATTATTATTAGTAAATAACAAATTCATCCATAATAATTTGATTTGTATAGATTTATGCGTAAATCTATATTTGTTTTGTATGAAGACTCGTATGGAAGACCATACGATCAGAACATGGAAGTGTAAATAAAGAGTTTGAGATTGAGTTATGACGTAGGGATCATTATTTACAAATAAAAACTCATGTTTATTAATATTCATTAAGTTATATTAATTTCAATATTAGATGATCATTTTAATTAGGCCAACATAAGACAACTATACATATTGAATTTGAATTGTATTAGAGTAATTTGTTAGATAATTCCAACAATGTTTTACTTGGGATAGGAGTGTCATAAAAAAAAATGTATTACGTGAATAAGCTCAAACTTTACATCACACTTTGGGTATTCGTTAAACAATTGTTAGTGATAAGATAATCTTGACATATATATTTATTCATTATATATAACTTTTAGATTATTATTAATTGATTTAGTAAAGATTTAAATAAATCCAGATCATTATATATAATTTGTACTAAAACATTTATTAATTTACGAAGGCTTATTAATTGAGTGAGTTTTTAAATATTTACGAACACTTATTAATTGATTAATTTTTTTTCTATTTTTATAATGGTATGTCAAATATTTTTATATTTTATCATCTTCGTCAACAAATGTTAGCAAATAATAAATCTAATGGTTCACCATAAGATAGCAACAAAATAGACTATTGAAAAATGAAACATAATATATGAAGTAGAAATGCCCGAAAGAGTAGACATACAACGCATATGCAAGTGGAGATATTTGAGCTGTGTTGAAAGATACTCTTGTTGATGAATTATTTATTTGACTAAAAGTTGACTGAAGCAAGCAATATTTGTCTGTATTTTTGGAGAAGAAATTATGAAGAATTTTGAAATTATTTGTATTTTAAAATTATTTAAAAAAATAACCAAAATCAAAATATGATAAGAACATGATATGGATTTCCATACGATCAAAATATAATATTGAAAAACTAATAATTTTAAAAGTCAAATCATATGTAAATTCATAATTGATTTGACTTGTATGTAAGTATGTCTAAATATGTATTTGTTTTGTATGAAGACTCGTATGTTTATTTATACGATAAGAATGATTGATATGCATGAATCTATGGTTAAATATATATTTTTTTGTAAATTCATAATTGATTTGATTTATTTGGAAATATGCCTAAATAAATATTTGTTTTATATGACGCCTTGTATGGTCTTTCATACGATAAGAATGATTTGATTTGTATGAATGTGTGTCTAAATATATATTTATTTTGTATGAAGTTTCATACCGTCTTTTGAAGTTATAAAGCCTGGGACTGAACCCAACTTGTAGTAATAAGTTTCCTATTTTTTAATTTAATCTCTAAAAAAATTGAAAATTACATACAGTATTTACACATAAAATCATGATTATTAATAATCATTACGTTTCATAAAGTCAAATTTTAAAAGATATTTTAATTAGACTATCATAAAAGATACCTGTACACATTTAATTTGACTTGGTTTTACCCAATTTATTTGATAATTTCAACAACATCTACTTAATTCAATGCATGTTATCAGAAAAATGTGTTTAACTTGAATAAACTCAAACTTTACTATAAGCTTTTGGATATTCTTTAAACAATCTGAATAGATAATCTTGAAATATATATATATATATTCAGCATACATAATTTATAGATAATTAATAATTGATTTAGTTAAGATATAAATAAATTAAGATTATGATATGTAATTCATACTAAAATATAAATTTATTTACGTTATCTTTTTTTTCTTAATTATATGGAATGTAATATATTTCACAAAATATATCATATTCATCTATGAGCTAGTAATACGGCTATATATAAAGAAGATTAAATAAAATAAAGATTTACGAAGTTTATTAATTGATTGAGTTTTTTTCTATTTTTATTATGATATGTCAAATATATTATATAATTCATCGTCTCTTGAATATATAAAACAAATATCGTCATTCATAAATTTTGGATATATATTAATTAATTGAGTAATTTTATTTTGTGGTGATTATTATTGTATATTAATTTGGAATATTTTTCAATATATGCACTCTTTAACAATCTAATATATAAAAATTTAGTTATTTATTTTTCTTCAATAAAAACAATAATCTAATATATGAAGAATATTTTGATTGCAATTATTTTTTCTTATATATATATATATATATATATAAGTGTCAGTTAAAATAGATTTTTAAATTTGTATATGTTTTTTATAATTATATAATATATAAAAAGACATGCACCAATATATATATATATATATATAAAGAGAAGTGTAAAGTTAAAATAGATTTCTGAATTTGGATATGCTTTTTCTTTTTTTAAACAATATATAATATCCTTTTAATTATTAAATAATATTACTATTATTAGTAAATAACTAATTCATCCATAATGATTCGATTTGTATAGATGTATGCCTAAATCTATATTTTTTTTGTATGAAAACTCGTATGGAAGACCATACGATCAGAACATGGAAATGTAACTACTAAGCTTGAGATTGAGTTATGACGTATGAATCATTATCTACTAATAAAAAATCATGATTATTAATATTCATTAAGTTACATTAATTTCAATCTTAGATGATCATTTTAATTAGGCTAGCATAAGACAACTATGCATATTGAATTTGAATTGAATTAGAGCAATTTGTTAGATAATTCCAACAATTTTTTACTTCGGTTATGCGTATAATAAAAAAAGAAATATGTATTACATGAATAAGCTCAAACTTACATCACATTTTGAGTATTCCTTAAATAATTGTTAGTGATAAGATAATCTTGATATATAAATATATATATTCATTATACATAAATTTTAGTTTATTATTAATTGATTTAGTAAAGATCTAAATAAATCAAGATCATTATATATAATTTGTACTAAAATACTAATTAATTTACGAAGGCTTAAAAATTGAGTGAGCTTTTAAATAATGACAAACACTTATTAATTGATTGATTTTTTTTCTATTTTTATACTGGTATGTCAAATATTTTATATATTTTATCATCTTCGTCAACAAAGGTTAACAAATAACAAATCTAATGGTTCACCATAAGATGACAACGAAAAAGTGTATTGAAAAATGAAACATACTATATGAAGTAGAAAAGTCTGAAAGACTAGACATACAACGCATATGCAAGTGGACATCTTTGAGTTGTGTGGAAAGATACTCATGTTGATGAACTATTTATTTCACTAGAAGTTGATTGAAGCAAACAAAAATCTTCGCTATTTTGGGACAACAAATTATAAAGAATTTTGAAATTATTTGTATTTTAAAATTATTAAAAAATAACTAAAATCAAAATATGATAAGAATATGATATGGATTTTCATACGATCAAAATATAATATGGAGAAACTAATAATTTTTATACGATAAGAATGATTGATTTGTATGAAGCATTGGTTAAATATATATTTTTTGTAAATTCATAATTGATTTGGTTTGTATGAAAGTATGCCTAAATAAATATTTGTTTTGTATGAAGACTTGTATGGTCTTTCATACGATTAGAATGATTTGATTTGTATGAATGTGTGTCTAAATATATATTTATTTTGTATGAAATCTCATAACGTCTTTCGAAGTTATGGAGCCTCGGACTGAACCCAACTTATAGTAATAAGTTTCCTATTTTTCAATTTGATCTCAAAAGAAATTGAAAATTTTATACGGTATTTACATATAAAATCATGATTATTAATAATCACTAAATTTCATTAAGTTAAATCTTAAGAGTTATTTTAATTAGACTATCATAAAGATAATTATACACATTTAATTTGACAGGGTTTTACCCAATTTAATTGATAATTTAAACAACTATCTACTTAATGATATGCATGTTCTCAGAAAAATATGTATAATTTGAATAAACTCAAAATTTACTATCACCTTTTGGATTTTTTTTAAACAATCTGAACAGATAATCTTAATATATATATATATATATATATTCATTATACATAATTTTTAGATAATTATTAATTAATTTAGTAAAGATCTAAATAAATCAAGATTATGATATGTAATTCATACTAAAACTTTAATTTATTTACTTAATTCTTTTTTTTAATTGTATGGAATGTTATATATTTCACAAAATATATCATCTTCATCTATGAGCTAGTAATATGGCTATATATAAAGAAGATTAAACATAATAAAGATTTACGAAGCTTATTAATTGATTGAGTTTTTTTCTATTTTGATTATGGTTTGTCAAATATTTTATATAATTTATCGTCTCTTGAATATATAAAAAAATATCATCATTCATAAACTTTGGATATATATTAATTAATTGTAACATCCCAAAATCACTTTTAGAATATTACGACTACTTCGCCTTCTAAAACCGCGATTAAATTTTTTTTTTCTACAACCAATCACAAGAAAAATTCTGAATCATTGTTGAAAAATCAAAAACAAAAATATCATGTACTTGTTCATCAAACCACTGTAAAATAAATAATAAAGTAATTTAAAAGCGAAACAAAATTCTTTTATATTTATGGAATAAACGAAAAATTTTAAACTTTAAATGTGGCAACAACACAGTCTACAGGTCGGCTTCACAGCATAGCTCACTCGTCCTTGACTTTCTTACCTGAAATGGTAAGGGGGTGAGTGTTGGATAACACTCTATGGGCTAACTCTTTTACCCACAAGAGCACATATACATGAGAGCATAATAATTTACATCGTATAGAGGCACCTGGTACACTAAAGCACTTCACATATAACCATAAATCATGAACCTTGTAATATGTATACTATTTACTTATTATAGTACACATAAGAGCATATCAATCTTGCTTGGGACCACTTTGTCCCGCTCGAGCATCATGAGTTCGGGAGCTACCTGAAGTGATCTTTCGATTAGAATCTTGTACGGGTCAGACCCGCGAATCTCAGCCATATCTATGTACGATATTATCCGTATATCTACCCATTGTGCGACTTTACCGCAAATCTTGCATATAAGACATCACATATGTATGTCAAACATTCTCTTTATAGAATCATGTCATCAAACCATCATCATGTCACATTTAGCATTCACAATACCAACACATATCATAAATCATTGCCATATAAACATGTACATTTCTCTAGAGGGTAATTAAACAAATCACAACACACGATTAGTATGAGAGTATCACCCATTTCTAATAGTAGTAGGGATGGTATCTACAATTATGTATGGTCCTAAACCCGAGGTCTCCGGAGCTCGTAAAATAGGGATGAATTATTCACTATTAACCCCTTAACTAGATAAAATCTTAATCTGTAAAATATTAAGATGCAAGTGCCTTTTTGAGAGGATTTACTATTATTTTGGATTTTTGAAACCGAAATAACTAAAGCTGTAGATCCTGCCCAACCGTAGGACAAATATCATAACTCCTAAAATATAAACTAGATGGTCTTGAATTTTTTTTTTTCGAAAGATGAATAATACTTATAGGAACAAAATATTAAAAATTGAAGATTTATGGATAACTACAAACCTATATTTCGAATTTTCAAATCAGAACCATAACAGTTTATAAATTTGGATCTAGAGTAATAGAAAATTCATATAAAATAAAATAGATGCCCAATTGATCTAAAATTTTAAAAGTGAATTAAAATTATAGGAATGGAAGAAATATTCAAATTTTAAGGGATTTAAATATGTATAAGAACATATTTTGAATTTTTCAATCATAAACGATGGAATTTGTAAACCTGGATAGCAAGTGGTAGAAAATTCGTATAAAATAGAATACATGTCTAATCTACTTGAAATTTAAATTGTGACTCATAATCATAATAGGGAACAATATTAAAATTTCATAGAGTTTCAAGATATATAAATAAGACTTTTGAATTTGTTTCCATAAAGTACCTGAAAATTGAAAGGAAGGAAGATGGATCTTGAATGAATGATGGTGGCTCCCTGGAGAATCCAAACCCTAATTTTTTTTTTTTTTTATGACTATTAATCTGTAATTAAAGTATCCATCCTATATTTATATCCAAGCTTAGTCATCCGATTGGGCTCCGGGCATCAGTTTATGGACTTTAAAATTCATGAATATTTTTATTAAGCCCATTTAACTTAATAAAATGTGACCACAACAAATAACAACTTAATTACCTTAAGAACATAATAATTCAATTAATTCTATATAAAAGTATCAGTTAATATAGCTTTTTAAATTTGTATATGATTTTTTTTTATTATATAATATATAAAAAAGACATCTACCAATATATATGTATATATAAATAAAGAGAAGTGCCAAGTTAAAATAGATTTCTAAATTTGGATATGCTTTTTCTTTTTTTAAACAATTTATTATATCCTTTTAATTATTAAACAATATTATTATTAGTAGTAAATAACTAATTCATCCATAATGATTTGATTTGTATAGATGTACGCCTAAATCTATATTTGTATGAAGACTCGTATGGAAGACCATACGATCAAAACATGGAAGTGTAAATAAAGAGCTTGAGATTGAGTTATGACGTATGGATCATTATTTACAAATAAAAACTCATGATTATTAATATTCATAAAGTTACATTAATTTCAATCTTAGATGATCATTTTAATTAGGCCAGCATAAGACAACTATACATATTGAATTTGAATTGTATTAGAGTCATTTGTTAGATAATTCCAACAATGTTTTACTTAGGCTAGGCGTGTCATAAAAAAAATATGTATTACGTGATTAAGCTAGAACTTTACATCACATTTTGAGTATTCATTAAACAATTGTTAGTGATAAGATAATCTTGATATATATATATATATATTTATTATACATATTTTTATATAATTATTAATTGTTTTAGTAAAGATCTAAATAAATCAAGATCATTATATATAATTTGTACTAAAACATTAATTAATTTACGAAGCGTTATTAATTGAGTGAGTTTTTAAATATTTACAAACACTTATTAATTGATTGGTTTTTTTTTCTATTTTTATGATGATATCTCAAATATTTTATATATTTTATCATCTTCATCAACAAAGGTTAGCAAATACAAATCTAATGGTTCACCTTAAGTTAGCAACGATAAAGTCTATTGAAAAATAAAACATACTATATGAAGTAGAAATGACCGAAAGATTAGATATACAACGCATATGCAAGTAGAGATCTTTGAGCTGTGTGGAAAGATACTCATGTTTAGAACAATTTATTTGACTAGAAGTTGACTGAAACAAACAAAATTTGTGTGTATTTTAGGAGAAGAAATTATGAAGAATTTGGAAATTATTTGTATTTAAAAATTATTAAAAAATAACTAAAATCAAAATATGATAAGAACATGATATGACTTGTATGAAAGTATGTCTAAATATGTATTTGTTTCGTATGAAGACTCGTATGGTTTTTTTATACGATAAGAATGATTGATTTGTATGAGGCTTTGGTTAAATATATGTTTTTTGTATATTCATAATTGTTTTGATTTGTATGAGAGTTTGCCTAAATAAATATTTGTTTTATATGAAGACTTGTATGGTCTTTTATAGGATTAGAATGATTTGATATATATGAATGTGTGTCTAAATATATATTTGTTTTGTATGAAGTCTCATACCGTCTTTCGAAGTTATAAAGCCTGGGACTGAACCCAACTTATAGTAATAAGTTTCCTATCTTTCAATTTGATCTTTAAACAAATTGAAAATTCCATACGGTATTTACACATAAAATCATAATTATTAATAATCATTAAGTTTCATTGAGTTAAAAATTAAAAGATATTTTTATTAGACTATCATAAAAGACAACAGTACAAATTTAATTAGACTTGATTTTACCAATTTATTTGATAATTTTAACAACCATCTACTTAATGCTATGCATGTTATCAGAAAAATGTGTAAAACTAGAATAAACTCAAACTTTACTATCACCTTTTGGATATTCTTTAAACAATATGAACATATAATCTTGATATATATATATATATATATATATTCCTCATATATAATTTATAGATAATTATTAATTGATTTAGTTAAGATATAAATAAATCAAGATTATGATATGTAATTCATACTAAAACATTAATTTATTTATGTTATCCTTTTTTTTTAATTATATGAAATGTTATATATTTCAAAAAATATATCATCTTCATCCATGAGCTAGTAATATGGCTACATATAAAGAAGATTAAACATAATAAAGATTTACTAAGCTTATTAATTGATTGAGTATTTTTTCTATTTTTGTTATGGTATGTCACATATTTTATATAATTTATCGTCTCTTAAATATAAAAAAAAATATAATCATTCATAAATTTTGAATATATATTAATTAATTGAGTAATTTTTGTTTTGTGGTGATTATTATTGTATGTTAATTTGGAATAATTTTCAATATATGCACTCTTTAATAATCTAATATTTAAAATTTTGTTATTTGTTTTTGTTCAATTAATAAAATAATCTAATATATGAAGAATATTTTGATTGCAATTATTTTTTCTTATATATATATATATATATATATAACTGTTGGTTAAAATAGCTTTTTAAATTTGTAAATAATTTTTTTGTTTTTTCATTATATAATATATAAAAAAGACATGTACCAATATATATATATATATATATAAAGAGAAGTGTCCAGTTAAAATAGATTTTTAAATTTGGATATTCTTTTCTTTTTTTAAACAATATAAAATATCTTTTTAATTGTTAAACAATATTATTATTAGAAGTAAATGTATATTTCATCCATAATGATTTGATTTGTATAGATGTATGCCTAAATCTATATTTGTTTTGTATGAAGACTTGTATGGAAGACCATACGATCAGAATATGGAAGTGTAAATAAAGAGCTTGACATTGAGTTATGATGTAGGGATCATTATTTACAAATAAAAATTCATGATTATTAATATTCATTAAATTACATTAATTTCAATCTTAGATGATGATTTTAATTAGGCCAGCATAAGACAACTATACATATTGAATTTGAATTGAATTAAAGTAATTTGCTAGATAATTCCAATAATGTTTTACTTGGGTTTGGCGTGTAGTAAAAAAAAATGTATTATGTGAATAAGTTCGAACTTTACATCACATTTTGGGTATTCCTTAAACAATTGTTAGTGATAAGATAATCTTGATAATATATATATATATATATTCATTATGCATAATTTTTAGATTATTATTTTTTGATTTAGTAAAGATCTACATAAATCAAGATCATTATATATCACATGTACTAAAATATTAATTAATTTATGAAGGCTTATTAATTGAGTGAGTTTTTAAATATTGACAAACACTTATTAATTGATTGATTTTTTTTTTTCTACTTTTATAATGGTATGTCAAATATTTTATATATTTTATCATCTTCGTCAACAAAGTTTATCAAATGATAAATTTAATGGTTCACTATAAGATAACAACGAAAATATCAATTGAAAAATGAAACATACTATATGAAGTGGAAATGCCCGAAAGACTAGACATACAACGCATATGCAAGTGGAGATCTTTGAACTGTGTGAAAAGATACTCTTGTTGATGAACTATTTATTTGACTAGAAGTTGACTAAAGCAAACAAAATTTGTCTGTATTTTGGGAGAAGAAATTATGAAGAATATTTAAATTATTTGTAATTTAAAATTATTTTAAAATAACTAAAATCAAAATATGATAAGAACATGATATGGATTTCCATACGATCAAAATATAAAATGGAAAAACTAATAATTTTAAAAGTGAAAGTATATGTAAATTCATAATTGATTTGACTTGTCTGACTGTATGTTTAAATATATTTTTGTTTTGTATGAAGAGTCGTATAGTTTTTTATACGATAAGAATCATTGATTTGTATGAAGCTTTGGGTAAATATATATTTTTTGTAAATTCATAATTGATTTGATTGTATGAAAGTATGCCTAAGTAAATATTTGTTTTATATGAAGACTTGTATAGCCTTTCATACGATTATAATGATTTGATTTGTACGAATATGTGTCTAAATATATATTTGTTTTGTATGAAATCTCATACCGCCTTTCTAAGTTATGGAGCTTGGGACTGAACCCAACTGAATTTGATCTCTAAACCAATTGAATTTTACATACGGTTCTTACACATAAAATCATGATTATTAATAATTATTAAGTTTATTAAGTTAAATCTTAAGAGACATTTCAATTAGACTATCATAAAAGACAACTTTACACATTTAATTTGACTTCGTTTTACCCAATTTATTTGATAACTTAAACAAGTATCTTCTTAATGTTATGCATGTTATTAGAAAAATGTGTATAATTTGAATAAACTCAAACTTTGATAATTTTTAGATAATTATTAATTATTACTGAACAGATAATCTTGTTTTATATATATATATATATATATATATTCATCATATATAATTTTTAGATAATTATTAATATATTTAATAAAGATCTAAATAAATCAAGATTATGATATGTAATTCATACTAAAATATTAATTTATTTACTTTGTCATTTTTTTTCATTATATGGAATGTTATATATTTCACAAAATATATCATATTCATCTATGAGCTAGTAATACATCTATATATAAAGAAGATTAATCAAAATAAAGATTTACGAAGCTTATTAATTGATTGAGTTTTTTTCTATTTTTATTATGGTATGTCAAATATTTTATATAATTTATCGTCTCTTGAATATATATAAAAAATATCATTATTCATTATAGACTTCATAATTCATGAATATTTTTATTAAGCCCATTTAACTTAATAACATGTGACCACAACAAATTCCAACTTAATTACCTAAAGCACATAATAATTCAATTAATTCCATATAAAAGTATCAGTTAAAATAGCTTTTTAAATTTGTATATGCTTTTTTTGTTCTTTTATGATATAATATATAAAAAAGATATTTTTTATATATACCAATATATATATATATATATATAAAGTGAAGTGTCAAGTTAAAATAGATTTCTAAATTTGGATATGCTTTTTCTTTTTTTAAATAATTTATAATATCCTTTTAATTATTAAACAATATTATTATTATTATTATTATTATTATTATTATTAGTAGTAGTAGTAGTAGTAGTAGTAGTAGTAAATAACTAATTCATCCATAATGATTTCATTTGTATAGATGTACACCTAAATCTATATTTGTTTTGTATTAAGACTCGTATGGAAGACCATACGATCAAAACATAGAAGTGTAAATAAAAAGCTTGAGATTGAGTTATGATGTAGGGATCATTATTTGTAAATAAAAACTCATGATTATTAATATTCATTAAGTTACATTTTTTCAAACTCAGATGATCATTTTAATCAAGCCAGCAATACATATTGAATTTGAATTGAATTAGAGTAATTTGTTAGATAATTCCAACAATGTTTTACTTAGGCTAGGAGTGTCATAAAAAAAATATGTATTACGTGAATAAGCTCAAACTTTACATCACATTTTGGGTATTCTTTAAACAATTGTTAGTGATAAGATAATCTTGATATATATATATATATGTATATTCATTATACATAATTTTTAGATTATTATTAATTGATTTAGTAAAGATCTAAATAAATCAAGATCATTAGATATAATTTTTACTAAAACATTAATTAATTTAAGAACGCTTATTAATTGAGTGAGTTTTTAAATATTTACAAACACTTAGTAATTGATTGATATTTTTTCTATTTTTATTATGGTATGTCTTCAAATATTTTACATATTTTATCATCTTCGTCAAGAAAGGTTAGCAAATAACAAATCTAATGGTTCATCCTAAGATTGCAACGAAAAAGTCTATTGAAAAATGGAACATACTATATGAAGTAGAAATGCCCAAAAGACTAGACATATAACGCATATGCAAGTGGAGATCTTTCAGCTGTGTGGAAAGATACTCTTGTTGATGAACTATTTATTTGACAAGAAGTTGACTGAAGCAAACAAAATTTATATGTATTTTGGGAGAAGAAATTATGAAGAATTTGGAAATTATTTGTATTTTAAAATTATTGAATAATAACTAAAATAAAAATATGATAAGAACTTGATATGGATTTCCATACGATCAAAATATAATAAGGAAAAACTAATAATTTTAAAAGCCAAAGCATATGTAAATTCATAATTGATTTCACTTGTATGAAAGTATGTGTAAATATTTAATTGTTTTGTATGAAGACTCATATGGTTTTTTATACGATAAGAATGATTGATTTGTATGAAGCTTTGGTTAAATATATATTTGTATGAAATTATGTCTAAATAAATATTTGTTATATATGAAGACTTGTATGGTCTTTCATACGATTAGAATGATTTGATTTGTATGAATGTGTGTCTAAATATATATTTATTTTGTACGAAATCTCACACCATCTTTCGAAGTTATAGAGCTTGGGACTGACCCCAACTTGTAGTAATAAGTTTTCTATTTTTCAATTTGATCTTTAAACAAATTGAAAATTTCTTACGATATTTACACATAAAATCATGATTATTAATAATCATTAACTTTTATTAAGTTAAATCTCAAGAGATATTTTCATTAGACTATCATAAAAGATAAATGTACACATTTAATTTGACTTGGTTTTACCTAATTTATTTAATAGTTTTAACAACCATCTACTTAATGCTATGCATGTTATCAGAAAAATATTTATACCTTGAATAAACTCAAACTTCACAATCACCTTTTAGATATTCTTTATACAATATGAACAGATAATCTTGATATATATATATATATATATTCATCATACATAATTTTTAGATAATTATTAATTGATTTGTAAAGATCTAAATAAAACAAGATTATGATATGTAATTCATACTAAAACATTAATTTATTTACTTTATCCTTTTTTTAAATTATATGGAATGTTATATATTTCACAAAATATATCATCTTCATGTATGAGCTGGTAATACGGCTATATATAAAGAAGATTAAACATAATACAGATTTACGAAGCTTATTAATTGATTGAGTTTTTTTCTCTAATTTATTATGGTAAGTCAAATATTTTATAAAATTTATCGTTTCTTGAATATATAAAAAAAATATCATCATTCATAAATTATATATATATATATTAATAAATTGAGTAATTTTAATTTTGTGGTGATTATTATTGCATGTTAATTTGGAATATTTCTCAATATATGCACTCTTCAATAATCTAATATATAAAAAATTTGTCAGATATTTTTTTCAATAAACAAAATAAACTAATATATGAAGAATATTTTAATTGCAATCTATTTTATCTTATATATATATATATATAATGTATCAGTTGAAATAGCATTTTATATTTGTATATGCTTTTTTTGCTATTTTGTTATGTAATATATAAAAAATATATGCACCAATATATATATATATATATATATATATATATATAAAGAGAAGTGTCAAGTTAAATTGATTTCTAAATTTAGATATGTTTTTTCTGTTTTTTTAGACAATATATAAATTCTTTTAATTATTAAACAATATTATTATTATTAGTAAATAACTAATTCTTCCATAACGATTTGATTTGTATGAATGTGTTTCTAAATATATATTTAATTTTTATGAAGTCTCATACTATCTTTTGAAGTTATAGAGCCTGGGACTAAATCCAACTTATAGTAATAAAATTTTTATTTTTCAATTTAATCTCTAAACAAATTGAAAATTCCATATGGTATTAACACATAAAATATTGATTATTAATAATCATTAAGTTTCATTAAAAATATTGTTATTTGTTTTTGTTCAATAAACAAAATAATCTAATATATGAAGAATATATATATATATATATATATATATAAGTATCAGTTAAAATAACTTTTTAATTTTGTATATGCTTTTTTTGTTTTTTTATTATATAATATATAAAAATATATTTACCAATATATATATAAAGAGAAGTGTCAAGTTAAAATAGATTTCTAAATTTTGATATGCTTTTTCTTTTTTTTAAACAATATAAAATATCATTTTAATTATTAAAAAATATTTTAATTATTAGTAAATAACTAATTCATCCATAATAATTTGATTTGTATAGATGTATGCCTAAATCTATATTTGTTTTGTATGATGGAAGACCAAACGATCAGAACATGGAAGTGTAAATAAAGAGCTTGAGATTGAGTTATGACGTAGGGATCATTATTTACAAATAATAACTCATGATTATTAATATTTATTAAGTTACATTAATTTCAATCTTATATGATCATTTTAATTAGGCTAGCATAACACAACTATACATATTGAATTTGAATTGAATTAGAGTAATTTGTTAGATAATTCCAAAATTGTTTTACATGGCTAGGCGTGTCATAAAAACAAATATATATTATGTGAGTAAACTCAAACTTTACACCACATGTTAGGTATTCCTTAAACAATTGTAAGTGATAAGATAATGTTGATATATATATATATATATATTAATTTTACATAATTTTTAGATCATTATTAATTTATTTAGTAAAGATCTAAATGAAACAAAATCATTATATATAATTTGTACTAAAACATTAATTAATTTACGAAGGCTTATTAATTAAGTGAGTTTTTAAATATTTACAACTCTTATTAATTGATTGATTTTTTATTTTTTTTATAACGATATGTTAACTATTTTATATATTTTATCATCTTCGTCAAAGGTTAGCAAATAACAAATCTAATGGTTCACCATAAGATAGCAACGAAAAAGTCTATTGAAAAGTGAAACATACTATATGAAGTATAAATGCCCGAAAGACAAGACATACAACACATATGCAAGTGGAGATCTTTGAACTGTGTGGAAACATACTCTTGTTGATGAACTATTCATATGACCAGAAGATGACTGAAGCAAATATAATTGTCTGTATTTTGGGAGAAGAAATTATGAAGAATTTTGAAATTATGTGTATTTTAAAATTATTAAAAAAATAACTAAAATCAAAATATGATAAGAACATGATTTGTATTTCCATATGATCAAAATATAATATGGAAAAACTAATAAATTTAAAACCGAAAGCATATGTAAATTCATAATTGATTTGACTTGTCTGAAAGTATGTCTAAATATGTATTTGTTTTGTATGAAGAATCATATGGTTTTTTATACGATCAGAATCATTGATTTGTATAATTTCGACAACCATCTACTTAATGCTATGCATGTTATCAGAAAAACGTGTATAAATTTAATAAACTCAAACTTTCCTATCACCTTTTGTATATTCTTGAAACAATCTAAACAATAATCTTGATATATATATATATATATTCACATAATTTTTAGATAATTATTAATTGATTTATTAAAGATCTAAATAAATCAAGATTTTAATATGTAATTCATAGTAAAACATCATTTTATTTACTTTATGCCTTTTTTTAATTACATGGAATGTTATATATTTCACAAAATATATGATGTTATCTATGAGCTAGTCATACGGCTATATATAAAGAAGATTAAACATAATAAAGATTTACGAAGCTTATTCATTGATTAAGTTTCTTCTATTTTTATTATGGTATGTCAAATATTTTATATAATTTATTGTTTCTTGAATATATAAAAAAATATCATCATTCATAAATTTTGGATATATACTAATTAATTGAATAATTTTTATTTTGTGGTGATTATAATTTAATGTTAATTTGGAATATTTTCAACATATCACTCTTCAATAATCTAATATATAAAAAAATTGTTATTTTTTTTCTTCAATAAAGAAAATAATCTAATATATGAATAATATTTTGATTGCAATCTATTTCATCTTATATATATATATATATAAGTATCAGTTAAAATAGCTTTTGAAATTTATTTGTGCTTTTTTTGTTTTTTTATTATATGGTACATAAAACAGACAAGTACCACAATATATAAATAAAGAGAAGTGTCAAGATAAAATAGATTTCTAAATTTGGATATGCTTTTTCTTTTGTTTAAATAATATATAATATCCTTTTAATTATTAAACAATATTATTATTATTAGTAAATAACTAATTCATCCATAATGATTTGATTTGTATAGATGTATGTCTAAATCTTTATTTGTTATGTATGAAGACCTATATGGAAGACCATACGATCAGCACTAGTGATGTTAATAGGGCTGAGGCCTGCCAGGCCAGCCCGTTTAACCCAAAAAAAATAGGTTTAGGGCCCAACGTTTTCAGCCCGTTTGACATTTGGGCTTTTTAGCTCGGACCATTAGACCCACGGGCTAAGCGGGTCGGTCCACGGGTTAATCGGGCTGGCCCGCGGGCTGCCTTCAATTTTTTTTAATTTTTATTAATAGAGAAGAAGCTTCGGTAATGCTGTCTGTCTAACATATATACATGAGGATTGCCCCATTTTGAAATCCTCTGCATATTAAGTGTGGGAACAGGCTCACAGGCACACATATAATACCTACCTTAGTTTTATGTTAATATATACATAATCTTATATATATATAAACATGTAATATATACATATAATAATATAATAGATAATTATATTATTATATTAATATATACTACATATGTATACTATGATATACATATATAATATTATAATAATTTAATTAATATTAGTAATATATTATAATATATATGCATTATATTATAGAATGTGATAGATTTGTAATTCAGTGATTATTTTTTTGTATAATGAGTAGAAATTTATTGTAATTTTATATTTTGTCTTTTCTTATATTAGAATTAGCCTCCATTTAGCCCCCACCGCATCACGTGAGTCCGCCGCATCTTTCACCTAAGTCACCATTTGTTTTTTGCTCATAGCCCGATAGTAGCCTGATTAGCCTGAAACCCGTTAGGGTTAGGGTTAGGTTCATGATATTGTTAGCCTGTTTAAACTGGCTCGATTAGCCCGAGGACCGATTAGCCCGAAACCTGATAGGGCTAGCCCGAAACCGCTAGGGCTAGCCCGATTAACATCCCTAATCAACACATTAAAGTGTAAATAAAGAGCTTGAGATTGAGTTTTGACGTAGGGATCATTATTTCAAAATAAAAACTAATGATTGTTAATATTCATTAAGTTAAATTAATTTCAATCTTAGATGATCATTTTAATTAGGCCAGTATAAGACAACTATACATATTGAATTTGATTTGAATTAGAGTAATTCGTTAGGTAATTCCAACAATGTTTTACTTGGACTAGGCGTGTCATAAAAAAAATATGTATTACGTTAATAAACTCAAACTTTACATCTCTTTTTGGTATTCAATTGTTAATGATAAGATAATCTTGATATATATATATATATATATATATTCATTATACATAATTTTTAGATTATTATTAATTGATTTAGTAATGATCTAAATAAATCAAGATCATTATATATAATTTGTACTAAAACATTAATTAATTTACGAACGCTTATTAATTGAGTGAGTTTGTAAATATTTACAAACAATTAGTAATTGAATGATATTTTTCTATTTTTATAATGGTATGTCAAATATTTTATATATTTTATCATCTTCATCAACCAAGGTTAGCAAATAACAAATCTAATGGTTCATCATAAGATAGAAACGAAAAAGTCTATTGAAAATGATACATACTATATGAAGTAGAAATGCCCGAAAGACTAAACATAGAACGCATATGCAAGTGGAGATCTTTCAGCTGTGTGAAAATATACTCTTGTTGATGAACTATTTATTTGACAAGAAGTTGACTGAAGCAAAAAAAAAAAAAAAATTATCTGTATTTTGGGAGAAGAAATTATGAAGAATTTTGAAATTATTTGTATTTTAAAATTATTAAATAATAACGAAAATCAAAATATGAGAAGAACATGATATGGATTTCTATATGATCAAACTATAATAAGGAAAAACTAATAATTTTAAAAGCCAAAGCATATGTAAATTCATAATTGATTTGACTTGTATGAAAGTATATGTAAATACGTATTTGTTATGTATGAAGACTCGTATGGTTTTGTATACGATAAGAATGATTGATTTGTATGAAGCTTTGGTTAAATATATATTGTTTGTAAATTCATAATTGATTTGATTTGTATGAAATTATGTCTAAATAAATATTTGCTATATATAAAGACTTGTATGGTCTTTCATACGATTAGAATGATTTGCTTTGTATGAATGTGTGTCTAAATATATATTTGTTTTGTATGAAATCTCATACCATCTTTCGATGTTATAGAGCTTGGGACTGAACCCAACTTATAGTAATACGTTTTCTATTTTTCAATTTGATCTTTAAACAAATTGAAAATTTCATACAGTATTTAAACATAAAATCATGATTATTAATAATCATTAAGTTTTATTAAATAAAATCTGAAGATATATTTTCATTAGACTATCATAAAAGACAAATGTACACAGTTAATGTGACTTGGTTTTACCTAATTTATTTAATAATTTCAACAACCATCTACTTAATGCTATGCATGTTATCAGAAAAATGTGTATAACTTGCCTAAACTCAAACTTCACAATCACCATTCAGATATTCTTTAAATAATGTGAACAGATAATCTTGATATATATATATATATATATATATACTTTGGATCCTAGGTTTTGTAGATAATTTTTAGATAATTATTGATTGATATGTAAAGGTCTAAATAAAACAAGATTATGATATGTAATTCATACTAAAATATTACTTTGTTTACTTTATCCTTTTTTTAAATTATATGGAATGTTATATATTTCACAAAATATATCATCTTCATCTATGAGCTAGTAATATGGCTATATATAAAGAAGAATAAATATAATAACGATTTACGAAGCTTACTAATTGATTGAGTTTTTTTTCTATTTTTATTATGGTATGTCACATATTTTATAAAATTTATCGTTTCTTGAATGTATAAAAAAAATATCATCATTCATATATTTTGGATATATTTTAATAAATTGAGTAATGTTTATTTTGTGGTGATTATTATTGTATGTTAATTTAGAATATTTCTCAATATATGCACTCTTTAATAATCTAATATATAAAAAATTTATTATATGTTTTTGTTCAGGAAACAAAATAAACTAACATATGGAGAATATTTTAATTGTAATCTATTTTATCTTATATATATATATATATATAAAGTATCAGTTGAAATAGCTTTTTAAATTTGTATATGCTTGTTTTGCTATTTTATTATATAATATAAAAAAGGCATGGACCAATACACACACACACACACACACATATATATATATATATAAAGAGAAGTGTCAAGTTAAAATAGATTTCTAAATTTAGATATTTTTTTCTTTCTTTTAAACAATATATAATATTCTTTCAATTTTTAAACAATATTATTATTATTAGTAAATAACTAATTCTTCCATAATGATTTGATTTGTATGAATGTATTTCTAAATATATATTTGTTTTGTATGAAGTCTCATACCATCTTTTGAAGTTATAGAGCATGGGACTAAATCCAAATTATAGTAATAAGATTCCTAATTTTGAATTTGATCTCTAAATAAATTGAAAATTCCATATGGTATAAACACATAAAGTCATGATTATTAATAATCATTAAGTTTCATTAAAAATATTGTTATTTGTTTTTGTTCAATAAACAAAATAATCTAATATAAGAAGAATATATATATATATATATATATATATATATAAAATTATCAGTTAAAATAGATTTTTAAATTTGTATATGCTTTTTTTGTTTTTTTATTATATAATATATAAAAAGATATGTACCAATATATATATATATATAAAGAGAACTGTCAAGTTAAAATGGATTTCTAAATTTTGATATGCTTTTTCTTTTTTCAAAAAAATAAAAAATATAATTTTAATTATTAAACAATATTATTATTATTAGTAAATAACTAATTCATCCATAATAATTTGACTTGTATAGATGTATGCCTAAATCTATATTTGTTTTGTATGATGGAAGACCATACGATCAGAACATGGAAGTGTAAATAAAGAGCTTGAGATTGAGTTATGACGTAGGGATCATTATTTACAAATAATAACTCATGATTATTAATATTTATTAAGTTACATTAATTTCAATCTTAGATGATCATTTTAATTAGGCTAGCATAAGACAACTATACATATTGAATTTGAATTGAATTAGAGTAATTTGTTAGATAATTCCAACAATATTTTACTTGGGCTAGGCGTGTCATAAAATAAATATTTTACGAAGGCTTATTAATTAAGTGAGTTTTTAAATATTTACAAACACTTATTAATTGATTGATTTTTTTCTATTTTTATAATGGTATGTTAAATATTTTATATATTTTATCATTTTCGTCAAATTTAGCAAATAAAAAATCTAATGGTTCACCATAAGATAGCAACGAAAAAGTCTATTAAAAAATGAAACATACTATATGAAGTATAAATGCCCGAAAGACAAGACATACAGCACATATGCAAGTGGAGATCTTTGAACTGTGTGGAAACATACTCTTGTTGATACACTATTCATACCACTAGGAGTTTACTGAAGCAAACAAAATTTGTCTGTATTTTGGGAGAAGAAATTAAGAAGAATTTTGAAATTATTTGTATTTTAAAATTATTAAAAAATAAATAAAATCAAAATATGATAAGAACATGATTTGTATTTCTATACGATCAAAATATAATATGGAAAAACTAATAAATTTAAAACCGAAAGCATATGTAAATTCATAATTGATTTGACTTGTCTGAAAGTATGTCTAAATATGTATTTGTTTTCTATGAAGAGTCGTATGATTTTTTATACGATAACAATCATTGATTTGTATAATTTCGACAACCATCTACTTAATGCTATGCATGTTATCAGAAAAATGTGTATAACTTTAATTCTTCTATTTTTATTATGGTATGTCAAATATTTTATATAATTTATTGTTTCTTGAATATATAAAAAAAATATCATCATTCATAAATTTTGGATATATATTAATTAATTGAGTAATAGTTATTTTGTGGTGATTATTATTTTATGTTAATTTGGAATATTTTCAATATATCACTCTTTAATAATATAATATATACAAATTTTGTTATCTGTTTTTCTTCAATAAACAAAATAATCTAATATATGAATAATATTTTGATTGCAATCTATTTTATCTTATATATATATACATATATATATATAAGTATCATTTAAAATAGCTTTTTAAATTTGTCTATGCTTTTTTTGTTTTCTTATTATATGGTACTTAAAAAAGACGAGTACCAATATATATAAATAAAGAAAAGTGTCAAGTTAAAATAGATTTCTAAATTTGGATATGCGTTTTCTTCTGTTTAAACAATATATAATATCCTTTTAATTATTAAAAAATATTATTATTATTTGTAAATAACGAATTCATCCATAATGATTTGATTTGTATAGATATATGTCTGAATCTTTATTTGTTATGTATGAAGACTCGTATGGAAGACCATACGACCAGAACATTAAAGTGTAAATAAAGAGCTTGAGATTGAGTTATGACGTAGGGATCATTATTTCAAAATAAAAACTCATGATTATTAATATTCATTAAGTTACATTAATTTCAATCTTAGATGATCATTTTAATTAGGCCAGCATAAGACAACTATACATATCGAATTTGATTTGAATTAGAGTAATTTGTTAGGTAATTCTAACAATGTTTTACTTCGACTAGGCGTGTCATAAAAAATATGTATTACGTGAATAAACTCAAACTTTACATGACATTTTTTGTATTCCTTAAACAATTGTTAATGATAAGATAATCTTGATATATATATATGTATATTCATTATACATAAGTTTTAGATTATTATTAATTTATTTAGTAAAGATCTAAATGAAACAAGATCATTATATATAATTTGTACAAAAACATTAATTAATTTACGAAGGCTTATTAATTAAGTGAGTTTTTAAATATTAACAAACACTTATTAATTGATTGATTTTTTTTACTATTTTTATAATGGTATGTTAAATATTTTATATATTTTATCATCTTCGTCAAAGATTAGCAGATAAGAAATCTAATGGTTCACCATAAGATAGCAACGAAAAAGTCTATTGAAAAATGAAACATACTATATGAAGTATAAATGCCCGAAAGACAAGACATACAACACATATGCAAGTGGAGATCTTTGAACTGTGTGGAAACATACTCTTGTTGATAAACTATTCATATGACTAGAAGTTGACTGAAGCAAACAAAATTTGTCTGTATTTTGGGAGAAGAAATTATGAAGAATTTTGAAATTATTTGTATTTTAAAATTATTAAAAAATAACTACAATCAAAATATGATAAGAACATGATTTTTATTTCCAAACGATCAAAATATAATATGAAATAACTTATAAATTTAAAACCGAAAGCATATGAAAATTCATGATTGATTTGACTTGTCTGAAAGTATGTCTAAATATGTATTTGTTTTGTATGAACACTCGTATGGTTTTTTATACGATAAGAATCATTGATTTGTATAATTTCGACAACCATCTACTTAATGCTATGCATGTTATCAGAAAAGTGTGTATAACTTTAATAAAGTCAAACTTTACTATTACCTTTTGGATATTCTTTAAACAATCTGAACATATAATCTTGATATATATATATATATTCATCATACATAATTTTTAGATAATTATTAATTCATTTATTAAAGATCTAAATAAATCAAGATTTTGATATGTAATTCATACTAAAACATCATTTTATTTACTTTATCTTTTTTTTTATTACATGGAATGTTCTATATTTCACAAAATATATCATTCTATCTCTGAGCTAGCCATACGGCTATATATAAAGAAGATTAAACATAATAAAGATTTATGAAACTTATTAATTGATTAAGTTTCTTCCATTTTTATTATGGTATGTCAAATATTTTTTATAATTTATTGTTTCTAGAATATCATCATTCCTAAATTTTGGATATATATTAATTAATTGAGTAATTTTTATTTTGTGGTGATTATTATTTTATGTTAATTTAGATTATTTTCAATATATCACTCTTTAATAATCTAATATATAAAACTTTTGTTATTTGTTTTTTGTTCAATAAACAAAATAATATAATATATGAATAATATTTTTGATTGCAATCTATTTTATCTTATATATATATATAAGTATCAATTAAAATAACTTTTTTAATTTTTCTGTGCTTTTTTGTTTTTTCTATTATATGGTTCATAAAAAAGACCAGTACCAATATATATAAATAAAGCGAAGTGTCAAGTTAAAATAGATTTCTAAATTTGGATATGCTTTTTCTTTTGTTTAAACAATATATAATATACTTTTAATTATTAAAAAATATTATTATTATTAGTACATAACTAATTCATCCATAATGATTTGATTTGTATAGGTGTATGTCTAAATCTATATTTGCTATGTATGAAGACTCGTATGGAAGACTATATCAGAACATTAAAGTGTAAATAAAGAGCTTGAGATTGAGTTATGACGTATGGATCATTATTTGAATATAAAAACTCATGATTATTAATATACATTAAGTTACATTAATTTCAATCTTAGGTGATCATTTTAATTAGGCCAGCATAAGACAACTATACATATTGAATATGGTTATAATTAGAGTAATTTGTTAGGTAATTCCAACAATGTCTTACTTGGACTAGGCTTTTCATAAAAAAAATATGTATTATGTGAATAAACTCAAACTTTGCATCACATTTTTGGTATCCCTTAAATAATTGTTAATGATAAGATAATCTTGATATATATATATATATATTCATTATACATAATATTTAGATTATTATTAATTGATTTAGTAAAGATATAAATAAATCAAGATCATTATATATAATTTGTACTAAAACATTAATTAATTTACGAACGCTTATTAATTGAGTGAGTTTTTAAATATTTACAAGTACTTAGTAATTGATTGATATTTTTTCTATTTTTATAATGGTATTTCAAATATTTTATATATTTTATCATCTTCGTCAACAAAGGTTAGCAAATAACAAATCTAATGGTTCATCATAAGATAGCAACAAAAAAGTCTATTGAAAAATAAAACATACTATATGAAGTAGAAATGTCCGAAAGACTAGACATATAACGCATATGCAAGTGGAGATCTTTCATCTGTGTGGAAATATACTCTTGTTGATGAATTATTTATTTGACAAGAAGTTGGTCGAAACAAACAAAATTTTTCTGTATTTTGGGAGAAGAAATTATGAAGGATTTTGAAATTATTTGTATTATGAAACTATTAAATAATAACTAAAATCAAAATATGATAAGAACATGATATTGATTTCCATACGATCAAAATATAATAAGGAAAAACTAATCATTTTAAAAGCCAAAGCATATGTAAATTCATAATTGATTTGACTTGTATGAAAGTATGTGTCAATAGGTATTTGTTTTGTATGAAGACTCGTATGGTTTTTTACATGATAAGAATGATTTGTATGAAGCTTTGGTTAAATATATATTTTTTGTAAATTCATAATTGATTTGATTTGTATGAAATTATGTCTAAATAAATATTTGTTATATATGACGACTTGTATGGTCTTCCATACAATTTAAATGATTTGATTTGTATGAATGTGTGTCTAAATATATATTTATTTTGTATGAAATCTCATATCATCTTTCGAAGTTGTAGAGCTTCAGACTGAACCCAACTTAAGTAATAAGTTTTCTATTTTTCAATTTTATCTTTAAACAAATTGAAAATTTCATACGGTATTTACACACAAAATCATGATTATTAATAATCATTAAGTTTTATTAAGTTAAATCTGAAGAGATATTTTCATTAGACTATCATAAAAGACAAATGTACACATTTAATTTGACTTGGTTTTACCTAATTTATTTAATAATTTCAACAACCATCTACTTAATGCTATGCATGTTATCAGAAAAATGTGTATAACTTGAATAAACTCAAACTTCACAATCACCTTTTAGATATTCTTTAAACAATCTGAACAGATAATCTTGATATATATATATATATATATATATATTCATCATACATAATTTTTAGCTAATTATTAATTGATTGTAAATATCTAAATAAAACAAGATTATGATATGTAATTCATACTAAAACATTAATTTATTTACTTTATTCTTTTTTTTTTAATTATATGGAATGATATATATTTCACAAAATATATCATCTTCATATATGAGCTAGTAATACGGCTATATATAAAGAAGATTAAACCTAATAAAGATTTATGAAGCTTATTAATTGATTGAGTTTTTTTTTCTATTTTTATTATGGTATGTCAAATATTTTATAAAATTTATCGTTTCTTGAATATAAAAAAAAAATAGCATCATTCCTAAATTTTGGATATATACTATTAAATTGAGTAATTTTTATTTTATGGTGATTATTATTGTATGTTAATTTGGAATATTTCTCAATATATGCACTCTTTAATAATCTAATATATAAAATATTTGTTATATGTTTTTGTTCAATAAACAAAATAAAATAATATATGAAGAATATTTTAATTACAATCTATTTTATCTTATATATATATATATAATGTATCAGTTGAAATAGCTTATTAAATGTATATGCTTTTTTCGCTATTTTATTATATAATATATAAAAAAGACTTGCACCAATATATATATATATATATAAAGAGAAGTGTCAAGTTAAAATAAATTTCTAAATTTAGATATGTTCTTTTCTTTTTTTTTTAAACAATATATAATAATCTTTTAATTATTAAACAATATTATTATTATTATTATTAGTAAATAACTAATTCTTCCATAATGATTTCATTTGTATTGATTTATGCCTAAATCTATATTTGTTTTGTATGAATACTCGTATAGAAGACCATACAATCAAAATATGGAAGTGTAAATAAAGAGTTTGAGATTGAGTTTTGACGTAGGGATCATTATTTGCAAATAAAAACTCATCATTATTAATATTCATTAAGTTACATTAATTTCAATCTTAGATGATCATTTTAATTAAGCCAGCATAAGATAACTTTACATATCGAATTTGAATTGAATTAGAGTAATTTATTTCATAATTCCAACAATGTTTTACTTGGGCTAGACGTGTCATAAAAACAATATGTATTACGTGAATAAACTCAAACTTTACATCACATTATGGGTATTCCTTAAACAATTGTTAGTGAAAAGATAATCTTGATATATATATATTCATTATGCATAATTTTTAGAATATTATTAATAGATTTAGTAAAGATCTAAATAAATCAAGATAATTATATATAATTTGTACTAAAACATTAATTTATTTACGAAGGCTTATAAAGTGAGTGAGTTTTTATATATTTACAAACACTGATTAATTGATTGAGTTTTTTTTTTCTATTTTTGTAATGGTATGTCAAATATTTTATCGTCTTCGTCAACAAAGGTTAGCAAATAAGAAATCTAATAATTCACCGTAAGATAGCAATGAAAAAGTCTATTGAAAAATAGAACTTACTATATGAAGTAGAAATGGCTGAAAGACTAGACATACAACGCATATGCGAGTGGAGATCTTTGAGCTGTGTGGACAGATACTCTTGTTGATGAACTATTTATTTGACTAGAAGTTGACTGAAGCAAACAAAATTTGTCTGTATTTTGGGAGAAGAAACTATGAAGAATTTTGAAATTATTTGTATTTTAAAATTATAAAAAAATAACTAAAATCAAAATATGATAACAACGTGATATGGATTTCCATACGATCAAAATATAATACGGAAAAACTAATAATTTTAAAAGCGAAAACATATGTAAATTAATAATTGATTTGACTTGTATGAAAGTATGTCTAAATATGTATTTGTATTGTATGAAGACTCGTATGGTTTTTATACGATAAGAATGATTGATTTGGTTAAATTTAGATTTTTTGTAAATTCATAATTGATTTGATTTGTATGAAAGTATGCCTAAATAAATATTTTTTTATATGAAGACTTGTATGGTCTTTCATACGATTAGAATGATTTGATTTGTTTGAATGTGTTTCTAAATATATATCTGTTTTATATGAAGTCTCATACCATCTTTTGAAGTTATAGAGCCTGTGACTAAACCCAATTTATAGTAATAAGTTTCCTATTTTTCAATTTGATCTATAAACAAATTGAAAATTTCATACGGTATTTACACATGAAATCATGATTATTAAGTTTCATTAAGTTATATATTAAAAGATATTTTAATTAGACTATCATAAAAGACAAATGATTATATTTAGTTTGATTTGGTTTTACCCAATTTATTTGATAATTTCCACAACCATCTACTTAATGCTATGATCGTATCTAGAATTTTTTATTGATAAGGGAAATAATTAGAGGTCGTACCCTAATTATCGAACAACTAAGGAGAGATACGTTGTTTTGGTCGTACCAGCAACTATAACCAATTTAATGATTGAATGAAAGAACCATATTTGCATCCATGATCGATTCTACGAACATATTCTGAAGTTAACCCTTGGTTGAATTTGTTTAAACTGAATTTCACTCACATTACATATTGTTCTTGCTCAATTGAATATTGCTATTCACCAACCTCAAACCCCCCGATTTTATTTACAGCAAGAGAATAAAAAAAACTACCAATCTTTGTGGATACGATCCTTGTTCACTATCACAAATATTTAAGAACAAGTGTTTTATTATTTGTTGGTCTCGACAGCCAACAAATTTTTGGCGCCATTGCCGGGGATTGGTGTCAAGTTGATTTATTCTTTTGTTTATTTTTATTTTGTTATTTGTTCGTTTTTATGCCCGTTCTTCTCGTGCAGATGAACTGCAATTTGATCCTGAATTTGAAAAGACTGCTAGAAGATTGAGGAGAGAAACGAAATGTAGAAAGCAAGCATTATCATCATCTTCTCCCGGACTGAATTTGGCAGTATCGTTGGCTGACTCTTCAAGTAATCTGAAACAGAAATAGAGCCAACCATGGCTAATGCAGAAAGAATGTTGAGGGAATTGGCTGCACCACCAAATGTAAATCAACAACCACTTTGCATTCAATTCCCAGCTGTGGAGGGTGATTTTTAGTTGAAGTTCGGATTAATCCATCTTCTTCCAAGATTCCATGGATTAGAAAATGAAGACCCCCACAAACATTTAAAAGAGTTCCATGTAGTTTGCTCTAGCATGAAACCACAGGGTGTCACGGAGGAATAAATTAAGCTACGTGCTTTCCCATTTTCCCTAGCCGATAAAGCAAAGGATTGGCTATTTTATTTGCCATCTGGTTCCCCGCTTCAAAAGCTGCAAGTATTAGAAGGGAAATTTGTGGAATTAAGCAAAAAGATTCAGAAGGGCTTCACGAGTATTGGGAAAGATTTAAACAACCTAGTGCAAGTTGCCCTCAACATGGAATATTAGAGCAGCTTCTCATATAATATTTTTATGAAGGATTGCTTCCCATATAGAGAAGGATGATGGATGCCGCCAGTGGAGGTGCTATAGTGAACAAAACGCCTACCGAGGCTAGAGACTTAATTACCACCATGGCTGCTAATTCTCAGCAGTTTGGAGTTAGGCATGATATGTCTTACAGAAAAGTGAATGAGGTAAGTTCTTCTTCCATTGAAAGTCAAATTGCTAATCTAACTACACTTATTCAGAAAATGGTTGCAGGAAATGTTCAACAAGTTAAGGCATGTGGGATTTGTGCTTCCATAGAACATCCAACTAACATGTGTCCGACGCTTCAAGGTGAGCCCCATGAGCAAGCTAATATAGTTGGGGGATTTTCAGGACCGACACAAAGGAAGTATGATCCGTACTCCAACACATACAATCCCGGTTGGAGAGATCATCCAAACTTCAATTATGGTCCAAGGCCCCAATTCCAAAACTTTCAGCCTAAGCAACTTCTTCCTCATCAACAACAGTCTTCCTCGAATTCAGGTATGTCTCTTGAAGAAATTGTTAAAAATCTTGCTCTTAACACACAATAACTTCAACAAGAAACGAGGACAAGTATGAAGAAACTAGAAGACCAAATGGGCCAACTGGCTTCATCTGTGAGCCAAATGGAGTCTCAAGGTAAATTACCATCTCAAACGATTGTGAATCCAAAGCAAAATGCAAACACAATCACTTTGAGAGATGGAAAAAGACTAGAGGATGTTCCCGAGTCATCTCATGGAAGGAACTTGGTAGAAGAAGTGGAAAAGGAAGTTGAAGTTCCTCGAACTCAAAGCGATCTACCCAAAGAACTTCATTCCAAGCCACTACCAAAGGTTGTCACACCGAGACCTCCTTTCCCTACTATATTCTCTAAATCTAAGAAGGAAGAAGAGGAAAAATAAATCTTGGATACCTTTCGTAAGGTTGAGGTAAACATCCCTTTACTCGATGCAATAAAATAGGTACCACGGTATGCCAAATTTCTGAAGGAATTATGCACAAACAAGAGAAAGCTGAAAGGTAATGAATTTGTAAGTATGGGTGAAAATGTTTCAGCTGTTTTCCAGAAAAAGTTACCTCCTAAATGCAAGGATCCGGGTATGTTTTACATTCCTTGTAAAGTTGGTAATGTGAGAGTTGAAAGATCAATGTTAGATCTTGGAGCTTCAATTAATGTCATGCCGTTATCTATTTATTCATCTTTGAATATTGGTCCTTTAAAAGAAACTGGTGTGATTATTCAATTGGCTGATAGGTCTAATGTTTATCCTAAAGGTGTATTGGAGGATGTGTTAGTTCAAGTGAATGAATTAATATTTCCTGCTGATTTTTATGTGCTAAATATGGAAGAGGATGAGTCATCTCGTTCTTTGATTTTGTTAGGGAGACCTTTTTTGAAAACATCTAGAACAACAATTGATATGTTTAATGGCTCACTTACTATGGAATTTGATGGTGAGATTATTAAGTTTAATATCTATGAGGCCATGAGATATCCAAGTGATGTGTCTTCTGTTTTTGTTGTGGATATCATTGATTCTCTAGCATAGAATATCTTTGATATGAGATGATGATAAGTTGAAAGTTGTACTTAGTAGGAACTTAACTCTTGAAAGTTCACATGAGTACATGGGGAAGTTTAATGTTGACTCTAAATTGTATGATGCAGTTTGTGAGCTATAATCATTAACACCTTGGAGGTTTAATATTTCTTATGTTGAATTACCTGTTTCTCATACTAAACTTCTTCCTTCTCTTGTTCAGGCACCTAAGTTGGATTTAAAACTTCTTCCCGAACATTTAAAGTATATTTTCTTGGGAGAAGGAGAAACTCTACCGGCGATCATTTCTAGCAAGCTCTCCACCTTGGAAGAGGAGAAGTTAATTCAAGTGCTCAAAGAGTTCAAAGAAGCCATTGGGTGGACGATTGCGGACATAAAGGAATTGAGTCCTCATTTATGCATGCACCGCATATTGCTGGAAGAAGGATACAAGCCTTCTAGAGAAGCTCAGTGTAGATTGAATCCATCTATGATGGAAGTAGTGAAGAAAGAAATCTTGAAACTCCTTGATTCAGGTATGATCTATCCAATTTCCGACAGCAAATAGGTAAGCTCGGTCCAAGTCGTTCTAAAGAAAATAGGTATTACTGTAGTAGAAAATTGTGAAGGTGAGTTGGTGGCTACTAGAGTTCAAAATGGATGAAGAGTATGTATCGATTATAGGAAGTTGAATTCTTTAACTAGAAAAGATCATTTTCCACTTCCTTTTATTGATCAAATGCTTGAACGTTTAGCTGGTCGAACTCATTATTGTTGTCTTGATGGCTATTCAGGTTTTCACCAAATTCCAATTGCATTGGAAGATCAGGAGAAAACGACGTTCACATGTCCTTTTGGCACATTTGCATACCGACGTATGCCTTTCGGACTTTGTAATGCTCCAACCACATTTCAGAGATGTATGGTTAGTATTTTCTCGAATTATGTAGAGAACATCATAAAGGTATTTATGGATGACTTTACAGTCTATGGTCTTTTGACTCATGTCTTGCTAACCTTTCAAAGGTCCTTCAACGATGCATAGAAAAATACCTTATTTTGAACTATGAAAAATGTCATTTCATGGTTGATCAAGGTATTATTTTAGGACATGTTGTTTCAGCAAGGGCAATTGAAGTTGATGAAGCTAAGATAGATGTTATAAAATCTTTGCCTTACCCCGCAAGTGTGCGGGATGTTCGTTCCTTTCTTGGTCACACAGGTTTTTATCATCGCTTTATCAAGGATTTTTCCAAGATTACCTATCCCCTAACTACGCTGTTACAGAAGGATGTGAATTTTGAATTCAATGATGCATGCAAGGATGCATTTGATTGTTTGAAGGAAAAGTTAACATCAACACCAATTACCCAACCACCAAATTGGAAATTCCCTTTTGAAATCATGTGTGATGCAAGTAATTATGCAGTTGGAGTTGTCCTGGGACAAAGAATTGATCGATCTCCACATATCATTTATTACGCATCAAGAACACTTGATAGTGCACAGAGCAATTACTCCACAACGGAAAAAGAACTTCTAGCCATTGTATTTGCTTTAGAGAATTCCGTTCATATTTACTTGGAGCTAAAGTAATTATTTTTTCTGATTATACAGCTTTGAAGTACTTGCTCAAGAAAAAGGAATCTAAGCCGAGACTTATTCGTTGGATACTTTTGTTGCAAGAGTTTGATTTGGAGATACGTGATAAGATGGCCACAGAAAATTTGGTTGCAGATCATCTCAGCAAATTGAGCACAGGTGAAAGTGCATCGCCACTGAAAGATGAATTTCCAGATGATTATCTCTTTTCTATTCAAAATAGTAATCCTTGGTATGCTGATATTGCTAATTATTTAGTAACTAGAACTTTACCAAGTAATTTGTCTAGAGCCCAAAGAAATAAAATCAAAAGTGATGCCAAATATTATGCTTGGGATGATCCTTATCTGTGGAAATATTCCTTGGATCAAATTATTCGAAGATGTGTGCCCGAACATGAAACTCATTCCATCTTACAATTTTGTCATTCTTATGCATGTGGAGGACATTTTGGTCCAAAAAGAACAGCTCGTAAGGTGTTAGAAAGTGGATTGTTTTGACCTACTTTGTTTCATGATTCATATTTCTTTTTTGTAAGACTTGTGAGCAATGCCAAAAAATTGGAAGCTTAGGACATAGAGATCAAATGCCACTTAACCCCATTCTTATTTGTGAAATATTTGATGTCTGGGGGATTGACTTTATGGGTCATTTTCCTTCTTCTTTTGGTAATGTTTACATTCTTCTTGTTGTGGATTATGTGCCGAAATGGGTAGAAACTAAGGCTACTCGTACTAACGATGCTAAGGTTGTTGTAGATTTTGTCAAATCTCATATTTTTGCTAGGTACGGGACTCCAAGGGCAATAGTGAATGATCGTGGCACTCATTTCTGCAACAAAGTGTTTGAAGCCTTATTGAAAAAGTATAATGTTACCCATCGAGTTTCAACTGCATATCATCCGCAAATGAGTGGGCAGGCTGAAATATCCAATAGAGAAGTCAAGTCTATACTTGAGAAGACTGTCAATCCAAACCAAAAAGATTGGAGTATACGACTTGATGATACACTTTGGGCTTACCGAACAACATATAAGACTCCTATTGGTATGTCTCCTTACCGTTTGGTATATGGTAAACCCTGTCACTTGCCGGTAGAGCTGGAACATCGAGCATATTGGGCTATCAAACAATGCAATATGAAAATGGATGAAGCGGGTAAAGAGAGAAAATTACAGTTGCAAGAGCTAGAGGAAATTCGTCATGAAGCTTATGAGAGCTCAAGGATTTACAAAGAAAAAACGAAAGCATTCCATGATCGTATGATTTCCAGGAAATAATTTTTTGTTGGTCAAAAGGTCTTACTTTTTCATTCTAAATTTCATTCTAAATTGAAATTATTTCCTGGTAAATTGCATTCCAAATGCATTGGGCCTTTTATTGTAACTAACGTATTTCCTTATGGCGCAGTTGAGATACATAATCCAGATACTAACCGAATTTTCAAGGTCAATGGTCATCGTTTAAAAATCTTTCATGAAAATTACTTAGTTCAAAACGTTGACAATATTGACTTGGAAATTCCGGTTTATCACGGAAGATGAATAGTGATGTCTAGCCAAAGACTGTAAAGAAAGGCGCTGTTAGGAGGCAGCCCAAATTTTATGTTTTCTAGTGTAGCTTAAAAAAAATGGGAGTTTAAGTTCATTCATTGATGCAGCGAAAATTTTTACGTAAAGTGTGGCACGCTCTAAATTGAGATACTCAATTTTCGAGTATACCAGAGATTACATAAGGCATGTCCACGCCTTATTGAAATAGTTTTGCTGATCCACAATACTTGGATTCTTCCTTAGTTGACGATTTTGGGTAAGGCGTGGGCACGCCTTATTTGCCATCAACCGCTGGAGACATCCTTGGCTCCCATTTTTTTTCCTTTATTTTATTTTATTTTATTTTATTTTATTTCTTTATTTTATTTTGAAAACCCTAGTATCTTATTTTCTTTTACAAGGAAAGAGAGCCGTTCACAGCAGCCCACCTTCGCACTGCTCATCCTTCGCTGCAGCCGCATTCGCCCAGCCATGCCGTCGTTTGCATTCGCCCAGCCACGCCATCGTTCGTATTCAGCCCAGCCGCAGCCGCCATCCTGTTCTTCCCATTCAAGCCCAGTCGCACTGTAGCCCGCCTTTGCCCCTCCCCTCCTTCGCATTCAACCCAGCCGCGACACCATAGCCGTCGCCCATAGCCACAATTCCATCAACCATTGACTGTGATGAGTTGAGTATCCCGAGCCCAGAAGGGCAAAGCCATAGCTAGCGGTCCTCCAAGTCCAATCCTGAACTCTGATTCGTCCGACACTGATTTAGATACAACCCCCATTTGAAAAAAAGCACGAGTAGGGAAGAAGTTGCACATTCTTCCACCTTCAGAGTCAGATTTGAACGACAGGCTGACATTCACAAAGAAAAAAAATAAAGAACAATACCGGGACTTCTGCAAACGAAATATCATCCCTTGTAAGTGCCTCCACTTCCCTACTATGGAGCTCTTGCATATAAAAGATGAAGTGATGCAGTTAATTGAAAATATAGGATGGCAGTCTTATGTTTTGATTAATTATCCTGCTTATATTAAGCTTGTTCGAGAATTTTACACTACTTTTGAATTTAAAAAGTCTGCTGATTTAAGTTTTAATGATCCGAAGGTGATTATCTTTAGGTTAATGGGGAAAGAGTTCAAGTTTTCACTTACTCAATTCAATATTGCATTTGGTTTTGTAACAGAAGAATATGCGAAAACTGATGAGTATCTTAAGAAGATTTCTTGCATTTTCCTTTTCGGGACGTAAGGATATTTCTGCATTGTTGAATAAGGCTGAGATTTATTTTCTATTTTACATGGAGAACAAATTTAAAGTGAACCTTGGGTTTTGATAACTCAATTGGCTGTGAACTTGTAATTGATTGATCCTGATAACAATGATCTCCATGTTGCATGTGAAATGTTTCCTTTGGACTTAACTTGTTTGGAGAATATGTTGTTAGTGGAAAATGTAGGTGGTTTGTATCGGTTTCGTGCACCAGGACCTACTGAAATGCCGAAGCAACGAAGGGTCTCTCATCTGAGATCACATACTTCACGTGATCTCCCTGAGGATGAGGAGACTACCACACCTAACCCTTCTTTTAAGGATTATTGCCACACACAGTTTGAGCTTTTGCAGGCACAATTGGCTAGAATAGAGTTGAATCAAATGGCTTACTTCAAGTACCATGGCTTTGACCCACCGTTTCCCCCTCCACAATAGAGGACATGACGTTTGGACGATCTCTACTATCCAGGGAAGTCCTTCACTTTGCCGTTATACTTACTTTACATTGAGGAAAATGTTAGTCTAGGTGTCAGGTAGGGGAATTGATTGTTATGTTTGTTGATTTACTATTTTGGTTCTAGCCTATTCTGATATCTAGTACATTTTTATGATTCTTGTTATCTGAGTTCCAATTCTTCTATTGCTATCCATGTTCTGATGTGTTCTAAAAAAAAATCACTTTTGTTATACTTTGTTTAATCATTATTGCTGATTGATTGGAAACAAAAATGCATGGATTTTACACACATACAATCTTATGTTGTGAGCTTTTGGGCTGATGAGCATTCCTATAGTATGCTCCATTTCTTTCTTGGTGTGATTGTCATGTATAGTTGATTTTTCTAGAACTTGCATTGTTATTCGTATCTCTGTTAAACCATTCATGAATTGGATGTTCTGAATCGAAATATGGGTAATTAGGTGTAAGCCACTTTCTTTAACATGATTAATTATTTGCTTCAAGCCTACCCTGTATCTTTTACCCTTAGTGAGCCATCTTTGTGCCTTGGCCTTTTCATTGAAAATTTTTGCCAATCTATAAGCCATGCTCGTTGATATACTCTATTGAATTTTGAGTCGAAGATCATATAAACTTGTCCCACTTAGCTTTTATTCATGTCATTGGAATAGATTGCCTAAATTTGAACTTTTGTAAAGCTTGTGTGTTGTATTCCTCCTCTTCCATAAAAAATAATAATAATAATAATAATAATAATAATAATAATAATAATAATACAAAAAAAAAAGGTGAGGAAAACAAGCTTTTGTATATATTCGTGAAATAAGTATTCGAGGCAATCTTGAGTTATTAGTTGATTGAGCTAAGTGTGAAGTTTTGACTCTGTTAATCAACATATCCCTTTTGTCATACCTTACCTCAGTCGGCTACATGTTCTCAATTACACACCCTCCCATGATCCTTACATTCAATTTCATTCATTGGTAATAGAGATATGATATATTTGCAAGCTTATGGTAAAAGTCTTCTTTGCATTGACACGAGAGTTCACTTATATATGTTTATAGTTTATACACTTTTGAGTGACATGAGTGAACCATTTGTGAGGGTGTATGATCTTATGCATTTTGGATTCAATTCAATTGTTGGTGTGATTAACTATGTGTTGCTAAGAGTGATTTTACTGAAAAAAAAAAAACACTCTTAATGTAGATGAGCAAATAAGGAAGTGGATGTTTGATTACATGGGGTCATGAACATGAGCTTAAATATATGGAGAGAAGGGAGGACCTAGAATTGGATACACTCTTTTGATTTTTATTTTTGCTACAATTCTCCATGGAAGGCTAAGCTCCATCTTTTCTTCCAAGGGAATTACAGAAGACTATGTTCATCCGAATTGTGAGATCTAATTAGTTTTTATTTGTTCTTTCATTTTCGTTATTCATATATCTTCCGTGTGCGATAAATCTTATTGTTTTGATGATTGAATGAGTGGCCAATCTTTTGACTGTTGAAACAATATGTTACCAATTAGATTGTTAAACCCGTAATTGTTTAACCATTCTAATATAAGTGGTACAATAACATGATTATTTGAACCAATCTGTTATGGAGATATATGATCTAGCTTAAATAAACCTACATGTGTGTTTGTTGGCTAGAATTGGTGGTCTCTCTCTACCTAATACTATTGGTAAATTAAATTATATGATCGTATCTAGAATTGTTTATTGATAAGGGAAATAATTAGAGGTTGTACCCTGATTATCGAACAACTAAGGAGAGATAGGTTGTTTTGGTCGTACCAGCAACTATAACCAATTTAATGATTGAATGAAAGAACCATATTGGCATCCATGATCGATTCTACGAACATATTCTGAAGTTAACCCTTGGTTGAATTTGTTTAAATTGAATTTCACTCACATTACATATTGTTCTTGCTCAATTGAATATTGCTATTCACCAAACCTCAAACCCCCCTAATTTTATTTACAACAAAAGAATAAAAAAAACTACCAATCTCTGTGGATACGATCCTTGTTCATCACTATCAGAAATCTTTAAGAACAAGTGTTTTATTATTTGTTGGTCTCGACAGCCAACAGTAAGAGTTGTGGTGCATTTTTCGTCAATAAAGTTAAATTTTAACGTTAAATCTCCTTATGAGTAATGTGGTTCAAAATCATATTTTTGATGCATACATTGCTTAGAATTAGATCATTTACAAATAAATCCATTAATTTAATCAATATGTAATATAATGTTTGATGAAATATTATAAAATTTAACATATACTTAGTTTTTTTACCCTATAGGGGCAAAATAGTAATTTTTTATGAAATTTTATTTTTCTTGAAAATTTTACAGTAGATTTCATACATTATTTTAGTGATATTCTCCAACTTACAAAGTGTTCTGACCAATGATGTAAGAGTTATGTTGCATTTTTCGTCAATAAAGTTAAATTTTAACGTAAAATTTTCTTACACATAATGTGGTTCAAAAATTATATTTTTAATGCATACATTGTTTAGAATTAGATAATTTACTAATACATTCATTAATTTAATCAATCTGTACTATAATGTTTGATGAATATAAAATTTTACAAATACTCAATATTTTTTACCCTATGGGGGGGGGGGTAAATCATAATTTTTTATGAAATTTAATTTTTCATGAAACTTTTACAGTAGATTCCACACATTATTTTAGTGATATTCTCCAAATTACAAAGTGTTTTGACCAAAGGTGTAAGAGTTATGGTGCATTTTTCGTCAATAAAGTTAAAATTTAATGTGAAATTTCCTTACGCGTAATGTGGTTAAAAATCATACTTTTCATGCATACATTTCTTAGAATTAGAGCTTATATAGTATAAATGCATTATTTAATCAATGTGTAATTTAATGTTTGATGTAATATTATAAAATTTAACATAACTTTGTTTTTTACCCTATAGGGGCAAAATCGTAATTTTTCTTGAAATTTATTTTCTTGAAATTTTTACAGTAGATTCCACATAACTTGAATAAACTCAAACTTTACAATCTCCTTTTAGATATTCATAAAACAATTTTAATAGATAATCTTGACATATATATATATATATTCTTGATACATAATTTTTAGATAATTATTAATTGATTTAGTAAAGACCTAAATAAATCAAGATTATAATATGTATTTCATACTAAAACATTAATTTATTTACTCTATCCTTTTTTTTTTAATTATATGGAATGCTATATATTTCACAAAATATATCATCTTCATCTATGTGCAAGTAATACGACTATATATAAAGAAGATTAAACATAATAAAGATTTTCGAAGCTTATTAATTGATTGAGTTTTTTTCTATTTAAATTATGGTATGTCAAATATTTTATATAATTTATCATCTCTTGAATATATAAAAAAATATCATCACTCATTAATTTTAGATATATATTAATTAATTGGAGTAATTTTTATTTTGTTGTGATTATTATTGTATGTTAATTTGGAATATTTCTCAATATATGCACTCTTTAATAATCTAATATATAAAAATTTTGTTATTTGTTTTTGTTCAATAAACAAAATATTCTAATATATGAAGAATATTTTGATTGCAATCTATTTGATCTTATATATATATATATATAAAAGTATCAGTTAACATAGCCTATTAATTATGTAAATGTTATTTTTGTTTTTTATTATATAATATATAAAAAAGACATGTACCAATATATATATATATAAAGAGAAGTGTCAATTTAAAATAGATTTCTAAATTTGGATATGTTTTTTCTTTCTTTTAAACAATATATAATATCCTTTTAATTATTAAACAATATTATTATTATTAGTAAATAACTCATTCATCCATAATTATTTGATTTGTATAGATGTATGCTTAAATCTATATTTGTTTTGTAAGAAGACTCATATGGAAGACCATACGATCAGAACATGGAAGTGTAAATAAAGAGCTTGAGATTGAGTTATGAGGTAGGGATCATTATTTACAAATAAAAACTCATGATTATTAATATTCATTAAGTTACATTAATTTCAATCTTATATGATCATTTAATTTAGGCCAGCATAAGGCAACTATACATATTGAATTTGAATTGAATTAGAGTAATTTGTTAGATAATTTCAACAAAGTTTTACTTGGGCTAGGCGTGTCAAAAAAAATGTATTACGTGAATAAGCTCAAATTTTACATCTTATTTTGGGTATTCCATAAACAATTGTTAGTGATAAGATAATCTTGATATATATATATATATATATATATATATATTTCATTATACATAATTTTTAAATTATTATTATTTGATTTAGTAAAGATCTAAATAAATCAAGATTATTAAATAAAATTTGTACTAAAATATTAGTTAATTTACGAAGGCTTATTAATTGAGTGAGTTATTATATGAAGAGAATTGTTTTTTTTTTTGTTTTTTATTATATAATATACAAAAAAATGTTTGTAAATATTTAAAAACTCACTCAATTAATAAGCCTTCGTAAATTAATTAATGTTTTAGTACAAATTATATATAATGATCTTGATTTATTTAGATCATTACTGAATCAATTAATAATAATCTAAAAATTATGTATAATGAATATATATAAATATCAATTATCTTATCATTAACAATTGTTTAAGGAATACCCAAAATGTGATGTAAAGTTTGAGCTTATACACATAATACATATTTTTTTATGACACGCCTAGCCCTTGTAAAACATTGTTGGAATTATCTAACAAATTACTCTAATTCAATTCAAATTCAATATCTATAGTTGTCTTATGCTAGCCTAATTATAATCATCATCTAAGATTGAAATTAATGTAGCTTAATGAATATTAATTCATGAGTTTTTATTTGTAAATAATGATCCCTATGTCATAACTCAATCTCATGCTCTTTATTTACATTTTCATGTTCTGATCGTATGGCCTTCCATACGAGTCATCATACAAAACTAATATAGATTTAGGCATACATCTATACAAATCAAATCATTATGGATGAATTAGTTATTTACTAATAATAATATTATTATTTTATAATTAAAAGCATAATATATATTGTTTTAAAAAAGAAAAAGAATATCCAAATTTAGAAATATATTTTAATTTGACACTTCTCTTTATATATATATTGGTACATATTTTTTTAATATTTTATATAATAAAAAAAACATATACAAATTAAAAAAGTTATTTTAACTGATACTTATATATATATATAAGATTAAATAGATTGCAATCAAAATATTTTTAATATATTAGATTATTTTGTTTATTGAACAAAAACAAATAACAAATTTTTTATATATTAGATTATTAAAGAGTGCATATATGGAGAAATATTCCAAATTAACATACAATAATAATCACCACAAAATAAAAATTAATCAATTAATTAATATATATCCAAAATTTATGAATGATGATATTTTTTTATATATATTCAAGAGACGATAAATTATATAAAATAATTTACATCATAATAAAAATAGAAAAAAATCAATCAATTAATAAGCTTTGTAAATCTTTATTATGTTTAATCTTCTTTATTATATAGAATTTAATTTACCAATAGCATTAGGTAGAGAGAGACCACCAATTCTAGCCAACAAACACACATGTAGGTTTATTTAAGCTAGATCATATATCTCCATAACAGATTGGTTCAAATAATCATGTTATTGTACCACTTATATTAGAATGGTTAAACAATTACGGGTTTAACAATCTAATTGGCAACATATTGTTTCAACAGTCAAAAGATTGGCCACTCATTCAATCATCAAAACAATAAGATTTATCGCACACGGAAGATATATGAATAACGAAAATGAAAGAAAAAATAAAAACTAATTAGATCTCATAAATTCGGATGAACATAGTCCTCTGTAATTCCCTTGGATGAAAAGATGGAGCTTAGCCTTCCATGGAGAATTGCAGCAAAAATAAAAATCAAAAGAGTGTATCCAATTCTAGGTCCTCCCTTCTCCATAACTCCCCTATATATATAACCTCTCCTACCACCCCCTAATTCTAATAATAATTATCATCATAAATCAGACGTAACTGCCATCACTTAGTGGGGAATTAAGAGTGGGCAGTTATGTTCATTTCCGTTAGTGGGCATTTCGAGCTAAGGCGTGCCCACGCCTTATGCAAAAACTTTGGCTCGCACCAGCACATCTTCAAATCCGACGGTAAGGCGTGCCCACACCTTACGTAAAAACTTTGGCTGGTCCATTCACATCTTCAAACCCACCATTTCATATCCAAAATGCATCAATCCATCCAATTGCCCTACAAAACACAATCTTTAATCAAAACTCAAGAACTAAGCATGATTATAAACCAAAACCAAGGGAAATAAGATAAAGAAATATAGATAAAATATATCCTATCACATACACCTTTGGTCAGAACACTTTTCAATTTGAAGAATATCATTAAAAATAATGTGTGGAATCTACTGTAAAAATTTCAAGAAAACTTAAATTTCATGAATAATTACGATTTTGACCCTATAGGGTAAAAAATAGAGTATTTGTTAAATTTTATCATATTTCATCAAATATTAGATTACTAATTGATTAAATTAATGAATTTATTAGTAAATGATCTAATTCTAAGCAATGTATGCATAAAAAATATGATTTTTGAACCACATTCGTGTAAGGAAATTTTACGTTAAAATTTAACTTTATTGACAAACACTTTGTAATTTGTTGAGTATCACTAAAATAATGTGTGGAATCTACTGTAGAAATTTCAAGAAAAATTAAATTTCATAAAAAAATTATGATTTTGCCCATAGTGTAAAAAAATTGAGTATTTGTTAAATTATATAATATTTCATCAAACATTATGTTACACATTGATTAAATTTATTGGATTTATTAGTAAATGTTCTAATTCTAAGCCATGTATGCAAGAAAAATATGATTTTTAACCATATTACGCGTAAGGAAATTTCACGTTAAAATTTAACTTTATTGACAAAAAATGCACCATAACCCTTACACCTTTAGTCAGAACACTTTGTAATTTGGAGAATATCACCAAAATAATATGTGGAGTCTACAGTAAAAAATTTCAAGAAAAATTAAATTTCATAAAAATTACGATTTTGCCCCCCTATAGGGTAAAAATTTTGAGTATTTGTTAAATTTTATATTCATCGAACATTATACTAGAGATCGAGTAAATTAATTAATGTATTAGTAAATGATTTAATTCTAAACAATGTATGCATCAAAAATATGATTTTTTGAACCACATTACGTGTAAGGAAATGTTACGTAACTTTATTGATGAAAAATGCACCATAGCTCTTACACCGTTGGTTAGAATACTTTGTAATAAGGAGAATATCACTAAAATAATGTATGGAATCTACTGTAAAATTTTCAAGAAAAATTAAATTTCATGAAAAATTATGATTTTGCCCCATAGGGTCAAAAAACTAAGTATTTGTTAAATTTTATAATATTTCATCAAACATTAGATTACAGATTGATTAAATTAATGAATTTATTAGTAAATGATCTAATTCTAACCATTGTACGCATCAAAAATATGATTTTTAAACCACATTACCGTAATTTGCAGAATATCACTAAATAATGTGTGGAATCTACTGTAAAAATTTCAAGAAATTTAAATTTCATGAAAACATATGATTTGGATCCTATAGGGTAAAAAAACAGAGTATTTGTTAAATTTTATAATATTTTATCAAATATTAGATTACAGATTGATTAAATTAATTAATTTATTAGTAAATGATCTAATTCTAAGTAATGTATACATCAAAAATATAATTTTTGAACCACATTACACGAAAAGGAATTTTCACGTTAAATTTAACTTTATTTACGAAAAATGCACCATAACTATTACACTTTTTTTGAGAACACTGTGTAATTTAAAGAATATCACTAAAATAATGTGTAGAATCTACTGTAAAAATTTCAAGAAAATTTCAATTTCATGAAAAATTACGATTTTGCCCCTATAGGGTAAAAAAACTAAATATTTGTTAAATTTTATAATATTTCATTAAACATTAGATTACCGATTGATTAAATTAATGAATTTATTAGTACAAAATCTAATTCTATACAATGTATGCATCAAAAATATGATTTTTGAACCACATTTAACGTAAGAAAATTTTACGTTAAAATATAACTTTATTGACGAAAAATGCACCATAACTCTTACACCTTTTGTCAGAACACTTTATAATTTGGAGAATATCACTAAAATAATGTGTGGAATCTACAACAAAAATTTCAAGAAAAATTAAATTTCATTAAAAATTACGATTTTGCAACTACATGGTAAATAAATCGAATATTTGTTAAATTTTATAATATTTAATCAAACATTAGATTACATATTTATTAAATTAATGAATTTATCAATAAATGATCTAATTTTGAGCAATGTATGCAACCAAAATATGATATTTACACCACATTACGCGTAAGAAAATTTTACGTTAAAATTTAACTAATTTGACGAACATTGCACTATAACTCTTACACTTTTGGCTACAACACTTTGAAATTTGGAGAATATCGCTAAAATAATGTGTGGAATCTACTATAAAAATTTCAAGAAAAATTAAATTTCATTAATAATTATGATTTTACCCCTACAGGGTAAATAAAACGAGTATTTGTTAACTTTTATAATATTTAATCAAACATTAGATTACAAATTGATTAAATTAATAAATTTATCAGTAAACGATCTAATTTTGAGCAATGTATGCATCAAAAATATGATATTTGCACCATATTACGCGTAAGAAAATTTCACGTTAAAATTTAACTTTATTGACGAACATTGCACTATAACTCTTACACCTTTGGCTCGAACACTTTGTAATTTGGAGAATATCGCTAAAATAATGTGAGGAATCAACTGTAAAAATTTATAGAAAAATTCAATTTCAAAAAAATTACGATTTTGCCACTATAGGGTAAAAAATTGAGTATTTGTTAAATTTTATAATATGTCATCTAACATTAGATTACAGATTCATTAAATTAACAAATTTATTACAAAATGATCTAACTCTATGCAATATATGCATCAAAAATATTATTTTTTTACCAAATTAAACGTTAGAATATTTCACGTTAAAATTTAACATTATTGACGAAAAATACACCATAACTCTTACACCTTTGGTCAGAACACTTTGTAATTTGTGGAATCTACTGTAAAAATTTCAAGAAAAATTAAATTTCATTTAAAATTACAATTTTACCCTTATTGGGTAAAGAAACTGAGTATCTGTTCAATTTTATAATATTTCATCAAAAATTAGATAATGGATTAATTAAATTAATGAATTTATTAGTAAATGATCGAATTCTAAGCAATCTATGCATCAAAAATATGATTTTTGAACCACATTACGCGTAAGGAAATCTCACGTTAAAATTTAACTTTATTGACGAAAAATGCACCATAACTCCTACACCATTGGTTAGAAAACTTTGTAATTGGAGAATATCACTAAAATAATGTGTGGAATCTTCTGGAGAAATTTCAAGAAAAATTAAGTTTCATGAAAAATTTTGATTTTGCCCCTATAGGGTAAAAAACTGAGTATTTGTTAAATTTTATAATATTATATCAAACATTAGATTACAGATTGAATAAATTAATGAATTTATTTGTAAATGATCTAATTCTAACCATTGTATGCACCAAAAATATGATTTTTCAACTACATTACGCGTAAGGAAATTTGACGTTAAAATTTAACTTTATTGACAAAAAAATGCACAATAACTCTTACCCCTTTAGTCAAAACACTTTGTAATTTGGAGAATATCACTTAAATGATGTGTGGAATCTACTCTAAAACATTCAAGAAAAATTAAATTTCATAAAAAATTACAATTTTGCTACCCTATAGGGTAAAAAAACATATTATTTGCTAAATTTGATAATATTTCATCAAACATTATATGACAGATTGATTAAATTAAGAATGTATTAGTAAATGATCTAATTCTAAATAATGCATGCATCCAAATTATGATTTTTGAACTACATTACGCGTAAGAAAATTTCACGTTAAAATATAACTTTATTGTCGAAAACTGCACCATTACTATTACACCTTTGGTCAGATCACTTTGTAATTTGAAGGATATCACTACAATAATGTGTGGAATCTACTATAAAAATCTCATGAAAAATTAAATTTCATGAAAAATTACGATATTGCCCCTATAGGGTAAAAACTCTAATTATTTAATATATTTTATAATATTTTATCAAACATTATATTACAGATTGATTAAATTAATGAATTTATGAGTAAATGATCTAATTTTAAGCAATGTGTACATCAAAAATATAATTTTTGAACCCTATTATGCGTAAGTAAATTCCACGTTAAAATTTAACTTTATTGGTGAAAAATACACCATAACTCTAACACCTTTGGTTAGAACACTTCTTAATTTGGAAAATATCACTAAATAATGTGTGGAATCAACTGTAAAAATTTCAAGAAAAATTTAATTTCATAAAAATTTACGATTTTGCCCCTATAGGGTAATAAACTGAGTATTTGTTAAATTTTATAAGATTTCATCCAACATTATATTACAGATTGATTAAATTAATGAATGTATTAGTAAATAATCTAATTCTAAGCAATGCATGCATCAAAAATATGATTTTTGAACCAAATTACGCGTACGGAAATTTCACGTTAAAATTGAAATTTATAGACGAAAAATGCACCCTAACTCGCACACATTTTTTCAGAACACTTTGTAATTTGGAGAATATCACTAAAATAATGTGTGGAATCTACTATAAAAATTTCAAGAAAAATTAAATTTAATGAAGAATTACGTTTTAGATCTATAGGCTAAAAAATAGAGTATTTGTTCAATTTTATAATATTTCATCAAATATTAGATTACAAATTGATTAAATTAATGAATGTATTAGTAAATGATCTAATTCTAAGCGATGTATACATCAAAAATATAATTTTTGAACCACATTTTGCGAAAAGGAAATTTCAAGTTAAAATTTAACTTTATTGACGAAAAAATCACAATAACTATTACACCTTTGGTGAGAACACTTTGTATTTTGGAGAATACCACTAAAATAATGTGTGGAATCTACTGTAAAATTTCAAGAAAAATTAAATTTCATGAAAAATTACAATTCTGCCCCTACATGGTAAAAAACTAAGTATTTGTTAAATTTTATTATATTTCATTAAACATTAGATTACATATTGATTAAAGTAATGAATTGATTAGTAAATGATCTAATTCTAAGCAATGTATGCATCAAAAATATGTCTTTTGAGCCACATTTAGTGTAAGAAAATTTCACGTTAAAATATAAATTTATTGACAAAAAATGCACCATAACTCTTATACCTTTGGTCAGAACACTTTACATTTTTGAGAATATAACTAAAATAATGTGTGGAATCTAGTGTAAAAATTTAAAGAAAAATTAAATTTTATTAAAAATTACGATTTTGCCCCTACAGGGTAAATATCGAGTATTTGTTAAATTTTATAATATTTAATCAAACATAGGATTGCAGATTGATTAAATTAATGAATTTATCAGTAAATGATCTAATTTTGAGCAATGTATGCATAAAAAATATGATATTTTCACCACATTACGCGTAAGAAAATTTCACGTTAAAATTTAACTTAATTGACAACATAGCACTATAACTCGTACACCTTTGGCTAGAACACTTTGTAATTTGGAGAATATCGCTAAAATAATGTGCATAATCAACTTTAAAATTTTCTAGAAAAATTCAATTTCATAAAAATTACAATTTTGCTCCTCTAGGGTAAAAAAACTAAGTATTTGTTAAATTTTATAATAATTCATCAAACATTAGATTACAGATTGATTAAATTAATATATTTAGTACAAAATGATCTAACTCTATGCAATGTATGCATTAAAAATATTATTTTTTTAATCACATTAAGCATAAGAAAATTTCACGTTAAAATTTAACTTTATTAACGAAAAATACACAATAACTCTTACACCTTTGGTCAGAACAATTTGTAATTTGGATAATAGCACTAAAATAATGCGTAGAATCTACTGCAAAAATTTCAAGAAAAATTAAATTTTATGAAAATTTACGATTTTGCCCCTATTAGGTAAAAAACTGAGTATCTGTTAAATTTCATAATATTTCATCAGACTTTAGATTACATTTGATCAAATTAATGAATTTATTAGTAAATGAACTAATTCTAAGTAATGTATGCATGAAAATTTTCATTTTCGAACCACATTACGCGAAAGTAAATTTTACTTTAAAATTTAACTTTATAGACGAAAAATGCACCATAAATCTTACACTTTGGTCAGAACAATTTATAATTTGAAGAATATCACTAAAATAATGTGTGGACTCTACTGTAAGAATTTCAAGAAAAATTAAATTTCATGATAAATTACTATTTTGCCCCTATAGGGTAAAAAAAACTGACTTATTTGTAAACTTTTATAATATTTCATCAAACATTAGATTACATATTGGTTAAATTAATGAATTTTATTAGTAAATGATCTAATTTCAAGAAACGTATGTATCAAAAATATGATTTTTGAACCACATTACGCGTAAGGAAATTTCACGTTATAATTTAACTTTATTGACGAAAAATTCACCATAACTCCTACACCTTTGGTCAGAACACTTAGTAATTTGGAGAATATCACTAAAATAATGTGTGGAATCTTCTGGAAAAATTTCAAGAAAAATTAAGTTTCATGAAAAATTATAATTTGGCCCCTATAGGATCAAAAAACTGTGTATTTTATAAATTTTATAATATTTCATCAAAAATTAGATTACAGATTGATTAAATTAATGAATTTATTAGTAAATGATCTAATTCTAACCATTGTATGCATCAAAAATATGATTTTTGAACCACATTACATGTAAGAAAATTTGACATTAAAATTTAACTTTACTGACAAAAAATGCACCATAACTATTACACATTTGGTCAGAACACTTTGTAATTTGGAGAATATCTCTAAAATAATGTGTACAATCTACTGTAAACTTTCAAGAAAAATTAAATTTCATTAATAATTACAATTTTGCACCCCTATAAAGTATAAAAACAGATTATTTGTGAAATTTTATAATATTTCATCAAACATTATATTACAGATTGATCAAATTAAAGAATACATTAGTAAATGATATAATTCTAAACAATGCATGCATCAAAATTATGATTTTTGAACGACACAACGTGTTAGGTAATTTCACGTTAAAATTTAACTTTATTGATGAAAACTGCACCATAATTATTACACCTGTGGTCAGATCACTTTGTAATTTGGAGAATATTATTACAATAATGTGTGGAATCTACAGTAAAAATTTCTAGAAAAATTAAATTTAATGAAAAATTACGATATTGCCCTTATAGGGTAAAAAAACTAAGTATTTTTTAAATTTTATAATATTTCATCAAACATTATACTACAGATTGATTAAATTAATAAATTTATTAGTAAATGATCTAATTCTAAGCAATGTATACATCAAAAATATGACTTTTGAACCACAATACGCGTAAGAAAATTTCACGTGAAAATTTAACTTTATTGACAAAAAATGCACCATAACTCTTACACCTTTGGTCAGAACACTTTGTAATTTGGAGAATATCTCTAAAATAATGTGTACAATCTACTGTAAACTTTCAAGAAAAATTAAATTTCATTAATAATTACAATTTTGCACCCCTATAAAGTATAAAAACAGATTATTTGTGAAATTTTATAATATTTCATCAAACATTATATTACAGATTGATCAAATTAAAGAATACATTAGTAAATGATATAATTCTAAACAATGCATGCATCAAATATATGATTTTTGAACGACACAACGTGTTAGGTAATTTCACGTTAAAATTTAACTTTATTGATGAAAACTGCACCATAATTATTACACCTGTGGTCAGATCACTTTGTAATTTGGAGAATATTATTACAATAATGTGTGGAATCTACAGTAAAAATTTCTAGAAAAATTAAATTTAATGAAAAATTACGATATTGCCCTTATAGGGTAAAAAAACTAAGTATTTTTTAAATTTTATAATATTTCATCAAACATTATACTACAGATTGATTAAATTAATAAATTTATTAGTAAATGATCTAAAAGCAATGTATACATCAAAAATATGACTTTTGAACCACAATACGCGTAAGAAAATTTCACGTGAAAATTTAACTTTATTGACAAAAAATGCACCATAACTCTTACACCTTTGGTAAAAACACTTTGTAATTTGGGGAATATCACCAAATAATGTGTGGAATCTAATGTAAAATTTTCAAAAAAAAATTAATTTCATAAAAAATTACCATTTTGCCCCCTTAGGGTAAAAAACTGAGTATTTGTTAAATTTTATAATATTTCATCGAACATTATATTACAGATTTATTAAATTAATGAATGTATTAGTACTTGATCTAATTCTAAGCAATGCATGCATCATAAATATGATTTTTGAACCAAATTACGCGTAAGGAAATTTCACGTTAAAATTTAGCTTTATTGACGAAAAATGCACCCTAACTCGTACAATTTTTTTCAAAACACATTGTAATTATTGTAATATCACTAAAATGATTTGTGGATTCTACTGTTAAAATTTCAAGAAAAATTAAATTTCATGAAAAATTACGATTTCGATCCTATAGGGTGAAAAACAGAGTATTTGTTAAATTTTATAACATTTCATCAAATATTAGATTACATATTGATTAAATTAACGAATTTATTAGTAAATGATCTAATTCTAAGCAATGTATACATCAAAAATATAATTTTTGAACCACATTACGCGAAAAGGAATTTTCACGTTAAAATTTAACTTTATTTACGAAAAGTGCACCATAACTATTACACTTTGTAATTTAGAGAATATCACTAAACTAATGTGTGAAATCTACTGTAAAAATTTCAAGAAAATTTAAATTTCATGAAAAATTACAATTTTGCCCCTACGGGTAAAAAACTAAATATTTGTTAAATTTTATAATATTTCATTAAATATTAGATTACCGATTGATTAAATTAATGAACTTATTAGTAAATGATCTAATTTTAAGCAATGTATGCATCAAAAATATGATTTTTGAACCACATTTAGCGTAAAAAAATTCACGTTAAAATATAACTTTATTGACAAAAAATGCACCATAACTCGTACACCTTTTGTCAGAAAACTTTATAATTTGCAGAATATAACTAAAATAATGTGTGGAATATACTATAAAAATTTCAAGAAAATTAAATTTCATTAAAATTATGAGTTTGCCCCTACAGGGTATATAAATCGAGTATTTGTTAATTTTTATAATATTTAATCAAATATTAGATTCCAGATTGAATAAATTAATAAATTTATCAATAAATGATCTAATTTTGAGCAATGTATGCATCCAAAATATGATATTTGCACCACATTACGCGTAAGAATATTTCACGTTAAAATTTAACTTTATTGATGAACATTGCACTATAACTCTTACACCTTTGGCTAGAACATTTTGTAATTTGGAGAATATCGCTAATATAATGTGTGGAATCTACTATAAAAATTTCAAGAAAAATTAAATTTCATTAATAATTATGATTTTGCACCTACAGGGTAAATAAAATGAGTATTTGTTAACTTTTATAATACTTAATCAAACAATAGATTACAGATTGATTAAATTAATAAATTTATCAGTAAATGATCTAATTTTGAGCAATGTATGCATCAAAAATATGATATTTGCACCACATTATGCGTAAGAAAATTCACGTTAAAATTTAACTTTATTGACAAACATTGCACTATAACTCTTACACCTTTGGTTAGAACACTTTGTAATTCGAAGAATATAGCTAAAATAATGTGAGGAATCAATTGTAAAAAATTCTAGAAAAATTCAATTTCATAAAAATTACAATTTTGCCCCTATAAGGTAAAAAATTGAGTATTTCTTAAATTTTATAATATGTCATCAAACATTAGATTACTGATAGATTAAATTAATGATTTTATTACAAAATGATCTAACTATATGCAATGTATGCATCAAAAATACAACATAACTCTTGCACCTTTGGCCAGAACACTTTGTAATTTGAATAATAGCACTAAAATAATGTGTAGAATCTACTGTAAAAATTTTAAAAAAAAATTACATTTCATGAAAAATTACAATTTTGCCCCTATAGGGTAAAAAATAGTGTATTTTTAAATTTCATAATATTTCATCAGACTTTAGATCACATATTGATCAAATTAATGAATTTATTAGTAAATGAACTAATTCTAAGCAATGTATGCATGAAAAGTTTCATTTTTTAAAACATTAAGCGTAAGTAAATTTCACGTTAAAATTTAACTTTATAGACGAAAAATGCACCATAACTATTACACCTTTTCTCAATACACTTTGTAATTTTGAGAATATCACTAAAATAATGTGTGGAGTCTACTGTAAGAATTTCAAGAAAAATTAAATTTCATGAAAAATTACGAATTTGTCCCTATAGGGTAAAAAAACTGAGTATTTGTTAAATTTTATAATATTTCATCAAACATTATATTGCAGATTGATTAAATTAATGAATTTATTTGTAAATGATCTAATTCTAAGCAATGTATGCATCAAAAATATGATTTTTGAACCACATTATGCGTAAGGAAATTTCACGTTAAAATTTAACTTTATTGACGAAAAATGCACCCTAACTCCTACACCTTTGGTCAGAACACTTTGTACTTTGGAGAATATCACTAAAATAATGTGTGGAATCTACTGGAGAAATTTTAAGAAAAATTAAGTTTCATGAAATATTACGATTTTGCCCCTATAGTGTCCAAAAACTGAGTATTTGTTAAATTTTATAATATTTCAATAAATATTAGATTACAGATTGATTAAATTAATGAGTTTATTAGTAAATGATCTAATTCTAACAATTGTATGCATCCAAAATATGATTTTTGAACCACATTACGCGTAAGGAAATTTAACGCGAAAATTTAACTTTATTGACTAAAAATGCACCATAACTCTTACACCTTTGGTCAGAACACTTTTTAATTTGGAGAATATCACTAAATAATGTGTTGAATCTAATGTTAAAATTTCAAGAAAATTTTAATTTCTTAAAAAATTACGATTTTGCCCCTATAGGGTAAAAAACTGAGTATTTGTTAAATTTTATAGTATTTCATCAAACATTACATTACGAATTAATTAAATTAATGAATTTATTAGTATATGATCTAACTCTAACCAATGCATGCATCAAAAATACGATTTTTGAACCAAATTACGCATAAGGAAATTTACCATTAAAATTTAACTTTATTGACGAAAAATGCACCCTAATTCCAACACATTTTGTCAGAACACTTTGTAATTTTGATAATATCACTAAAATAATTTGTGTATTCTACTGTAAAAATTTCAAGAAAAATTACGATTTGAATCCTACAGGGTAAAAGACAGAGTATTTGCTAAATTTTATAATATTTCATCAAATATTAGATTATAGATTGATTAAATTAATGAATTTATTAATAAATGATCTAATTCTAAGTGATGTATACATCAAAAATATAATTTTTGAACCACATTACGCGAAAAGCAATTTTCACGTTGAAATTTAACCTTATTTATGAAAAATGCACCATAACTATTACACTTTTGGTGAGAACACTTTGTAATTTAGAAAATATCCCTAAAATAATGTGTGGAATCTGCTGTACTAATTTCAAGAAAAATCAAATTTCATTAAAAATTACAATTTTGCCCCTAAAGGGTAAAAAAACTAAAGTATTTGTTAAATTTTATAATATTTCATTAAACATTAGATTACATATTGATTAAATTAATGAATTTATTAGTAAATGATCTAATTCTAAGCAATTTATGCATTAAAAATATAATTTTTGAACCATATTTAGCGTAACAAATTTTCACGTTAAAATAAAACTTTATTGACGAAAAATGCACCATAACTCTTCCACCGTTGGTCAGAACACTTTATAATTTGGATAATATCACTAAAATAATGTGTGGAATCTACTGTAAAAATTTCAAGAAAAATTAAATTTCATTAAAAATTACTATTTTGCCTCTACAGTGTAAATAACCCGTGTATTTGTTAAATTATATAATATTTAATCAAAAATTAGATTACAGATTAATTAAATTAATGAATTTAATAGTAAATGATCTAATTCTGAGCGATGTATGCATGAAAAATATCATTTTTGAACTACATTAAGCATAAGTAAATTTCACGTTAAAATTTAACTTTATAGACGAAAAATGCACCATAATTCTTACACCTTTGGTCAATACACTTTGTAATTTTGATAATATCACAAAAATAATATGTGGAATATACTCTAAGAATTTCAAGAAAAATTAAATTTCATGTAAAATTATGATTTTGCCCTTATAGAGTAAAAAACTGAGTATTTGTTCTATTTTATAATATTTCATCAAAAATTAGATTACAGATTGACTAAATTAATGAATTTATTAGTAAATGATCGAATTCTAAGCAATGCATGCATCAAAAATATGATTTTTGAACCACATTACACGTAAGGAAATCTCACGATAAAATTTAACTTTATTCACGAAAAATGCACCATAACTCCTACACCTTTGGTTAGAATACTTTGTAATTTGGAGAATGTCACTAAAATAATGAGTAGAATCTTCTAGAGAAATTACAAAAAAATTATGTATCATGAAAATTACGATTTTGCCCCTATAGGGTCAAAAAACTGAGTATTTGTTAAATTTTATAATATCATATCAAACATTAGATTACAGATTGATTAAATTAATTACTTTATTAGTAAATGATCTAATTCTAACCATTGTATGCATCAAAAATATGATTTTTCAACCACATTATGCGTAAGGAAATTTGACGTTGAAATTTAACTTTATTGACGAAAAATGCACCATAACTCTCATACATTTGGTCAGAACACTTTGTAATTTGAAGAATATCACTAAAATAATGTGTGGAATCTACTGTAAAACTTTCTACAAAAATTAAATTTCATTAAAAATTACAATTTCCCCCCCCCCCCCCCCCTCCCAAGGGGTAAAAAACATATTATTTGTTAAATTTTACAATATTTCATCAAACATTATATTTCAGATTGATTAAATTAATGAATGTATTAGTAAATGATCTAATTCTAAACAATGCATTCTTCAAAAATATGATTTTTGAATTACATTATGTGTAAGAAAATTTCACGTTAAAATTTAACATTATTGTCGAAAAATTAACCACAACTATTCCACCTTTGGTGAGATCACTTTGTAATTTGGATAATATCACTACAATAATGTGTGGAATCTACTGTAAAAATGCACCATACCTCTTACACCTTTGGTCAGAACACTTTGTAATTTGGAGAATATCACTAAACAATATGTGGAATCTACTGTAAAACATTTAAGAAAAATTAAATTTCATAAAAAATTACAATTTTGCACTCTTATATGGTGAAAAACAGATTATTTGTTAAATTTTATAATATTTCATCAAACATTATATTACAGATTGATTAAATTAATGAATATGCATCAAAAATATGATTTTTGAACCACACTACGCGTAAGGAAATTTCACGTTAAAATTTAACTGTATTGACAAAAAATGCACCATAACTTTTACACCTTTGGTCAGATCACTTTGTAATTTAGAGAATATCACTACAATAATGTGTGGAATCTACAGTAAAAATTTCAAGAAAAATTATGATATTGCCCCTATAGGGTAAAAAAACTAAGTATTTGATAAATTTTATAATATTTCATCAAACATTATATTACAGATTTATTAAATTAATAATTTATTAGTAAATGATCTAATTCTAAGCAATGTATGCATCAAAACTATGATTTTTGTACCACATTATGCGTAACAAAATTTCACGTTAAAATTTCACTTTATTGACGAAAAATGCACCATAACTCATACACCTTTGGTCAAAACACTTTATAATTTGGAGAATATAACTAAAATAATGTGTGGAATCTTCTGTAAAAATTTCAAGAAAAATTAAATTTCATTAAAAATTACTATTTTGCCCCTACAGGGTAAATAAACCAAGTATTTGTTAAATTATATAATATTTAATCAAACATTAGATTACAGATTGATTAAATTAATGAATTTATTAGTAAATGATCTAATTATGAGCAATGTATGCATGAAAAATATCATTTTTGAATCACATTACGCGTAAGTAAATTTCACGTTAAATTTTAACTTTATAGACGAAAAATGCATCATAATTCTATGCATCATAATTCTTACACCTTTGGTCAATAAATTTTGTATTTTTGAGAATATCACAAAAATAATGTGTGGAATCTATTGTAAGAATTTCAAGAAAAATTAAATTTCATGAAAAATTACGATTTTTCCCCTATAGGGTAAAAAAACTTAGTATTTGTTAAATTGTATAATATTTCATCTAAAATTAGATTACAGATTGATTATATTAATGAATTTATAAGTAAATGATCTAATTCTAAGCAATATATACATCAAAAATATGATTTTTGAACCATATTACGCGTAAGGAAATTTCACGTTAAAATTTAACTTTATTGACAAAAAATACACCATAACTCTTACACCTTTGGTCAGAACACTTTGTAATTTGGAGAATACCACTAAAATAATGTGTGGAATCTACTGTAAAACTTTCAAGAAAAAATAAATTTTGTAAAAAAATATAATTTTGCACCCCTATAGGGTAAAAAACAGATTATTTGTTAAATTTTATAATATTTCATCAAACATTATATTGCAGATGATTAAAGTAATGAATGTAATAGTAAATGAACTAATTCTAAACAATGCATGCGTCAAAAACATGATTTATGAACCACACTACGCGTAAGGAAATTTCACGTTAAAATTTAACTTCATTGACGACAAATGCACCATAACTATTACACCTTTGGTCAGATCACTTTGTAATTTGGAGAATATCATTACAATAATGTGTGGAATCTACTGTAAAAATTTTAAGAAAAATTAAATTTCATGAAAAATTACGGTATTGCCTGTATAAGGTAAAAAAACTAAGAATTTGATAAATTTTATAATATTTCAACAAACATTATATTACAGATTCATTAAATTAATAAATTTATTAGTAAATGATCTAATTCTAAGCAATGTATGCATCAAAAATATGATTTTTGAACCACATTACGCCTAAGAAAAGTTCTAGTTAAAATATAACTTCATTGACGAAAAATGCACCATAACTCTTGCACCTTTGGTCAGAACACTATATAATTTGAAGAATATCACTAGAATAATGTGCGGAATCTACTGTAAAAATTTCAAGAAAATTAAATTTCATTAAAAATTACTATTTTACCCCTACAGGGTAAATAAACCAAGTATTTGTTATATTTTATAATATTTAATAAAATATTAGATTATAGATTGATTAAATTAATGAATTTATTAGTAAATGATCTAATTCTGAGCAATGTATGCATCAAAAATATGATATTTGAACCACATTACGCGTAAGAAAATTTCACATAAAAATTTAACTTTATTGATGAACATTGCACTATAACTCTTACACCTTTGGTTAGAACACTTTGTAAGTTGGAGAATATCGCTAAAATAATGTGAGAAATCAACTGTAAAAATTTCAAGAAAATTTATGATTTTGTCTCTATAGGGTAAAAAAATTGAGTATTTGTTAAATTTTATAATATTTCATCATACATTTACTTACAGGTTGATTAAATTAATGAATTTATTACTAAATGATCTAACTCTAAGCAATGTAAGCATCAAAAATATGATTTTTTATCCACATTAAGCGTAATAAAATTTCACGTTAAAATTTAACTTTATTGACGAAAAATGCACCATAACTCTTACACCTTTAGTCAGAACACTTTGTAATTTGGATAATATAACTAAAATAATGTGTGGAATCTACTGCGAAAATTTCAAGAAAAATTAAAATTCATGAAAAATTACGATCTGGCACCTATAGGGTAAAAAACTGAGTATTTTAAAAATTTTATAATATTTCATCTGACATTAGATTACATATTGATCAAATTAATGAATTTGTTTGTAAATGAACTAATTATAAGCAATGTATGCATGAAAAATATTATTTTTGATGAAAAATGCACCATAACTCTTACTCTTTTGGTCAGAACACTTAGTAATTTGGAGAATATCACTAAAATAAGTTTCATGAAAAATTACAATTTTGCCCCTTTAGGGTCAATAAAATGAGTATTTGTAAAATTTTATAATATTTCATCAAGCATTAGATTACAGATTGATTAAATTTATAAATATATTAGTAAATGATCTAATTCTAAACAATGTATGCATCAAAAATATGATTTTTGAACCACATTACGCATAAGGAAATTTCACGTTAAAATTTAACTTTATGATGAAAAATGTACCATAAGTCTTTCCCTTTTGGTCAGAACACTTTGTAATTTTAAGAATATCACTAAAATAATGTGTGGAATCTACTGTAAAAATTTCAAGAAAAATTAAATTTCAAGAATAATTACAATTTTTCCCATTTAGGATAAAAAACTGAATATTTGTTAAATTTTATAATATTTCATCAAATATTAGATTAAAGATTTATTAAATTAATGAATTTATTCTAAAATGATCTAATTCTAAGCAATGTGTGCATTAAAAATATGATTTTTGTACTACATTACACATAAGAAAATTTCATGTTAAAATTTAACTTTATTGACGAAAAATGCACCACAACTCTTACACCTTTTGTCACAACACTTTGTAATTTGGAGAATATGACTAAAATAATGTGTGGAATCTACTAGATAAATTTCAAGAAAAATTAAGTTTTATAAAAAATTACGATTTCGCCCCTATAGGGTCAAACAACTGAGTATTTGTTAAATTTTATAATATTTCATCAAACATTAAATTACAGAAAATTAAATTTCATTAAAAATTACTATTTTACCCCTACAGGATAAATAAACCAAGTATTTGTCATATTTTATAATATTTAATAAAATATTAGATTATAGATTGATTACATTAATAAATTTATTAGTAAATCATCTAATTCTAAGCAAAATATGCATAAAAAATATAATTTTTGAACCACATTACGCGTAAGGAAATTTTACGTTAAAATTTAACTTTATTAACGAAAAATGCACCATAACTCTTACACTTTTGGTCAGAACACTTTTTATTTTGGAGAATATCACTAAAATGATGTGTGGAATCTACTGTAAAAATTTCAAGAAAAATTAAATTTCATGAAAATTTACGATTTTACATTTATAGGATAAAAAAATTGAATATTTGATAAATTTTATAATATTTCATCAAACATTATATTACAGATTTATTAAATTAATGAATTTATTCGTAAATGATCTAATTCTAAGCAATGTATGCATGAAAATTTTGATTTTTGAACCACATTAGGCGTAAGAAAATTTCACGTTAAAATATAACTTTATTGATGAAAATGCACCATAACTCTTACTCCTTTGGTCAGAATACTTTGAAATTTGGAGAATATCACTAAAATAATGTGTGGAGTCTACTCTAAAAATTTCAAGAAAAATTAAATTTCATGTAAAATTACAATTTTGCCCCTATAGTGTTAAAAACTAAATGTTTAATTAATTCTATAATATTTCATCATTCATTAGATTACAAATTGATTAAACTAATGAATTTATTAATAAATGATCTAATTCTAAGCAATGTATTCATCAAAAATTTGATTTTTGAACCACATTACGCGTCTGGAAATTTCACGTTAAAATTTAACTTTATTGACGAAAATTGCACCAGAACTCTTACACCTTTGGTCATAACACTTTATAATTTGGAGAATATCACTAAAATAATGTGTGGAATCTACTGTAAAAATTAGAGGGATTAATAGGTTAACAGATTAGGAATGCATGTACACGAACTTGGTTGATCGAGAGATTGGTAAGTTATCGTGAGGATAATAAATCCTAGGAACTATTTGGTTTTAGATAATATGTTGATAGTGATTAGTGTTGTGTAATCCACATTTAGATTTAACTTGAGAGACAGGATCTAAATATATTAGTAATTCTCTTATGAATATAGGAATTAAATATAGTTTAATACATTAAACGAAGTCATATGAACCATAAGAGTATATATCCCTAGAATTCATAAAACCTCTTAAGTTTTATCTTGCTTGAATTTAAATCATGTTTTATTTCTTCGTTTATTTTATTGTCTTTTTTAATTCCATCATCTATCATTAAAGTTCGAGTCTTTAGATAAAGTATCTTAATATAAACAAGTGATTAGTTGGAATCACATTAGACAATCTCCGTGGATACGATACATGTTCTCACCATGATTTTACTATAATTAGCCTTGTATACTTGCTAGTTGTTTTTAAGTGAAATAAAAGAGTGGACAGGTTTATGGCACTATTGTCTGGGACTGACATAATTTACTGCTAATATTAGTTTTAATTATTTAACTTTAGTCTAAAGTGTATTATATAATCTATTTTTAAGTCCATAGTTTTATCTTTGCAGTCTCATTTATGTTTCTTGTCTACGTTTTTATTTCACTAATATACAACTCGCAAGTGTACGAAACAATTTATAGTAAAATTAAGGTGAGAACATGTATAGTATCCACATGGACTGTTTATAGTAAAATCAACTAAATATTTATCTAAAGCTTGGGATTAAACTTGTGGGAGGATACATTTCAAATTGAAGCCATATTTGAATAATTTAAATCAATAAGTCAATAAATTTTGGAAGTCCAAAACTAGAGAATATTTTTAGGAACTAAATTCGATGTATGCTTTGATAGATTTTAAAAAGATTTTCTCTTTTTTAGTAAAAATTAAGAGAAAAATAGGACAACATGAAAGTTTAGAGAAGCATTGAAAATTTTGAAGGTAAATTGATGAATCTTTAGGTTCTTAATTTAAAAATAGAAATTGTATTATTGAATTTTTTTATGAATATTTTTTTTTTTTTTTTGAAGAAAAAAAGGAAAAAGAAAGGAGAGGAGAGGTAATCACATATTAAATAGGAAACAGGACCTGATTGATTTGAAACTATTTTTCTAGTAAACAAACTGAATATTTAGAGTCAAAAGAAAGTTAGGAATTAAATCAAGACAACAGTATAAATGAAGAAAAGTATAAATAGTTTTGAATGAAATGTGAGTTTTTAGATTTTGAATTAAAGTAGACCAAAATCTTTGAGCTTCTATCATGATATTGAGGAATCAAATAAGCATATTTGGGAAAGTTGAATCATAGTACAAGAAGTTGGGCCATAAATGAAATAAATCAAAATTTATGAATTAATATGAGGAAACCAAGAACTTTATAGCTCAAGTTGGAATTTAAAAAGAAGAAAACCACAAGCATATGAATTTCTAAACAACAATAGTAATTTTATGGCCCATTTTCAAAATAGAAGCTTTTAGCATAAATTGAAATTTAAAAGAGATGACAAGTTTAAAGGGATTATGTTTAGAAATTTATAGTAAAATGAGTTCAATTGAGATTTGAGGTTTCAACTAGGAAGAGTGGGAAGTTTGAACTCTTTTGAATTTAAATAAAAATTTTGCAAGAATAGTATATTTTTTAGGAAACCAAATGGATATAAGAAATGTTATGAAAATTTTAAATATAATTGAGCCTTGGCTATTAACAACTAAAAACTAAAATTGAATGAAAAAAATGTTTGTTGAAAATCATAATTTTGGGCTCCTACTATTGTGATCTTATCAAATTTTGAATTTTTTTTTTTTAGTTCTTGGAGTTAAATATAAATTTGAGATAGTATTTTAAAAACTAAAGTTCCTTTGGGGGTTAACTCATGGAAGGATGCAGGACAAGTTACAAATCAAGAGCCAATTTTGAATACTTGAAATAAATAATTGAAACAAAAATTTGGAAGCTTGAAAGTAGATTATATATTTTTAGGAAATAAATTGGATGTATGCTTTGATTGACTTTTGAATAATTTCTTTTTATTAGTTAAAATTAAATGAAAACTAGGTTCGCAGAACCATTTTCAGAAGCTAACTTTAGAAGTAGAAACAAAAATTTGGATTTTTTTTCTTGGTTGAGAAAAAAGAAGAAAGAAAATAGAGGTTCTCATAGATTAAATTGAAAATAGAGCATTACTTCGGAATGAAATTGAGATTTTAGACTTCAAATTAGAGAAAATCGAATCCTTATGACATATCTCATGGTATAGGAAAATCATATAAGCAAAAATTGAAAAATGAAAAATTGAATCATTGTAGTGGATGTTGGGTCATAAGTGAATTAAAACAAACTTTAGGGGTTAATTGAAAAAAACCAAGAACTTTATTGGACAAGATTAAATTTACTAGAAGTTTGAAAAAAAACAGAAATCATAGAGCTATCAAACTAACAATAGTAATTTTATAGGATATTTTGAAAGATAAAAAACATAATAGATTAGTTTGAAATAATTTTGAATCTTGAGACTAATACAAAATTGGGGCTAAATAAATTTATATTTTGGAATTTTGAAATAAAGTTTAAGTTAAATTTGATGTTAGAAAATTTTGAGAATATATACTAAATTGAAAATTACCTTTACTTTGAAATAATCTGGCATTAATTGGGATTAGATTATGTTAAGATTTGAACGTGTCAAACTTATTTAGTAGATATGTTTTGTCGGTTTCTTCCATTTTGAAAGATACAGATAAGAATCACAAGATTGGGCATCAAGCAATATCCCCACAAAATAGGAAAGCAATTGAAGACCAGGTCAAAACTCTATCCTATGAGAAGAGAGTTGAGAAAATAAAGGAGAAGTGGAGAAAGGCATTACACGAACTTGGGGCAGTGGAAGAAGGAGAGAAAGGAAACTGAAGCGTTCTATAAATTCAACGAAGGAAGAAAGCAGGACACGCACTGAACGAGATTACATATGTCTGTATAACAGAGACGTATGTTACTAAGAAAGTTGTCGTCACTCTGACTCCAACATTCTGCACTGATCAGCAACAGATTACTCTGATCTTGTTGGTGTCGATTTTCAAGTGAGAGTTTGTGAGTGATACACTGTTTCTTTAAGTTTACTTTCTTAGTTAGTTTAGTCGACTTGAAATTCATATTGGATTTCAAGTACGTTAAGGATCGTAGAAGTTTTATTCAATCCTTTTTTGTAATTCACTTTAATTAGTGGATAATTTTTGCCCTGTTGGCTTCACAAGTCATTCTTGACTTGTGAATATTTTATTTCGGGTTACTCTCGTCTATTTCCATCCAGCACCGTACTTTCAAGTGGTATCAAAGCCATCACTTGATATACTAAGAAGTGTGGTTCTGGAGTTTTGGTGCTACAATGGAAATTATGATCTTCCACGTTCTTCGGTTCTTTCTAAAGAAAATTTTAACGATGTTCAATGCCGAGCCTGTAGAGGATTCGGCCACTATGCAAACGAATGTGCTAACGTACTTCGGAGACATGGAAAGTCAATGTGGATATCTATCAGTGAAGAAGAAATTGATGAAATGCATCCAATAGAAGAAGAAATCTAAACCGCTACGCTGCTAACATCAATCCACGAATTTTCTGATGATGAGGAGATACTTACTCCCTCAAGTTCGAACACTACATCTGACAGGTACAATTTCTTCTCTAATTCTGATTTTAACTGTTTTAATAGTTACATAAGTGATGCATAATTAATTGAGGGAGAAGAAGATGATCGAATACTCAAAGAAATTCAAGCTGTTCAGGATGAACTTCTCAAATATCTGGAATTAAGACAGCAAGAAGCAGAAAGTATGTGCAAAGAAAATGAAGAACTCAAGAGGATGATTGCAAAGCTGGAAGTTTCTCTTACAAAGAAGGATGTTGAATTGAGTAAACTCAAGATCGAACTTCAAGTTACGAATGAAAAATTCAAGAAATTGAATACAAGTACTTCTAAGCCCGATGAAATTTTGACTGTAGGAAATATAGACAATTCTGGAATAGTTTATCACAAAACTGCTGCTGCTTTGTCAACTAATTTATTTTGTGATCAAAATCCTATCATTTTTGTTAAAGAAAGTGGAAAAGAACTGTAAAAAACAGATACAGAAAAAATGACCCAAAGAAAAAGAAAATTTGTCTGTCATTACTGCTTCAAACCTGGGCATATACGACCCTACTGTCAAAAATTGAAAACTGAACTGTCGCTGAAGCACATGTTGCCACAAACGTTGCACAACATTTGTCACAACATCATGAAACAGAAAAATACAGCCGTCTGTCAAAATCTAAAATGAACCTGTAAACCAAGTGTTTCATGTAATGAAGTATTCACTGCTCTTAAGACTAACCATTCAGAATCCTGGTATTTCGATAGTGGCTGCTCAAGACACATGATAGGTTCAAAAGGGTATTTTACCAACTATGAATCATTCCAAAGAGGTACAGTAAGGTATGGTGGAGGACCTCAAGGAAAAATCATAGGAAAAGGAACCCTCTGTGTTGATGGTTTTCCTAACCTTCGAAATGTTCTACATGTGGACGGACTGATGGCCAACTTGATCAGTATAAGTTAATTATGTGACGATGATCTTCAGGTAAAATTCAACAAAGACAAATGTGAAGTATTTGACTCGGCAAATATTTGTGTAATGACAGGTAAAAGATCAAGTGATAACTGCTATTTGGCTGGAAGGAGCTCGACATGCAATATTGCTCAGACTGACGAGACAATCCTTTGGCACCAAAAGCTGGGACATGCAAACCTTAGAAACATTGATAGATTGATAAGACTAGATGTTGTAAAAGGTTTGCCCAAATTTGAGAAAGGAAAAACAGAAGAAGACAATTCTGACACTTATCTGGAACCCAGACAAGTCGCACAAACTGAACAGAAGTCAATTTTTGATGTTGAACAAAATGTTGAACCACACTCGGAACCAACATTACCTTCAGATCCAGAAACAGAAATCGAGCCACTAATATCAGAAGACACCACCACTTAGCAGATTGAAAGAAGAGATCCACCAGGAAGGATAAGGAAAAACCACCCAATCACACAAGTAATCGGAGATGTCCATGAAGGAATTACAACTCGATGGAAGGAACCTGTTAATTACAGAGATATGGTGAAACAGAGCTCTTACGGTATTTTCATATCTCAAAGAAAATATGCTCGCAACCTTGTTCAAAGATTTGATCTGGAAAATGCCAAGCACATGAAAATGGAAATGGGATTGACTCAGAAGCTCTGCACCGACGATGTTGGACAAAATGTTGATCTAACATTATATAGATCGATGATAGGCAGTCTGTTGTATTTGACAGCAAGCCGTCCAGATATCATGTACAGTACATGCGTTTGTGCTCGCTACCAGGCGTGCCCTAAAGAAAGTTATCTAAAAGTTGTTAAAAGAATAATCAGGTATGTTGCTGGAAGTTCTAACTTAGGAATATGGTATTCTAAGCACACAAACACGAACTTGGTAGGATTTAGTGACTCTGACTGGGCAGGGGATATTGATGACCGGACGAGTACTAGTGGGGGATGTTTCTTTCTAGGAAATAACCTAGTCTCCTGGCACAGCCGAAAATAGAACTGTGTCTCCCTCACTACTGTTGAATCTGAATATGTAGCAGTAGGAGGGTGTTGCACACAATTATTGTGGCTCAAACAAATGCTAGAAGACTACGGTTATCCTAGTGATACTCTTGTTGTTTTCTGTGACAACTCTAGTGTAATTAATATCTCAAAAAATCCTGTTCAACACTCACGCACTAAACACATAGACATTCGTCATCACTTTATTCGAGATTTGGTAGAAAAAGATCTGATTCGATTAGAATACGTCAATACTGAGAGTCAAATAGCAGATAAATTTACCAAAGCTCTTGATTTTGAGAGATTTTCCAATCTTAGGAAGTCTCTTGGCCTATGTGTTATGTGAAAAATACTCCATCCAATCTGTACATAAATCTGTAAATACATTCTACCTCTATGACTCCCTTGGCAAAAAAAAAAAAAGATCTTAGGCTAAGAATACTCATCAACTAGAGTAACTTGGGGGGCACGGTGCTCGCTACGACGATGCTACCTTGTAAAATATTGATGAGTTGAATAATTCATGAAATACTTGAGTAACTAGGGGCACGGCGTTCGCTGCGACGATGTTCTCTATGTCAAAAGAGTGTTTTCGAATTATTCTTCCAACCTCACATCATAAAGTACCTTAGGGGGCACAGCGTTCGCTGCGACGATGTTACCTTGAAAAATATGATGAGAACCTGGAATTCTTACCTACTATTCGCAAAAAAAAAAAAAAAAAAAATTGCCAAAGTTGGGAGTCGTAACTCAAAGCCTGATCTGATCCCATGAATAATATTCTCCCAAATACACCCTCTAAAAGAAATCCTATTCTACTGTTTAAAATCGGTATAGGTGTTTTTTTTTTTTAAAGATTCTGCTTCTTTAAATTTTTTTGGATAAGTGCTCGTGTGCCTTTGCGTTAGTGGGTGTAAGTTGAATTGGTGACAGTTGAGATTTTTGCGCCCTGGATTATCACCAGGCATCCCCTACTTCACGTCTTCCTTAACTGTCACAACACTGCACAAGAAAAGAAAGCTCATGCCTCCTTTAAACACACAGTCACCGTGCACTGAATAAAAGCTTCCTTCTTCATTTTTGACTTCATCACTTTCCTCACTAATCTCTGTTCCCTGTTCAACTTGGCTTCAATGGCGGACGAGGCTTCTCAAAGGATTCTCGCCCAAATTCTGGAGCTCCTCGCCCAGGTCACCGCCGCTCAAGTATCTCCCGACAGATGGTCACGAAATGGAAAATTCCATTCCCAGCTTCCTGCCTGTCCTCCTTGTTCTCTGTCCTTCACAAGGGATTTCAGCCCACCTCCACAGATATGTTCTTCAAATCTCCTAGAATTTTGACAGTCCATCCAAGATTCCTCCAAGGAGATCGACGTTGTGACCTGCCCTAGCTGTCTAACGTTCCCTCCGGTTCAACTAATCTAGTCCCGCCAGCAGCTAACCCCATCTTTATTTTCTGTAAATTTATCGTCCAACAGGTCCGGGCTCTAGATGACCAGATTAAACACCTTCTTGCCATACGAGATGCCCTTTCTTCCAAATTAGGGGGAGAAATGTTGCTGCTGCTACTGATGCTTCTGAAGCTTCTGCTGATGCTGCTGATGAAACCACAAGTGACGATAATGGACGCAGTTGAAGGGACTATGTGATAGTATGGGTACATTTGTTTTTGTTGGGTACATCGGTGTTTGACTTTTGATTTTATTTTGGTTGGGTACATCGGTGTTTGACTTTTGATTTTGTTTATCCTGCTATGCTTTGCGGCTGCTTTGAGGAACTTATATTGATATATGATGTTTGATATTTGCTTGCTGCTGCCAATGATTATGCCTCTTTGATTGTGCTTATGGAAATAATTATGTTGATAGATGATACTTGATATTTGCTTGTTGTTGCCAATGAGCAAGCTGTCAATGTTTATACCTCTTCAATTGTGCTTATGGAAATAATTATGCTAGAATGATTGATGCTTTGATGTTTATGCGTGGCATGCTGATTTGAATTGAAAGGCTAGCTTGACATTGATGTAGACATGCTGAGATTTTTGCTTACAATACTTATGCAAAATTATGCATGGAATATGAAGTAGATATGTCTTCTTGTGCATTTTTATGCTTGTCCTATATTGGAACATGTTAAGGAGGAGTTTAAATTTAGGGGGAGAACATGTTGCTGTATTTAGGGAAGAAGAAGGACATGATTATCTGTACTACTTTGATTTGTCCTGAAAATTTATTTTGGAGATAATCTTGGGATAGTTGTGTACTGGTTAACTCGGTGTTGATTTATGGTGTGAATATGATTTTTGTTGGATAATTATAGATATTATTATATGCTGCAATGGTAGTAAATGTCAAGAACGTAGGGGGACTTGGCATTAAAGGAGAGTTTTGCAGGATTTGCAATGATGATATATTTGTTTGGTAAAACTTTCTGTATATTGTGTCCTGTGTTCTAATTTTGATTCTCAAGTATTGAGGAATTGTGAAGAAAGCCAAAAGGTGGAGATGATGAAGGTGGAGATGAAGATGATGCCGAAGGTAGAGATGATGCTCATGATGCTCCCGAAGAACATGAATAGCTGCTGATTTGTTGATGCTGCTGCTGTGTTGTGTTGATGCTGATGTTGAGGCTGTGCTGCTGCTGATGCTGACGCTGAGGTTGTGCTGCTGTTGTGCTGTGCTACAGTTGTTTGCTACCGTGCTGTTGTGAGAAGCTGTTTTGTTGCTCCTCTGGTCCTGATTGCTGAATCGAACGTGAGTAGCTGCTGATTTGCTGTTGCTGCTGTTGTGCTGAATTTGTTGCCATGCTGCTATTTTGCTACTGCTGTACTGGAAGGGGGAGTCTTGAAGAAAGGGGAAGTTTGAAGTTAGGGGGAGAAAAATATTGGACTATTGGATACAGGGGGAAATAACTACATGTGCAAAATCTGATCTTTTGAATAACTGTTGTCTTGAGTCGAAAATTTTGGAAATTGGGAAGAAAGGCAAAAAGGGGGAGATTGTTAAGATTTGAACGTGTCAAACTTAGTTAGTAGATATGTTTTGCCGGTTTCTTCCATATTGAAAGATACAGATAAGAATCACAAGATTGGGCATCAAGCAATATCCCCACAAAATAGGAAAGCAGTTGAAGACCGGGTCAAAACTCTATCCTATGAGAAGAGAGTTGAAAAAATAAAGGAGAAGTGGAGAAAGGCATTACACGAACGTGGGGCAGTGGAAGAAGGAGAGAAAGGAAACTGAAGCATTCTATAAATACAATGAAGGAAGAAAGCAGGACACGTACTGAACGAGATTACATCTGTCTGTATAACAGAGACGTATGTTACTAAGAAAGTTGTCGTCACTCTGACTCCAACATTCTGCACTGATCAGCAACAGATTACTCTGATCTTGTTGGTGTCGATTTTCAAGTGAGAGTTTGTGAGTGATACACTGTTTCTTAAGTTTACATTCTTAGTTAGTTTAGTCGACTTGAAATTCATATTGAATTTCAAGTACGTTAAGGATCGTAGAAGTTTTATTCGATCCCCTTTTGTAATTCACTTTAATTAGTGGATAATTTTCGCCCTGTTGGCTTCACAAGTCATTCTTGACTTGTGAATATTTTATTTCAGGTTACTCTCGTCTATTTCCATCCGGCACCGTACTTTCAGATTAAATCAAAGTTAGAGGAAAAAAAAAAAAAGAACCGTAACTCCATGCATATTTTTAATTTTACTAAAATTGATCTTTTTGGCAATGTGACCTTTTAACATAAATTTAAATTAAAAAGAGATGGCGAGCATAAATGATTGAATTTTAAAAATTTATGATAAAACGAATTCAATATAGATTTGAGAGTTCAGCCGAAAAGAGTGAAAATTATAATCTATTTTGAATTTAAATAAAAATGATGTCATTTCTTTTAATAATAGTTAATTTTAGAGCTACATCTTTGATGAAACCGGAGGGAGGTAATAAATGTCATGCAAATTTTATATTTAATGGAACCTTAAGACGTAATGGATGAAAATATAAATTGAATGAACATATGGTTGATTGAAAATCATAAATTTGGTAACTAAGAGACGTTATCATTTTTATTTTATTTTTAATTCTTGGGGTCATATAAATATTTGAGATTATATTTTGAAAAATAAAGTAACTTTGGGATTCAACTCATGGAATGATAAGTTTCAAATCGAAAGCAAATTTTGAAAAATTTAAATCATTAAGTAAAAAAAAAATGGAAATCTAAAACTAGAGTCTAGATTTTTAGAAACTAGATTGGATTGGATGTATGCTTGATAAATTTTTAAATAATTTCCTTTTATTTTAGTAACAATTAATAGAAAACTCAGAGAACAAGAAAGTTTAGAGAAACATTATAAGTTTTATAGTTATAATGATGAAACTTTAGGATCTTAATTTAAAAATAGAATAAAAGATTATGTGACTTTTGATAAAACTTTTGAAGGTATAATTGAAAAACAATTTGTGATTAATTTTTCTTTTTGGAAGGAAAAAAAAAAGAAAGAAATAAGATGATTTCATAGATTAAATATGAAATGTGACATGATTGATTTGAAATTTTTTTTTTCAATTTTATAATTTGAAGATTTTAGGGTAAAAAAGGGGATCAAACTAGACAACATTAACTTCTGCATTAGTTTGAGAAAATTAAGAAATGTAATAAATAGTTTGGAGTGAAATGTGAGTTTTAAGAGTTTAAATTAGAGTAGATGAAAACCTTTGGGTTTCTATCATGATATTAAGGAATTCACTAGTCATATTTGAGAAAGTTGAATTATAGTACAAGATGTTAGGTCATGAATAAACTAATTTATGAATTAATTTTGAGGAAATCAAGAACTTTATAGCCCAAGTTGAAATTTACAAGAACAAAACAGTACTATGGGGTCTTCTAAACAACAATAGTAATTTTATGGGCTATTTTGGCTACAAATTTTTAGCTCATATTGAAACCTGAAAGGGATGACGAGCTTAAAGGGTTGAAGTTTAAAAATTTATGGTAAAATGAGTTCAACTAAGATTTGAGGTTTTAACTAGGAAGAGTGGGAAGTTTGAACTTTTTTTATTTTTTAATTTAATTAAAAATGGTCAAGAATACTAAAATTTTAGAACCACTATATTATATATCTTTAACAAAACCAAATCTTGATAAGAATGTAATGCAAATTTTGAATTTAATGGAGCTTGAGGAATTAACAGCTAAAAACTAAAATTGCATGAAAATAAAGTTAGTTCATTTTGGGCGATGTGCTCAAAATTTGATTGTTTTGAAGTTCTTGGGGTTAAATGAAAATCAGAGATTGTATTTTAAAAAATGAAGTTTGAGGGTTAAACTCGGGGAATGATGAAAATTAGATTCAATCAAAAGACAAATTTAAATTATTGAAATCACTAATTCAAAAATATTTGGAAGATTGAAATTGAATTAAAGATTGTAAGGAACTAAATTGGATGTATGCTTTGATTGTTTTTTTTTTTTTAAATTCATTTTATTTGTAAAAATAAATGAAAACAAGGTTAGCAGGAAAACTTAAAGAACTTAAATTTAAAAATTGAAACAAAATTTGTGATTTCTTTTTTCTCAAAGGGTCTCATAGATTAATTTGGAAACAGAGCATATTTTGGAATGAGATATAAGTTTTAAGACTTCAAATTGTTGCAATGTAATTCAAGCTTCATGCAGTCCACATATTAATGCAAAATAAGTTAGAAACTGTTAGCAGATTTTTAAGTAGAATTGGTCAATTCAGTTTCCTGGTTTTCAGCCATGTATTAGGAGTTTTTTTACGTTTCTGTTTCGAGTCAATTATGAGCCACTATCTTAGGCTTTATTAGGGGAGGATAGTGGCGTTTATTATTCAGTTTTTTAGTAGTCTATTTAAGTAGTTGTAATGTGCTGAAGTTAAATATATAGAAGAATATATTTGCATTCTGTATTGATTTTGTCTCTCAGAATTCTGGTATACTTTCTCTGAAAAAAACTAACATTTGGTATCAAAGCTAGAGAGAATTCTTGGGTTTGGTGAGTGTTTCGTGTGAGAAAGCAAACACCAGAGAAACACAAGTCTGTTGGTGAATCGTTCATGATGCAGAACAACAATGGGAATGGGAATTCACTAAATCAGTTGTCCATCTTCAAAGGCGTGAACTATCATTTTTGGAGCCTAAAAATGAAGACTCTCTTCAGATCACAAGAGTTGTGGAATACTGTTGAGAGTGGCTTTGATGATAATGGAACTGAGGAGCCAGATCAGGAGTTGAGGGAGAAAAGAAAGAAAGATGCCAAAGCACTTTTCATCATTCAGCAAGCACTTGATGATGAAGTGTTTCCACGCATTGTAGCAGCTTCTACAGCAAAAGAAGCATGGAGTACTCTTAAGCAAGAGTATATGGGAGACAAAAAGGTTATTGCTGTCAGATTACAATCATTGAGAAGGGAGTTTGAGACTTCTCAAATGAAGGATAGAGAGACAGATCAAGAGTACCTTTCAAGAGTGTCCAGCACTATGCAACAAATGAGATCATATGGAGAGGAGGTCAAAACTCAGCAAGTTGTGAGTAAGGTTTTGAGGAGCCTTACAAAGAAGTATGATCATGTTGTGACAGCAATTGAGGAATCCAAGGATATGGAGACCTACACATTTGATGAACTAATGGGATCTCTTCAAGCACATGAAGAGAGACAAGCCAGAGGTGATGACAAGAAAGAAGAGAAGGTTTTCCAAGTAAAAGGAGAGTCTTCAAGCAAAGAAAGGTTCCAACAAAATTCTGGTAGAGACAGAGGCAAGGGAGGCTCAAGAGGAAGAGGCCGTGGAAGGGGACAAAGTAGTGAGGGAAGAGATCAATCTTCCCAAAATTACAAGAGTCCTCTCAAATGCTACTATTGCAAAAAACCAGGACATAAAGAAGCCAGCTGTTGGAAGAAAGAGGAGGATGAACAGAAAGGTGAGCAAAAGTCTAATTTTGTGGAGCAAGAAGAAAAGTTGTTCTTGGCACAAAATGCATCAAGCAATGATGCAGGATGTGGCGTCTGGTATATTGACAGTGGGTGCTCAAACCACATGTCAAGTGCCAAGTCAATGTTCAGAGAGCTAGATGAGTCAGCAAAGAGCAAAGTGAGACTGGGTGATGGAAAACAACTTGATGTTGAAGGGAAGGGCACGATTGCAATCACAACTGAGCAAGGCAACACAAAGCTTTTGTGTGATGTGCAGTATGTGCCAAAGCTGGCTCACAATCTTCTCAGTGTTGGTCAACTCCTCAACTCTGGCTATCATGTGTTGTTTGAGAATGAGTCTTGTCTTATAAGTGACAAGAAATCTAAAGAAGTTGTTGTGAAAATTCTAATGGGAAGAAACAAAATGTTCCCTTTAGATTTGTCAAGCCACGTGAGCAAAGCCTTGACAGTCAAGGGGGATGATGATGCCAAATTATGGCATCTGAGGTATAGTCATCTTCATATGAAAGGACTGAAATTGTTGTAGTCCAAAGAAATGGTGCTAGGATTGCCTAAAACTGGAGAGCTTGAGTTGTGTGAAGGTTGCATCTATGTAAAGCAATCAAGAGGAGCATTTCCAACAGGAAAAGCATGGAGAGCAAGTGAATGCCTTGAACTTGTCCATGCAGATTTATGTAGCCCAATGAAGACAGTTTCACTCAGTGGAAGTAAGTATTTCTTGCTTATTACTGATGATTATAGTAGAATGAGCTGGGTCTATTTTCTTAAAGCTAAATTAGAAGCATTTGACAGCTTTAAGATTTTTAAGGCTATGGTTGAAAAACAGTCTGGTTTTTCTGTAAAAGCATTAAGAACAGACAGAGGTGGTGAATTCTTGTCAAATGAGTTCATCGCATTCTGTGAGGAGCATGGAATAAGGAGGGAACTTACAGCACCATACACTCCTGAGCAAAATGGAGTAGCTGAGAGGAAGAACAGGACTGTGGTTGAAATGGCAAGGAGTATGCTCAAAGCAAGGAGTGTGCCAAACAAGTTTTGGTGTGAAGCTATGGCAACAGCAGTGTATATCCTCAACGTTTCTCCCACCAAAGCAGTCTTGAACATAACACCATTGGAAGCTTGGAGAGGAAAGAAACCTTATGTAAGTCATTTGAGAATTTTTGGTTGTACAGCTTATGCATTGGTTGATTTGAGGTCTAAGCTAGATGATAAATCTGTTAAATGTGTGTTCATTGGCTATTCAACTCAATCCAAGGCATATAGACAATATAATCCTCTCACTAACAAGGTCATTGTCAGTAGAAATGTTGTATTTGATGAAGATGCAGGCTGGAATTGGGAGGAAAGTGAGGCAAGTGGCAGTGTTCAGCAGAAATTTGTGGGCTTTGATGGCTTAGAGGAGGATCTAAGTGTGCCAGAGAATGATCACCACACTCCAAGTCCTCCTTCCAGCTCATCATCATCTGACTCTTCAAGTAGTTCAATGCCAAGGAGATACAGGTTATTGACTGATGTGTATGAATACTGTGATTTTGCATTAATGGTCACAGATCCTGTCTGTTATGAGGAAGCTAAAAAAAAGTTGAGTGGCAGTATGCAATGAGAGATGAGATCAATTCCATTGAGAAGAATGAGACTTGGGAGTTGGTGAATCTTCCTGAAGGGAAGAATGTTATTGGATTGAAATGGGTGTTCAGAACTAAGTTCAACACAGATGGGAGTGTTTAAAAGCATAAGGCAAGGCTTGTAGCTAAGGGGTATGCACAACAAGAGGGAATAGATTTTGAGGAGACGTTTTCACCAGTTGCAAGGTTTGAAACTGTGAGAGTGGTGTTAGCATTGGCTGCTCAATGGAAACTAGAGGTGTTCCAGCTGGATATAAAGTCTGCATTCCTCAATGGAGAATTGCTTGAGGAATCTTTGTTGAGCAACCAATTGGCTTTGTCAAAACTGGTGAAGAAGGCAAGGTTTATAAACTGGAAAAGGCACTTTATGGACTAAAACAGGCACCAAGAGCCTGGTAGAGCAAGATTGACTCATTTTTTCTTCAAAATCAGTTTGAAAGGAGTAAGAATGAGCCAACTTTGTATGTGAAGAAGCAAGGTATGAATGGTTTCATTGTTGTCTGTCTTTATGTGGACGATATTATTTACTTCAGTTCTTCTCAGAAGTTGCTAAGTGAGTTTAAAGTAGCAATGATGGAGAAATTTGAGATGACAGACCTAGGATTGCTTCAATACTTCTTGGGTCTAGAAGTTAAGCAAGGGGATGATGGAATATTTCTGTGCCAGAAGAAGTATGCAGAGGACTTGTTGAAAAAATTCTCAATGGAGAAGTGTGAACCAACCAGAACTCCCATGAATACAAATGAGAAGCTTCAGAGAGAGGATGGTACAGATAAAGCAGATAAGAAGATTTTTAGAAGCTTAGTAGGTGGCTTGAATAATCTCACACACACAAGGCCTGACATAGCCCATAGTGTGAGTATAGTATCACGTTACATGCACTCTCCAACTAAGCAACATCTTGGAGCTGCAAGAAAGATTCTAAAATATGTGGCAGGCTCAATTAAGCTTGGAATTCTCTATGAAAGTGTTGAAAATTTCAAGTTAATTGGGTATACTGATAGTGACTGGGCAGGTTGCTTGGATGACAGGAAGAGTACATCAGGATCCGTGTTTAGCCTGGGGTCAGGAGCTATCACATGGAGCTCCAAGAAGCAAGACACAGTTGCTTTAACCTCATCTGAAGCAGAATATGTAGCTGCTGGTGCAGCAGCAAGGCAAGCTATTTGGTTGAGAAAGTTGCTAAAAGACTTGTGCTGTGAGCAAGAAGGAGCAATTGAGCTTTGGTGTGATAACAAGTCAGCTATAGCTATGACCAAGAATCCTACATTCCATGCAAGGACCAAGCACATAGAAGTTCAGCACCATTTCATAAGAAAGTTGGTTGCTGAGGAGAAATTGGTTCTGAAATTCTGTGGCACAAATGATCAACATGCAGATCTGTTTACAAAGGCATTGAGTCAAGTCAAGCATCAGTTGTTTCTGGAGAAGATTGGCATGTATGAGCTTGAATTAAGATGAGGTGTTGCAATGTAATTCAAGCTTCATGCAGTCCACATATTAATGCAAAATAAGTTAGAAACTGTTAGCAGATTTTTAAGTAGAATTGGTCAATTCAGTTTCCTTGTTTTCAGCCATGTATTAGGAGTTTTTTTACGTTTCTGTTTTGAGTCAATTATGAGCCACTATCTTAGGCTTTATTAGGGGAGGATAGTGGAGTTTATTATTCAGTTTTTTAGTAGTCTATTTAAGCAGTTGTAATGTGCTGAAGTTAAATATATAGAAGAATATATTTTCATTCTGTATTGATTTTGTCTCTCAGAATTCTGGTATACTTTCTCTACAAAAAACTAACACAAATTAGTGCAAATCAAAGCTTTACAACTTATCATGGTATAGGAAAATCAAATAAAATCGAATTATAGTAGTAGATGCTGGACATTAAGTGAATTAAAATAAACTTTAAGTATTTATTTGAGAGAACAAAGAACTTTATAGACCAAGGTTAAATTTACTAGAATTTAGAAGAAAACAGAAATCTTAAGACTATCAAATTTACAATGGTAATTTTATGGGATATTTTAGTAGATAAAAAACATAATGGATTAATTTGAAATGATTTTGGATCATGAGACTAATACAAAATTGGGGTTAAATCCAATTAGATTTTGGAATTTTGAAACTTTGAAATAGAGTTTAAATAGGTTAAATTGGATCTTAAAAACAATTTTAGAATATTTACTCAATTTGAATAGAGCTTTATTTTGAAATAAGATTCCGACATGATTTGGGATTAGATTGAAATCAAAGCTAAGGACAAAAAAATGATAACTTGTTGCGTATTTGAAAATGTTAAGATAACAAATCTTTTTGGAAATAGGACATTTAAACATAGATTTAAATTACAAAGAGAGGACTGAGTGTTCCGACATGATTTGGGATTAGATTGAAATCAAAGCTAAGGAAAAAAAAAAGGATAACTTCTTGCATATTTGAAAATTTTAAGATAACAGATCTTTTTGGAAATAGGACATTTAAACATAGATTTAAATTAAAAAGAGAGGACTGAGTGTAAAGGATTGAATTTTGAAAATTGATAGTAAAATGAATTCAATATAGATTTGGGTGTTTCGTCAGAAAAAGATAGAATTATAAGCTATTTTGGATTTAAATAAAAATTGTGGTATTTAATTTAGAGCTATATCTTTGATAAAATCGAACGAAGGTAAGAAATGTCATGGAAATTTGTAAGGAAGCCTTAGGACTAAATGGATGAAAACATAAATTGAATGTAAATAAGGTTGATTGAAAATCATAAATTAGGGAACTATACGTGATCAAAATTTGACTAATCCTTGGGGTTGTATGAATATTTGAAATTGTATTTTTGAAAAAGAGAGTTAGTTTGAGAATAAACTCGTGGAGGGATACGTTTCAAATAAAAGCCAAATTAAAATTATTTAAATAATTAAATCAAAAAAGCCAAATAAGGTTGATTGAAAATCAAAAAATTTTGGAAGTCTAAAACTAGAGTTTAGATTTTTAAGAACTAAATAGGATATATGATTTGATATATTTTTACATAATTATTAATTATTTTAGTAAAAATTAAGGAAAAACAGAGCTAGCAAGAAATTTTAAGAAGCATTGAAATTTTTTAAGGTACATTCATGAATCTTTTGGGCCTTATTTAAAAGAAGATATTGTATAATTGAAAAAAATGGGATTTTATCTTTTTTTAAAAGAAACAAATAAAGAAAGAAAGAACGCAGAGGTTTTCATAGATTAAATATGAAATAAGACATGATTGATTTGAAACTTTTTTTAAAAAATAAAAGAATTGAACATTCTAGAGTCAAAAGGAAATTCAGGGGATATAAGCTGACAATGTTAATTTCATCATTAATTTGATAAAATTAAGAAATGCATGGATAGTTTGGAATGAAATGTGAATATTAAGAGCTTAAATTAAAAAGATTAAAAACCTTAGGGTTTCTATCATAATATTGAGGATTCAATAAGCACATTTGAAAAAGTTAAATTATAGTACAAGATGTTGCGCCAAAAATGAAATAAATCAAGATTTATAGATTAATTTGAGAAAATGAAGAACTTTGTGGGACAAGTTGGATTTACAAGAAGAAAACAGTAATTATAGGGCTTTCTAAATGCCAATAGTAATTGTAAGGACTATTTTGGAAATAAAAACGTTTATCATATATTGAAATTTAAAGGGGAAGACGAGTTTAAAGAGTTGAAGTTTAAAAATTTATGGTAAAATGAGTTCAATTGAGATTTATGGTTTCAACTAGGAAGAGTATGAAGGTATAAGCTCTTCTGAATTTAAATAAAAATGTTGCAAGAAAAATAGAATTTTAGAGCTAGTAGATGGTATATCTTTAACAAAATTGAAGAGACATAAGAAATGTTATGCAAATTTTAAATCTAAATGAGCCTTAGGAATTAACAGCTAAAAATTAAAATAGAATGAAAACACAGTTGGTTGAAAATCTTAATTTTGGGCTCTCACTATGAGATATAATAAAAATTCATTTTTTTATTTTTAATTTTTGAGGTTAAATGAAAATTTGATATTGTATTTCAAAAAATAAAGTTTGGGGGTTAAACTTGTAAAAGGATGAAAGACAAGTTTCAAATCAAAACAAGAAGTTAGAAGAGAACAGAAATCACATGGCTATCAAACTAATAAAAGTAATTTTATGGGATATTTTGAAAGATAAAAAACATATTGGATTAGTTTGAAATGATTTCAGAGCATGGGACTAATACAATATAGGGGCGAAATGAAATTACATTTTGGAATTTTGAAATAGAGTTTAAATAGGTTAAATTAGATCTTCAAAGCAATTTGAGAATATTTACTAAATTTGAATAAAGCTTCATTTTGAAATCGGATTCCGACAGTATTTGGGATTAGATTGAAATGAAAGCTATCGAAAAAAAAAAGGATAACTTGGTGCATATTTGAAATTTTAAGAAAATGGATCTTTTTGGAAAAAGGACATTTTAACAAAGATTTAAATTAAAAAGAGATGACAAGTATAAATGATTTAATTTTGAAATTTGATATAAAAATGAATTCAATATAGAATTGAGGGTTTAGACGGAAAAAAATTGGAATTATAAGGTATTTTGAATTTAAATAAAAATGGTACAATTGTTTTTAGAACTACCTCTTTGACAAAATCAAACTGAGGTAAGAAATGTCATGCAAATTTTTAATGTAATGAAACCTTAGGACTAAATGGATAAAAATATAAACTGAATGAAAATGTGGTTGATTGAAAATCATAAATTAGGGAACTAAGAGACATGATTAAAATTTGAGTAATTCTTGGGGTTTGAATATTTGAGATTGTATTTAGAAAAGGAAAGTTAGATTGAGAATAAACTCGTGGAGGGCTACGTTTCAAATCAAAAGCCAAATGAAAATTATTTAAAGCAATAAGTCAAAACAATTTGGAAGTCTAAAATTAGAGTTTAGATTTTGAAGAACTAAATAGGATATATGTTTTAAGAGATTTTTATATAATTTCTAATTTTTTTTGTAAAATTTAACAAAAAACGGAGCTAGCAAGAAATTTTAGAAAAGCATTGAAATTTTTTAAGGTAAATTGATGAATCTTTGGGACCTTAATTTAAAAAGTAGGTATTGTATAGTTGAAAATAAAATTTGGGATTTTTTTTCTTTTTGAAAGGATAAAAATGAAGAAAGAAAGAAATGAGAGTTTTTCATATATTAAATATAAAATAAGACATTGATTTCTAACTACTTTTTTTCTAATAAAAGAATTAAAGATTCTTGAGCCAAAAATTAAAAAATTAGGGAATAAAATGAGACAATGTTAACTTCATCATCAATTTGATAAAATTAAGAAATGTATGGATAGTTTGGAATTAGATGTGAGTATTTAGAGTTTAAATTGAGAAGATAAAAAATAAAAAAATAAAAAAAAAAACCACCTAGGGCTCTTATCATAATATTGAGGAATCCAAAAAGCACATTTGGGAAAGTTTAATTATAGTACAAGATGTTGGGCCGAAAATGAAATAAATCAAAACTTATGGATTAATTTGAGAAGACCTAGAACTTTGTAGACAAGTTGGAATTTACAAAAAGAAAACGGTAACTATAGGGCTTTCTGAACGGAAATATTAATTGTATGGACTATTTTGGAAACAAAAACTTTTAACATAGATTTAAATTAAAGGAGATGGCGACTTTAAAGGGTTGAAATTTAGAAGTTTATACTAAAATGAGTTCAATTAAGATTTATGGTTTCAACTAGGAAGAGTAGGAAGGTATGAGCTCTTTCGAATTTTAAAAAAAAAATGGTGCAAGATAAATAAAATTTTAGAGCTACTAAATGGTATATCTTTAAAAATGTTATGCAAATTTTAAATTTAAAAGAGCCTTAGGTACTAACATCTCGAAATATAAATCGAATGAAAATATAGTTGGTTGAAAATTTTAATTTTGGGCTCTGTCTATGAGATGTAATTAATAGTTGATTTTTATTTTTATTTTTTGAGGTTAAATGAAAATTTGATATTGTATTTCAAAAAATAAAGTAAGTTTGGGGGTTAAACTCATAAAAGGATGAAGGATACGTTTCAAAACAAAATTAGAAGATAGAAAAAAACAGAAATCATAGGGCTATCAAACTAACAAAAGTAATTTTATGGGACATTTTGAAAGATAAAAAACAAATATGGATTAGTTTGAAATAATTTCAGAGCACGAGACTAATACAAAATTGGGGCTAAATGAATACAATTTGGAATTTTGAAATAGAGTATAATTAGATCTTAAAAGTAATTTGAGAATATTTACTAAATTTGAATAAAGATAAAATTGAATTTCGACAATATTTGGAATTAGATTGAAATCAAAGCTATCAGAAATAAAAAGGATTACTTGGTGCATATTTGAAATTTTAAGAAAATTGATCTTTTTCGAAAAAGAATAGTTTAACATAGATTTCAATTAAGAGGAGATAACGAGTATAAACGATTGAATTTTGATGATATAAAAATGAATTCCATATAGATTTGAGGGTTTAGATAGAAAATTTTGGAATTATAAGGTATTTTGAATTTTTAAAAAAAAATGGTGCAATTATTTTTAGAGCTACATCTTTGACAAAATCAATTTGGGGTAAGAAAGGTCATGCAAATTTTAAATGTAATGAAACCTTGGGACTAAATGGACGAAAACATAAATTGAATGAAAATATAGTTGATTGTAAAGCATAAATTAGGGAACTAAGAGACGTGATCAAAATTTGATTAATTCTTGGGGTTTTGCATATTTGACATTGTATTTTGGAAAGCAAAGTTGTTAGTTTGAGAATAAACTCGTGGAGGGATTCGTTTCAAATCAAAAGCCAAATGAAAATTATTTAAATCAATAAGTTAAAAAAATGTGGAAGTCTAAAACTAGAGTTTAGATTTTGAAGAACTAAATAGGATATATGTTTTGATAGATCTTTATATAATTTCTAATTTTTAAGTAAAAATTAAAGAAAAATGGAACTAGGAAGAAATTTTAGAGAAGCATTGAAATTTTTTTAAAGTAAATTGATCAATCTATGGGACCTTAATTTAAAAGTAGGCATTGTATTGTTGAAACAAAATTTTGGGATTTTTTTTCTTTTTGAAAGGATAAATAAAGAAAGAAAGAAATGAGAGGTTTTCAAAGATTAAATATAAAATAAGACATGATTGATTTCAAACTATTTTTTTTAATAAAAGAACTGAAGATTCCTGAGTCAAAAAATATTTATGAGATAAAATGAGACAATGTTAACTTCATTATTAATTTGATAAAATTAAGAAATGTATGGTTAGTTTGGAATTAAATGCGAGTATTTAGAGTTTAAATTGAAGAGATCAAAAACCTTCGGTCTTCTATCATCATATTGAGGAATCCAAAAAGCACGTTTGGGAAAGTTTGAATTATAGTACAAGATGTTGGGATAAAAATGAAATAAATTAATTTGAGGACACCTAAAACTTTGTAGGACAAGTTGGAATTTACAATAAGAAAACGATAACTATTGGGCTTTCTAAACGGAAATAGTAATTATATGGACTATTTTGGAAATAAAAACTTTTAACATAGACCGGAAATAAAGGAGATGACAAATTTAAAGGGTTGAATTTTAGAAATTTATGGTAAAATGAGTTCAATTAAGATTTATGGTTTCAACAAGAAAAGTAGGAAGGTATGAGCTCTTTCGAATTTAAATAAAATGGTGCAAGAAAAATATAATTTTAAAGCTACTGGATGATACGTCCTTAACAAAATCGAAGAGAGATAAAAAAAAAAATGTTATGCAAATTTTAAATTTAAAGGTGCCTTAGGAATTAACAGCTAAAAATATAAATCGAATGAAGATACGATTGGTTGAAAATCTTAATTTCGGGCTCTGTCTATGAGATATAATTAAAATTTGATTTTTTTTTTCAGTTTTTGAGGTTAAAAGAAAATTTGATGTTGTATTTAAAAAATAAAGTAAGTTTGGAGGTTAAACTCGTAAAAGGATGAAGGATAATTTTCAAATCAAAACTAGAAGTTAGAAGAAAACAGAAATTATAGGGCTATCAAACTAACAAAAGTAATTTTATGGGATATTTTGAAAGATAAAAACATAATAGATTAGTTTGAAATGATTTTGGAGCATGAGAGTAACACAAAATTAGGGCTAAATGAAATTACATTTTGAAATTTTAAAATTTTGAAATATGAGTTTAAATAGGTTAAATTAGATCTTAAAAGCAATTTGAGACTATTAACTAAATTTGAATAAAGCTTCATTTTGAAATCGACAACATTTGGGATTAGCTTGAAATCAAAGCTAACGAAAAAAAAAAGGATAACTTGGTAAATATTTGAAAAATTAAGAAAATAGATCTTTTTGAAAAAAGAACCTTTTAACATAGATTTAAATTAAAAAGACATGACGAATATAAAGGATTGAATTTTGGAAAGTGATAGAAAAATAAATTCAATATAGATATGAGGGTTTACAAGATGCATTGAAAGGTTTGAAGTTACATAGATGGAACTACATAGCTTAATTTAAAAATAGATATTGAGTAATTTTAAAAAGATGAAGAAGTTAGAGATCCCCTAGTTAAATTGGAAAATAGGATATGATTGGTTTGAAATTAATTTTGTTTTATATAAACTTAAGATTGTAGAGTAAATAAAGAAATTTAGGGGTCAAAATAGTAGTAACTTTTGAATCAATTCGATGAAATTAAGAAGCTTAATTATTTTGGAATGAAAAGTAACTTTTTAGAGTTTAAATTAGAGTAAACCTTAGGGATTTATGCTAATGATTTGCTGGAAAACATTCAGGTTCTTTATTAGTTCAGTCGTCTAGAAAAGCATGCATTGCATCATTATATTAAAAATTGAATTTGACTCAACTAGTAAAACATACATTGCATCATAATATCAAAGATAGAATTTGACTCAACTAGTAAAGCATTCATTGTATCATTATATCAAAAATAGAATTCGACTCAACTAGTAAACTTGCATTACATTATATTATATCAAAATTCGACTCAACTAGTAAAGCATGCATTACATCATATTATAGAACCGTCAAGACGGGCTGGCGGAACGGGGGCAGGCAAAAACCCACCAAGCTCACTATTTGACGGGGCGGGGCGGACAAGAAAAAGGCGGGCCGTCGGAATTGGGAGCGGTGTTGGCGATGCCGATAGCTGTCGGAATTGGGGGTGGGGAAGGCGGAGGGCTGGGGAGGGTGGTTGTGGGCTATGGTCATGTCATGGTCGTGAGTCTCGTGACTGGGATTTGGGGGGGTTTGGGCGTCCGAGGGATATGGGAATGGGGGGAGGTAATAAATTATTACTGAATTGGGGGTTTAGACTTCTAGTCGTCGCTTTTGTAACTTGGGAGATAAGGAGGGTAGGTGGGTTTTGGGAAGGTGGGTGGGTCATGGGTGGGGCCGGGGCTGGGGTGTTATGATTAATTATATTTTAAATAAAAAAATAACTTAAAAACCTGCGGATTGGCCCGGCCCAACCCATCCCAACCCGTTTCAACTCACGGCTCATGTGGGCCAGTTGGCGGGCTGTTAAATTCCTAGCACAACCCACTTATTTTGCAGGGCGAGAGGGGGCTAGCTCGGTGGGCCTGACCCATTTTGACATCTCTATCATATTATATCAAAAATAAAATTCGACTCAACTAGTAAAGCATACATTGCATCATATTATATCAAAATTAGAATTTAACTCGACTAGTTAAATATGCATTCCATCATATTGTATCAAAAATAGAATTTAAAATTTGATAAACTAACATAGCATAGCTAAAAATATGATACCTTGGTTGAGATGAAATGGTGGTGGAAATGTATGTGTTGAAAATGAGGTTGTCCACATTTTTCCAATTCTTGCCCTGCTTCTGGATTCACTCGGGCACGATGATTGGGTTCAAAATGTTGTGCATATTTGAGTCATCGGAGTACGATTCCACCAAGAATGAGGCCCCTTTTAAACTTCACAGTAGCATTGTAATTCTTCCCAATTTGGTACAGATCAAGCATGTTAGAAAAATTTATGTAAATCTTAATATGATCCGGTCTATATTTTAGTTTATGTTACTGATTACATTCCAAATATTGACATTAAGTAGCTGTTAGTCTTGAATTAAATTTGAATACATTATGATTAAATTAATTTTGTCCAACAAAAATTTTGTTAAGAGTATTTTCATTTGTTGAACAGAGAATTTCAACAAATTAAATTTTACAAATCAGCAACCATATATCTAATAAGAGTGACATAATCAAATAAAAAAGCAAATAACTATTACCTCAAAGAAAAATTATATCAAACTACTTTATCCAATTTCTATTGCTATCTAACCCCCAATATATATATATATTTTTTTTTTTTTTTTTTGAATGAGGACCATATAATTATGCAATTGATTGTACGAAAAATGTATATTTTGGAAAATATAGGCACGAATTTTATTGTATCAAAGCCCTCTGTTATATTTCAGTTATTAAAGCCAACAACCAAAGGCGTATTCGAGAAGAGGGAAAAGAAGAAAGAACAAAAAAAAAATATAACAATTGAGTTAACAATGAATTAGCTTATATAAAAAAAACTTGGGAGGTGATGAAATGGCAATTATGATAATTCAGGAGGGATTTCAATCTCTTCTTCCTCCCCCTCCTCCTCGTTTTCCTCGACTGGCGTTTTGATCTTCTTCTGCTCTTCGTCCGAGCTGTCTTGATTGGATTCAAAGATAACAGAATCCAGTTCTTGTTTCAGATCATCACCATCATCTGACGTACTAGTGGTGGTAGTAGTTGTTATTGTAGCAGAATTACATCAAGATTCACAACCTCTGTTACAACAACGGATCTTGAATTGACAACCACCGGAAAACTGTGGATTTATCGTCGGCAATATCAAGATTCCTTTCCCCTTCTCGAAGCAAATTGTTGTTCCCTTGTATTTCTTGTGCTTTGGGACGTGAAAAAGGGAATTTGGCGATGAATTTCACGTCCTCATTGTACATGAAACAGCTGAAGATAAAGATGGAAATGACCACCGTAATACCGACAGGTTTCCAGCCTTGCGTCTTCATGGAGAATGACGCGGCGAAAATAATTACCGGACTGAATTTCCAGCGGAGAGAGGCTGCATGAGAACGAGAGCTCAAATGGTAAGAAATGAGGAGTGGGAAAAGCAGGGAATTTTTGGCTTGTGGAAGTAAGTAAGATGATCGAACAAGAAAGGGATAGACAAGCTAAAATTATTTTTTCGTAGGTGTTTCTAAACTCACCACAAATTTAAATTTTCACACCACATTTTCAAGTATACTACAAAAATTATATTTAAAAATTTAAATTTACTTAATACACCAAACTAATTATCTATTATATTTTTTTTATAAAATAAAAGAAAATTTGATATCAGGCTCAATTTATCCTTCCAAAATTGGGAAAGGGGGCATAGAAACAGAGAGCCATGGCGGGTGAAGAACGATCCAATGAAGATTCTAGGAATTTTTCAATTGCTTTCGCACCTTGTCGATCTCATTACCTCTCTGCCTTTCTACTGGTACTACTTTCTTGCCTCGTTCATCTTCTCTGATGTATTAGTACATCACCCTCTCTCACCACCAAAATTTTAGGAAAAGAAAAATAAAATAAAAAAGAAAAATGTATAAAGTAAGAAGATGAAAGTTAGAAAAATAAAATAATAGCATGTCCGACTCTGGTTAACCGAACGTAAAATCTAATGTTTTTGATTTGCAGATATCGAACGCTCTGTGAATCGTCAACTCGTTTTTTGTGGCTTTTTGCAGAAAAAAAATTCACTCTTTCTTAAGTTTTATGTCATAAAAACTAATGATTTATTCCTTCGAAATGGCGAAGGGTCGAAATTTTGAGTTTACTAATTTTCTGTGAAGCAATAGATTCTGATTAGTGTATTCAACTCTAATTAGCTGAAGGCATTATGTATTATATTTCTATGAGCCGAAGACTTTATGAAGCCTTTGATTTTGTATGTTGCTTTTTAATTTAAACTAAGAACATATATATCATTTATATTATATATAATTTTGTCCAAAAAAATAATTTGGTGTGAAAAATAAATTTGGTGGTGTGTTTATCAACACCCTTTTTTCTTTTCTCGTTGGAGAAGAAAAATATACAAAATTGTTGTTATTAGAGTTGTTGGTTACTTTTTCTTGAGAAGGGGATTTGATTAAAAATGGTAATAATTTTGAAATTTGAAAAAAAGATATAGATTATTGCATAAATAAGATTAAATTAGTTATTTATTTATTTAAATAGGGTTTTGAATTTATAAAATTGGTCATAATTTCTTGAATTTATACACACAAAAAATACTAAACAAAACTTTAAAATATTTAATAAAGCTAAAAATTAAAATTAAATTTAAAAATGATATACTAATTTAAAGATAAAACACAGGTGCAATTTGGAGATGGTTTTATATTACTAAGTTTGGATTTCTTATTTCTGTATGTTTAAATTCTCGGTTTTTTGTTTAAATAAGGTTCTTTTCAGATTTTTCATATTATAAATAACTCTTATATATTTTTTTTTAAATTAATAAGTTTAGTTTTTAGTTTTTAGCTTTAAATTATTTAAAAACATTTATGATTTAATTTGCTAATTTGTAGATTTAATGAATATTTTTTTTATATTTAAACAAATTATATTTATTTCACTTCCTCATTGATATAATAATTGATTTCTAAAAAAAAAAGAAAATGATGAAACAAATGAAATTATTTTATCTGAAAACAAATAGTAAATAATGAGCTTGAAAAATAAATTGGTAAAAAATCGATAAATATTTTATTATATTGTCAAAATACCATCAAGATATTATTCAAAACCATAAAAGAATACCAAACTTATTTAATTTTTAACAAAAAAAAAAAAAAAAAAACCCTAATCCATTGCCAAAAGAAGAAAAAAATAGCAATAAATGTTTATTAAGATGTTGGTGATAATTTTCCTAATTAAGAAAATTAAGTAATAATGACAACAATTAGCTAGTTTGCCCCTCTAATTATTGGGTTGTCAATTTTTTAAATTCTTATTTCTTTGGAAAGTTATTGCCCCTAATTTTTCAAATGCATATGAAATTTTGTTTTTTTATTATTTATCAAAATAATTGAATATTATTATTAATACATGCATTTTTAAGGAAGAAAAATGTAACAATTCGAAATTTTGAGCCAATTGATTAATTATTACTTTTTGTTAAAACATTAATTATCAACTGAATGTATAAGTTATCATCTATCAATCTATACTAATATAAGAGCAAACTAATTTATAAATAATACTTTTTCAACAATTTTTATTTGCAAATTGAAGATATATTTAGAATGATATCTCGGACTTTGATTAGCTGAATATCATTTTAATTTTTTTCTGAAAATATATTTCTAATTTGTTAAGAAACAAATAACTTTTTTTTTTTTTTCTAATTTATTTTTGTAACACGCAAGGAAAGAAGTCTAACCCTTAAATAAGTGAACTTGTCCCTAGTATAGTATATCAAAATAAGCCTCTTTCATGATCTTTTATTTTATATTAGAGTTGTATATATTAAAATGAGATATTATAACCTTACAATAATTTTTTATTTACTTATTGAAACTAGATTTAAATAATTTATGTCTTGAATTTCTGATGAAAATAAATCTTAACTAATTTTTCTTAAGAACGTATTTACTATTTTAATTTTATATACAAGTAATCAATTTATTATAGAAACAAAAATTTTATTTTAAAATATAAGAAATATAAGTTCTTATACAAAATTATATTTTTTGCATATCTGTGTAATAATATTATTAAATTTTTTATAAGATAAAAAATTCTTTGAATATTCTTAAATATTGACTTACTCAAAATTATATTGTAAATATGATTTATTTTATATTGTTAAGTATATTAAAAATATTTAATAATATAACTATTAATATATTTTATTTATTTATTATAAAAACAAGATTATTATTTTGAAATAGAAGGAATGTGTAATTTTATGCAAATTATATTTTTTATTAATAAAATAATAAAGTTTAAATTATTATTTTTAAAATTAATATATTTAAAATTATATTATAAATATATTTATTATAAATTGTACATCACACTAAATATTGAGTTATGCGGAGAAATATATGTGCAAATTTAGGGGATGCCTGGCACAGGAATGATTGACTCCTCGTAAGTGAAATTTCATTCATTTATCCTTCTATACATCAAGTGATCAAGCAAATGCATTTAAAAAAAATATAAATATAAATCAACAAAATATCTCTATTTAGTAATGCAACAAAGAAAGGAGGCGATGTCGTCCTTTAAATATATACAATTTTTTTTTGGTATTTAAACAATTATACTTTTTTTTTTGTCTTAAAACAGGTTTATTTTCAAAATATTGTATTTTAAATAAAAAGTTCATGATGGATTAAAAAATATTTTTCAAACTACTGTAAAAAATATCATGTTCAGTGATATTTTTTTATAGAAAATTTAGAAATAAAATTATCATGTCCGGTGTTGTTTTTATTCCTAATTTAATATATGTATATGCTTCATCCACTCATGCCTGTATATAACATATATATATATATATATATATGTGTGGGTGTTTGCATCATTGCATGTCATATATATATATATATATATATATATATATATTTTACATATATAACTATATAATTTATTTATACACACACTTACGCATATATATTATTTCAAATATTACATATGTAAACATATATATTTATTTTTTTATGGATATTTTTGTGTATATATTATTTTATATATTATATATGTTTAGATTTATGTATAAAATCAAGTTTTAATTTAGGGTGCGACTATTTATACCCCCAAAATCTTTAAACATACCTCATAATAATTATGACAAAATTAGATATAAATAAATTGACTAAAATACTCTTACATATTATTTATATATTTAAAAGTAATTTAATTTTCTTAATTTTTTTCTTATTCTCACATCAATCACGCTACTCGTTAGTTTTACTTTTACTGTCTTTTTCTTCTACATTCTTTTAATATAGAAGTAGGAAATTGAAATTGCATATTCATACTCGTTAGTTTTACTTTTATTGTTTTATTCTTCTCCATATTTCTTGAATATAAAAATACAAGCTTTGCAGATTCATTCATGCATTTCTTGAGGCTCGATTCTAAATCTGAAGCATTTCACCACGAAAGCCAAACTTAATAAACGACACACACTTAACAATATTCTCTATATGACATTTCCTAGTAATTTTGTTAAGAATTATGTGTAAAAAGGTTCATATATATATATATATATATATTCCTTCGTCTAATTTGGAATTCGCTTTGTGAACTTGGAAGAATTAGATATTGTGAACAATATTACATTTATCCCATCATTATACATGACACATATAATTTGGAACAAAAATTTGCAAATGTTGGAAAACATTTTTCAACATTAGAGGGACGGGATTTAAATTTGAAAAGCTGAAAGGATTATAGAACTTCGGGTTTATAATAATCATCAACTCCACCTCTTCTGCCTTTACAACCTCTCCTTATTCTCCAATGGCTTAACAAGCAAAACAAATCTGAACAAATTTTGCATCATTTCCTCTTCATGGCCAGTCTTTGAGTTCTTAGACGTATACATGGTCATAGCCTGCAACAAAGTGTCAATGTCATTCATCTAATCAAACCTCTTCTGATTTGCCACACTGTTATACAACAAAATAGCCAGAATCTCAAAAGCGCGCACACACACACACACACACATATATATATATAGTGCTAGAATGTGATGAAATTATTTCATAAGACAAATAATTTTTCCTGCTAATCTTCTTGTGTTATGCTAATATTTTCTAGAAAATATTGATATGACAATGAGGTTTGGGATTCTGATTTGTTTTTGTTTTTTATTTTTTATTTTTTAATAAAAAAAAAAGGTATGATTGGTATAAATGGGGTATATTTAGTAAAAATAAGAGAATTATTAATTTTACCTGGGTGTATTTAGACTTTGGGGTATGTTTAGAGGTTTCGGGGTATGAATTGCCGCACCCTTTAATTTATTTAATTTTGACTGTATTACTAATTATTATATATTTTTATTATACTAATTATTAATAAATAAAAATAATTATATATATCTTAATATTAATACATATATAAATATTTTTAAGAAACAAAATAATTGTAAGTAAATATATTACAAAATTTCATTAAAAATTCTCAAAATATTTAAGAGCACAAATCTTTTTGAAATTTACATATTAAGAATGTTACATTTTATAAAAATTCATAAGAGTAGTGCATGCTGCAATGGCTAAGAACCTACACTTCTACCATGACGTCATGGGTGCAATTGCATGCACCCAATGCCTTTGTAAGTTTTTGAAAAAAAAAAACTAAAAGTAAAAACGTCATGCCCGGTATTTATATTGAACTTGTTATTGTGAAATTAAAAAAATAAAATAAAAATATATTTTTTATTTTCCAATACATAATTTTATAAAAAATATATAGTTTAAACGTTGATATATTATTTTATTGGTTAATAATTTTAAAATTTTATCTATAACTACAAATAAAAAAATAAATTATACTACATATATAATAAATGATCAGTACATTACGTGTACTAAACATATCATTAAATTAACTATATGTATTTTTCAATAGTTTAGAATAGGTACATGAAATAAAATATTTCTTAGTTATTTGTAATGTGGGTATAATAAGGATTTTACCAATAGAGCGTGTGACAGCCTTTCCCTTTTTCTACAAATAAAATTTATTTTGACTTTTTAAGTAAATATTTGAAGTCACAAATATTTTTCTTGTTTTTAATCTAGTTTTTCACGTATCGTATATTAAATTAATTTAATTTAACATTATATTGCATATTAAATTAAAATATCAAATCTAAAGTGTTGAGTTGAATAAATAATGAATTTAATTATTTGTGATATATATATATATATTTGTATATGTTGAATTTGAATAAGTGGTGGGTTAACTTATTTGGGAGGTATTTAAGCCAAAAATATAAATATTATAATTAAAAAAATAATTATTTACTTTAGATAATTTATTATTTCATCTTAATATTTCTTGATAAGTTGAATATTTGCGTGAAGTTTGTGTATTTATAGTAGGTTTCACTATATGTGCATGTGTTGAATGCTAAAAGAGTTGCAAGAAAAAATATTTATTTTGACTTTATCTTTTCCAATTTTGTTTTTGACATTTTGAAATGCTTTTTTCTAATATATCAAAGTTAAATAGTTTTTTATAAATATTATCCATTTCTAATGCATGATATGACAAATAAATTCTTTTTTTTTAAATAATCTTTAGTTTATGACCCATATTGCTAATATAAAAAAAAAAAAAAAAAAAAAAGTATTTTGTGATATTTTCTTAATCCTAGTACGTAAAATGTAATATAATTTATGTAAACTGTGATCATAGAGCATTTAATTACATTTTATTTATTATTTATTTGTAATGAATATAATGGCTTAGATAATTACTGCAAATAAATAATAAATATAAATAATGGCTAAACCATTACAAATATTAAGTAAAATATAATGGCTTAATAATTATTGCAAATATATGTTTTCTTAGATATACTAAAAACATATATATAAATAAAAATATTAAATGACAGAAAGATATAAATAGTATAAAAATATTGGAACAGATCTTAAATGATGTTGGCATTCGTCAACTTATTGTTCAGGAAGTGTATACTTTATTCAGCCCTTAAAAGACATATATGAATTTATTTATTGAAAAAAATATTTTATTACGCCTTATATTAAAAGTAAGTTTTAAAAAATATTAATGATGAGATATAGAAAAAAGTATTAAATTTTTCAGAAAGACAGAACGCAAATATTTTTTATCAAGTATTAAAATTAATTTTTTATTGAAAATAAATATAATTATAGTATTGTTGAAAGTAAAAAAGTAAAATTATGAGTGAATACAAAGTTATAAACTAAAAGAAGGATGGGCATTGACCAGTCTCGTGTAGGAATGGCAATGCCCACCACTGTGTGTGTCTTTCTCATCCCTCCATTTGTTAGGTGCGTAAGCAGGTTTAGGAGCCAAATCCGGAAACCAGGAACAATGTGTTTGCTGAATCTTTGGTTTCTAAAAATTCAAAAGATTGGAGCTGTATTTAGTAAAAAGAGAGGATGATACAATTTTTTTGTAATTAAAAAAAGAGAGGAAAAAAATTAAAGGCATTTTGTTCTTGTCTTTCGCTTTCTCGTCAATCAAACAGCTCTTGTTTTTTTTTTTCAAAAATCTTTGACAACCATTTCCAGAAAAGATCACTAGGAGTCAGGCCAACCATTTTCAACATATCAGAAGGAAAGAAGTTTCTCGTTATTCTTGATTTTGGATTCTCCATTTCTTATTTGGATGTTGTTTATCCCATTTTATTTTCAAAAGTATCAAACCAGCATTTCCTTCCGAAAACCACATGAAAAAGATGCCATTTTAAGCAAATGAGCCAGAAAAAGGCAAGACATTGCCTTAAATTTTACTTTCTTGTGGTCATCTAATCCAATTTCTGTCCTCTTGGGTTGTCGGAAACATGGTTGTTGATATGCTGTCGGAGCTCACGTCGTTGATACAGAGAAATCTTGATCTGGGCTAAGAGGAAAGATCGAAAAATGAGGATTTGAGCGTAGGGGGAGATCAAGAGATTGAAAAGTTGGATTCTTTGAAAGAGAATGAGCAACGGGTTGAATGGCATTGTCAAGGTGTGGGAAGCAAAATTAAAGAAATCACGAGTTGCTGCAAGGAGAAGGGCAAACAGCATATTTTCAGCAATGTCAGTTGCCCATGTGGATGACGACGATATTCAAGACCCTGATGAGCTTTCCCATGTGGAGCAGGCCTTCTCCAATGGCGACACTTACATTGGCCAGTGGGCCGACAATTGGGCCCATGGCCAGGGCAAGTGCTTGTGGGCAGATGGCTGTATCTATGAAGGAAACTGGTACAGAGGGTGGATGATGGGGAAGGGAAAGTTCTCTTGGCCCTCTGGGGCAACTTATGAGGGCCAATTCAAGAATGGCTGCATAGAAGGGGAGGGTGTCTTTTCAGGATCATTGATTGAAAACTATAGGGGAACTTGGGCTTCTAACTTGAGACATGGTAAGGGGGTTTGTGATTATGCTAATGGGGATCATTATGAGGGGCACTGGCGTCGAGGCCAGCCCGATGGCAAAGGGAAGTATCAATGGAGTAATGGGAATCAGTACATTGGGCATTGGAGGAAAGGGCGAATGAATGGGAATGGGACGATGATATGGGCAAATGGGAATCGGTATGATGGTAGTTGGGAGGCCGGATTGCCTAGAGGAAATGGGAGTTTTCGGTGGGTAGATGGGAGCTGTTATGTAGGTGTGTGGAGTAAGGATCAGAAGGAGCAGAGTGGGACTTACTATCCATCTAGTTCTCAATCGGGAAGCTTTGAGTGGAACCCTCAAGAAGTGTACTTGGAGAATTTGAACGATTGTAGGATCAATGCAGGTGATGATATCTCTGACTTCCCTTCACAGAAAACTGTGAGTTGGCCTTGTGATGGGGAGGATTTGCTCAAGGCAAGGCCGAGTAATGCTGGGTATAGTTTGGCCTCTGAATCGGAGTTTAGTTTTGATGGTAGTAGTGGGTGTTTAGAGTCGGGTAGAGAAGTAGATGGCGGGTCACCAGGGTTGGGGACCGAAGAGTTAGAATCAAGAGGGTATACAAGGCCTCATATTGTAATAAAGCCAACAAAAAAGCAGGGGCATACGATAGCTAAGGGGCATAAGAATTATGATCTCATGCTGAATTTGCAGCTTGGAATAAGGTAACAATGTTGTTAGGACATTTGCCATTTGTTGATCACAATGCTTTGTGTAATAACAACTGTAATATCGTATAGCGTTTTGGTATAGCACATGATTTCATTTGATTACTTGTTAGATAAGCATTTTACTGGAGTTTTCTAGTTCGCATAGTTGTGTCTGTATCTGAATTATCGCCTTCTTGACTAGCTCTAGCAGCCCTTGTTACAAGTTGAATGGAGCTTTCCAGTGAGAGGCTTAGTTTTAATTAGAAAAGTGTTCCTACGAGTAAGCTAGTCTCTGCTGCACTTTAGTTGAAAATCTTGAAAGATATGACTATACATCAAATTGATTCCACTTGAATTTTCTATGCGTGCAATTTTGTTTGATTATTATGCTTGTAGCTCATTTGTAATATTTTCCAGGCATGCTGTTGGAAGACCTGCTCCAGCCACATCCCTGGATCTAAAATCTTCAGCTTTTGATCCGAGGGACAAAATATGGACGAAGTTTCCTCCAGCAGGATCTAAACACACTCCACCACATCAATCATGTGATTTTAGATGGAAGGATTACTGCCCATTGGTTTTCAGGTAAGGTAACGTCACGTTGATCGCAAGTCAATAAAACGATAGTTTTCTTTGTGTTATGCAATTTATTTTACACAAGTGTAGAGACTTCGTTTGAGTTTTTTCTTGACCAAGATTTACTTTTTCACTCACACGCGCGGGTGCATGTATGTGTGTGTGTGTATATATGTGTTGTTTCTTTGGGTATTTTTATTAATGTTGAGTTCAAGTAAAAATGGACTTGTTTTTCTTTTCTTTTTTCCATTTTTTTGGGTCTTATGAGGCTGCTTCTTATTTGCTTTCAGGGCGCTTAGAAAATTATTCAAGGTGGATCCAGCAGATTACATGATATCCATTTGTGGAAATGATGCCCTTCGGGAGCTATCGTCACCTGGAAAAAGTGGAAGTTTCTTTTACTTAACAAACGATGACAGATACATGATAAAAACCATGAAGAAATCAGAAGCAAAAGTGAGTTTCAATACAGATTGCCTGCATATAGCACCCACATTTTTCATGAAAAAATTGAATGTTTCATCATGACCTTTACCTTGCCTATTCTATGATTATTGTGGAAACTGACTTCATTTGTCAAAAGTTCCAAATGGCAAGTTGAAGAAGCATAGTTTAAATGCAAGGTTATGGACAATGTGTCACACGTATTAGTTCATTCCGACATATTTCAACTCTCTCTCTCTTTCTCCCCAAATGCCATATAGACATTCATAAGTATTTTTGCAGTTATATTAACAGCACACTAAGTTCATGGCTCCATAGCAGGTGCTCATAAGAATGCTTTCAGCTTATTATAAGCACGTTCGGGCCTTTGAGAACACTCTTGTAACCAAGTTTTTTGGCCTTCACTGTGTGAAGCTGACTGGTCCTGCACAAAAGAAGGTAATGTGGCCGAATTTCATTCATTTTATTAGTCTGAATCATCACACTGTTAAAGCCCTCTAATTCACTATTACCATGCAATTTATAAGCAGGTGCGGTTTGTCATAATGGGGAATTTATTTTGTACTGAATATGCCATCCACAGACGTTTTGACTTGAAAGGTTCTTCCCATGGCCGCTTAACTGAAAAGCCTGAATCTGAGATTGACTCAACAACCACCCTCAAGGATCTTGATTTGAATTTCATCTTCCGATTGCAGAAATCTTGGTTCCGAGACTTCTGCAGGTAATCAAACTACAGCTTCCTTCTGTAATCCAAAATCTTGGTGTTGAGGTTGAGAGAGAGATCAAAAGTAATATGCAAAAAACTTGTTGGCATAGCTTAGCTTAGGATGAAATGAGTTTCAGTAAAAGTTTTTCCTAGTACAGCTGAATTCTATGATTCTTGTTTGGTTTAGTTACAACGATTAGCTCTTGAACATGTACGTTTCCTTAAGACGAAAGTTGAATGTGCAGTCAAGTGGACAGAGACTCAGACTTTCTTGAACAGGAGAGAATTATGGATTACAGTCTTCTGGTTGGCATTCATTTCAGAGATATGTCTCAGTCTGGGGAGCCACTAAATACCACGGGTATGTATTTGCCTAAACCTTTCATAAACCCCCTTCCCCCTCCCTCTCTGTCTCTCCTCTCTCTCTCTCTCATAGTATGCTATCTTAAATGGGAAACTTCCTCAACAAACTTTGTAGGGAACAGAGATCAAGCTGGAGTAGTTCCCCGATCACCAGACATTAACCGGTAATCCCTATCTATAAGAGTTTGAACTTTTACCAAAATTTTGTAAAAAACTGTTTAGCATGAATGCAACTACTGACAAATATTTTTCAGGTCGTCTTCCATTAGATTGGGTTCGAACATTCCAGCACGAGCAGAACTAACAGTGAGAAGAAACACGGGTGAGGCTCAGCTGGTCGGAGAACCAACAGGGGAGTACTATGACGTCGTCCTAGTATTTGGCATCATTGACATTTTACAAGATTACGATATTAGCAAGAAACTCGAACATGCATACAAGTCATTCCAATACGATGCAAGCTCGATATCTGCTGTCGACCCTAAACTATACTCCAAGCGATTTCGTGATTTCATTCTCAGAGTTTTCACAGAAGACGCCTGAAAAGTTTGAGACTACATGGTATACATATACAGTTTTGATTCGAGGCAAGACAACCATTGTTACGGGCCAAGAAAACAGGCTTTCACCTATACGACGTCCGGCCTGTGTTGGACGATAGTGTTATAGTCAGCTTTTTCATCCTGTTGTGTTTATAGGTACAGAAAGTTACACATTTTTTTTGTTCTATTACAGAAGCGTCGAATGCTGATGTTTGCATCGGCCGGGGCTCATTTTTTTGTACCCATTTTTCGGTCTCAGAGATGAGAATTATTCTCTGTGATCCAGGCAGTGAATAAGCTTTGTACACAAAAGTTTCTAAAAGGCAATGGCAATGGTGATACATATTCAGATACGGAAAATGGCATCCATTCTACATTTTCTTTCAAACTATATTTGCCGTTTAACTGCTCTTAGTTTAAATGTTTGCATATAATGCATGTACCGAAATATTGAATTATGATAAATAATTGAAAAGAAATTATAGAATAAATTGTTGTTGTCTTTTGAGTTGGAGTGGGTGGAAGTCCATAACCCTCCCCAGCTAGACTAGTCGGAAAAAAAATATCATGTATATTGAACGTGCCTGCATGTCGGGGCTGGGGTGGTGGAATTTAAAAAATCAAATCAACCGATGTTTTAGTTCTTGAAACAATTTAAAAAAGAAAACTAATATGTGTTTATCCCAATTGAACGGTTAGAATCAGCAGGGAGTGTTATAAGAGGCTTAAGAGCACATGAGTGAAATTTGAGATTTTCACGAGTACACAAACTCAATTTGTATAAATTTAGCTATACCCTGGGATCTAGCCTTTTAGCTAAAAATTATTATTTATTACTCTAAAGGGTAACACTTATTACTTAAAGATATTACTTTTAATTTTTAATTATATATTTATTTATTAAAATATAATACTAAATTATCTAAAAATATTACTTATTGAATAAAACAAGCCCCTCCTTTTTGTAGAATTTTAAAATAAAAGACAAAAGATGGAAAGAAAAAACACTATTTACACACACATATTGCACATAACAATAAAAGGGAAAAAGCATGTTTGGTCCATGCAATTGGTTGTGCTCTCACTACACATTTTTTATTTTATTACGAAAATATAAGTGTTTTTTCAATAAGAAATAGAAGGAAAAAAAAAAAAGCAAGTGCCGTCAATTTTTTTTGAAGATTATTATGATTATACTTGATTTGCGTTTTTTTTATTTTTTTTTATTTTTTTTTTTTTTGGTATAATAAAAAAAAGATGGTGTAAGACAGAAGGCGAAAAGAGTGAAATATTTTCAATGAATGATGTATTTTCGCCAAAAAAATGAAAATTATTTCATAAACTCAATGTAATATGTCCACACAAAATTTTAAGTGGGAAAAAGAGTTTGGAGGGAAGGTAGATGCAGTGGAGGCTATATTATTCATATTTACAAGTAATAATATTATAATCAGCTATACAAGTGTTGCGCACTTACTTTACAACATACTCCCTTAATCCTACATTCACCATACCATGCATGTTTAAGACCTGCAAAGGAGCTACCATGGTTCAGAATTTCTGAAAAGCATACTTGTCTTCTCTGGCTGCCCTGACCAACCTACCTCCATCGAAAGTAGGTTCAGCCGAACTACTAGTTTCTCGACAGCATCGTCCTCCAAGTCGTCAGCTGAACTCGGTTGCTGCTGAATTATTCACTTATCAAGAACTTCTCTCCCGCAATTAAAAAAAAAAAAACTGCAAGTGCCTAGAGAAGCTTTACCTTTGTAGCCTGGTAAAGTTTAAGGTATTGCGTTGATTCCTCATAGAATCCACAATGATACAGGAGAACAGCGTAGTCTCTCAGTTCCTTAGGATCACTTTTGAGTAAAATAAGGCGTTCGCATGCTGTTACAGAGCACAATATGTTAAAATGAGAGTGAACAAAGAGTCAAAAGATATATGTGAAGATTAGAAAATGTGATTTGGAAAAGTTCTCAGCATAGATCGGGCATTGCAATTATTTACTGAGCAGCAGCCTCAGAAGTACTTTCAATCACATAAGATGTGCTAAATGAGGAAGTCTGTTAGATTTTATATAATATCAGTTGATCAGTAATCTACTATTTGATTGATCTTATTGACAAATATTGCTCGTGTTGTTTATTGAAAGAACTGGCGTTAAATTAAGAAAGAGGGGCAGACTAAATGTTCATGTATGAAATAGATATAGTTAAGACTACAACATTATATTCTCTCTATTTTTTTTATAATGAATTATCAATTCTAAAGCTTATTTTATAGATATCTCTGACTTTCAGTAATTTCGCACGAAATAATGATATTTTCTGGAACTGTTTGTATTTGTACTATTACCTGTATTTGATAAATTTATATAACGATGATATGTTAATTTACCAAATCAACAGACCAAATAGTTCAACATCACTAGTCACTATAATTCGAAACCTGCTTTGAAACTTCAGGTAATCAGGTTTTCCCAAGTCATACCACTAGCCTTTATAATTCAAACTAAAGAAATCTTAAATCCAAAACAATACACATCCTTCTGCAAACATTTATTGTTTATATCAAACTTCTTTGTCACATAGTAAGAAGAGAAATGTAATTTTAAACTAAATGTACACCAAGAATCTTTGAAGTAGTTGACTATCTATTAGCCAGGAAGAAGCAGAATGTTTAGATTAAATTTCGCAATAGCAAAAAGTTCCTCGAAAAAAGTAGATTACCCACCAGATTCTTAAATCTCATTCCAAAACTTATATATTCTAGCTTAGCCAAAGATATACTAGGATACGACATTCACACCGTTCATTGAGCCACTAGTGTTGATGATAACCAATTTACAACTAAACCTGGAGTTAGTAAAGATTACCTGATAGGGCACGTCGCATATCCCCAAATCGAACACTCGTCCAAACACCCCGTTGCATCCTATGCCGAGCTGCCTTGGCAGATGCAAGCTCCAAGGCACTGCATTAAACAAAGTCAAAATGTAGCACTTGAAAAGAAAGAACATCCTTTATTATGTAAAGAGTGTATTAAGAAAATGTTATCTAAAAGATTGTCATAGCACCTTTCATTGGGCTTCATGGAACCAGTGAAACACTGAGCAGCTTCTGCTGCTCTTATGAATGGACTTCTATCACGATCAAGTTGAAACGGCCAGAAAGCATTCTTTAAATCATTTAGTATCTGCACATCATAGTAAAAAACAATATAATGTAACTAGTGGCACAGATTTTTACATTACAAACACGATAGAGAAATATCAGAGGGAACAGGTCCATAACTGGATGAAAAATTATTATCAATTTTTTAGATGCTTGAGAACTTAGATTGGGATAAAGTAGGCTGCAATTTTATACCCTTCACTAAATCCATAAAATGGCAAAGAACTATCCACAGAAAGAGCAGACACGCTAAAGACATTACACCTATCTATGTCAATAGAGAAAAACCATACAGTAGTTGTGTGTGTGTGCGTGGGGGGGGGGGGGGGGGGCATGTCATCCAGGTTCAGGTTGGAGGTTGGAGGTTGATCCAACAGATGTGACTGTATTGCTCTTTTTGTGTGTGATGGCGGGAGAGGGATAATCCACCAGCTTTCTTTCATGAAAGAACAACTCACAAGATTGATGTTATCACCTTCGAATTTCAAAATGGCTGGAAGTATATTAAGAATCAGGGCCATTAACTTGGTTGCATCTCAGTAGGTTAAAAGCCTACTGTGTCAAAAGTAGTAAAAATATAAACAGGTTACTAAAAACTTAAGATGCAAAATATTCTAGGTTGTCCATATGCAGGCAGATAATATTTACATTTTTAACTTTCAGAGGTTCTCTCTATTACAGCAAAAATTATAAATTATACTGGCAGTGCACCTAGGTGAATAGGGAACATGGTAACACAGTATTGAGGCCTACCATCTTCAAAACATTAGTTTCCAAATTCAGACATGTAATGAGTAAGAAGCAATCAGACAAGGTAAAGTATTAACATGGCCAAACAAGTTAGCAAAGTTTCATCCTAGGCACCTCACCAGAAGGTTTTTCGATGTGATTTTCACCATGAAGGGATAAAGTGATGCAAACACAACCATGAAACACAGTGAAGATGGAGACGACATATGTACTGTTCGAAAGCATACATAAACTGATCTTGTGGAAGAAAATACAGTTTTCTACAATATCGAATAGACAACTAAAGTAACTACCTCAACTAATAAAGATTGTGGGGTCATGATATGTGATTGATCAGGTTCTTTGCTCTTCTGTTTTTGATACCCTCTGGGACAACTATAGGGGTCATGAGGGACAAAGATTTCCACATCAAAATTTAGGAGATCCCACATGCGAAGCAGTTTCAGCATCTCTGCGTAAATAAGGGAGAGCATGGACACAGAACCTGAACGATGTGTCAAGACCTGGAAAAATATTTAGTTTCCAGAAGTAATGAACCATAGCTTACATCAAAAGTAAGAACACTTAATCATGGAATTGAAGATGCACATACTGAATTGAGATACAGAGCACGGTGCTCTACATGGTTTCTGGCATTTGTTCTTCGAAAACCCTGAAGAAGGCACAATCAAGTTACAGTTGGTATTCTTACTAGCAGCATGAGATATACAAACTGTGATTAGTGCCATCAAGAAAGAAGCTTTTCTTCAGCAAGACACCAAATTAATTCCCAGAAAGAGGATAAAGAAAAAAGAAGAGACAATATGGCCATCCAAAGCATTTATCCAAATGCATGTGAGGAACAAGAGAAAAGAAAATTCATTTGATGAAACCAACCTTACTTAACTGATAGGAGGGTAAAGGGAAGATCAATTCAGAAACTATAGTTATTCTAGCATGAGCTAAACGAGCAAATGATATAATTGTAAGTCAGACGCATATCGATCATTGTTTTGCAATGTTCTCTAAACGCAATTACACAAATAGTGTAAATGAAAGTTCTACAATAACCTTTCCATAACTCTAGCATTTATCCTAGTTGTTTGGATGTTTCAAGTGACATATAGATCCCAGCTTATACAAATTTGAGGGAGGCATAGAATTAAGTTCTTTTTTTTTTTTTAATTTGAGTAAGGACTCAGGCATTCATCTTCCTTCCTTCAGCCCGAAATTATATTGCTAATTTCAGTACAAGGGACACAAAGCCTTTATGTGCCCAACATGTATTCTAAAAAGTTTCGGATACAATTACCTACTATCTATTTGGCACACCAACACTTTCTGATCCAAAGTGTTCAATCATAAACATCAAATGCTCAAAAGTGTTTAGTTTTGATCTTCTACAAGTCAAAAATGTGCTGAGGATTTATATTTTAGCTGTTATATAAAGTAGTAAAGATATCAAATTTTTTATATTTGGGACCTAACACAAAGAACCGTGACATATATATCTGGAATAGATTCCATTTTATAAGGTTGTTCTAGAAAAGTTTACCAACTTATAAATCATTCTAACTTGACATTAACAACAGCTATGAGATATCCCATCACCCTTTGTTGGAATTGTGCTCCCAACACACTCTAGCACCACCCCAGTACATATTTTTAGGCCCATCCACGCCAATAGTACAACCTAGGCGAAGCTCCAACATGCTAGGTTCTATTAGCAACTCCTTCGCACTCATTTCCACTTTAATTCAAGTCATTAGTCGAAAAGTTTATTGTACCAATGAATAAACCATTCTAATTGAACATCCACAACAGATGTGGTATCTCAAAGAACAAATTTTGTGCCTAAACCATTCCAAAACGATTATCTCTACAGGAATTTTCCAACGAAAAGAGTGAAAAAGATAATGAATATCTTCATTTACACAATATATGAATGAATCTTTGGTGGAGCTGGGTTGGCAAAACAGCAGTACTCATTTTGGAAATAATAGTGCCAAAGCCTGTGTGGTTGTTTCAACATTTAGAGAAACGGGTGGCATAACCCTGAATTTTCTCAGTATGGAAATAATGTTCTACCGAGACAAAATTTGTAATTTTCCGTATTATAAGATGCATTTATCTCATGCAGGAGCACAGAAGTTGTTTAGCTGTTTTCTTGGTTATATTTGTTCCTACTTTTCCTTCTTTCTCGAGGGTCTTTTGCAGTATTTTATATAGTTTATTTGAGTTTCCATCAATTACTTGGTATTGAAGCACAGGTATTTTGTCTTTGTACAAATACTGCAGTAAAAGTCTACTATTGGAGTGATATCAAATATACTTCAACTTTTCTCTATTACGAAGACTTCATGGAATAAATCCCTTTATTAGGATCACAGGATCATGAAAAGCTTTATGTTCAACTCACCCCCCCCCCCCCATCACCCCATACTACAAGTTTCTGGATCCGCCTCTCAGATTATAACCAACAATGTCAAACATGCACTTCTGAATGAGAGGAAAAGCCTGAATTAGGGCACATAATCAGCTCATAACCTCCAGATTGTAACGAGAGCAAGTCTACAAACAAATTATATATAAACAGAAGCTTGACTTACTTTATCAACATATAGGTATCTTTCTAAACACTCGAGAAAATTCTCTGGTGAGGACTTAAATGAAGAGCTGTAATGAGAGCAATAGCCAATAGAAAGGCTATCTAATCTTTCAACGAAGTCATCAACTGGTAGTGGAACAGAAGAGTGCGAGACAAGGGAGTCGTCCTCAGCTGCTACATGAAGAGCTGCTCTAGGCAAATCAACTCCTCCATTTATACTTATGCTAGTTTGTCTCTCAATGTCAGAAAAATTTTCAATCTGTGAGCAGAAACCTACCCTTGCAGCCTGTTCAACAGAGAACTTAAATATCATTATTTGCTCCACAAGAAAATGGTAAAGATAATAGCTGAACCAACCTAAAGGCAAAAAGAATGATGGTTGAAGGAACTGGACAAAAACTTTCAGCATATCTTTTGTCTCTTGGTTAACAGTGGATTGACTTAAAAACGGAACACACAAAAATCCCTTGGTACACCAAACCATATTTATAGACAGGTATTTCCAGGAAAAAAAGAGCTGCTTCACCTCTACAGCAGAACACATTTACATAAGGTAGGATTTCTTTGCATAACCGAGCCAGGAAAATAGAAAGATGTTCAAAATTCTGGCTGAACACAGACAGAGGAAGTTAGAAGCGCACACACACAAAGAAGTTCCACACTTACTAAACAATCTTCATCTTGACTGATCTGCTTTCTGATTTCTGAGTTTGTGAAAGTTATTTAAAGTCTTTCATTATTTTAAAAGTCAAACTTTACTCCAGAAAAGAGTCCCTTTACTCTCAGAGTACTGATTTGCATCAATGCATGTATTTTACAACTAATTCAACACAGGCACGAATATCATATAACTCTAGTCCATATATTAATTGGCACTCAGGAAGCATTCAGTTTCTAATCAGATTCAAGAAAATGCATAATCAAGCGGGCATATATTAATTAAACTACAATCTGAAAGCACCATAATAGGCTTTTTTGACAGTTTAAAGCAACAAGTGCAAAAAAATAATACTAATAATAAATAAATAAATAAATAAAAAACTACAAAATTTGCAGGGACGAGCGATTACTGTTACCCGCAAGCTGTTCGCTTTTTACCATAACTTCTAAATTATTTATTTATTTTCTATATCCGACCAGATTTGAACGCTTTCAAGCCCTGATCACAAGACAGAATCATCAACGTGACAAACGCTTTCAATACCGAGATGATCGCTAGCTGAATTAACAAAACGTTTCATGAATCCCAAGGCATGTAATCTCATAACATACTGACAAACATAGTTTCTTTCACGAACGCTACAGAAATTAAAAGCAGAAACAAAATCCAGAACTTAAAAAGATAACACACACACAAAAACACTCTAAAGGGAGAATTTACCCTGGCGTGGGTAGTATCAAGGCCAGATAAATCAAGTGCATCATGCAGCACAAATTTCAGCTCATCTGCAGCAGGCAGTTCACATTTACAGCTGCAATTCACACCTCGGCTCGACGAATGGGAATAAAATTTGGACAAATTCCATGGAGAAAAACTCGAGGAAATCCATGCAAACGTCATAATTGGAATGAACCAATAATTATTTCGAGGAATTAATAAGTAATTTGAAGTTGGCCTGCTAAAATGAATGCAGCAGGTTGAATGGAACTAAAAGATATGAGTTTGGCAAAAGTAGTTCTTATTTTATTATTTATTTATAAATAAATAACTGGATCAGAGTACTGTGGGCCGCAAATTCGTAATGGGCCCAACTTTTCTATTAACAGTGTTTATTCACTTTTAAACGTGGGAATAGTTCACTTATTATCAGAACATTGTTTCAATTTTTTTTATCAAAACATAATAATTATTTAAAGGAAATGTTATGGTGCCCCACACACATCAATAGAACAAGGTTTTGAAATACAAAATATAAATATTTGTATTTTAATATTATTTGTTGATTTAATCTCTCAAAATGATTTTAAATCATCTCAAATCTAACTCCGCTCATGCTAGTCTTCAATCATTTGAATAGTCATCGAGGGCGACGGCCTAGAACCTCGATTCGTAAGGACCCACAATTTAGATAATTTCTAGGAACCCATAAAATTGAAAAACCATACCAAATGTCATAGAAACATAGTTGTATCACTGTTTATTATGCATGATCCTTAACGTACACAGGCAAACAGTGATGATTCAAGGCTCATCTTACTACAGAGGATCAACAAATAACTCGTGGAAGAGTTGGAACAGCAGCAAGTTAAGAGAAGATAAAACTGCCGAACGCACAATGTATGACGAAAACAAAGCAGAAAAACAATGTCAATTCATATATAGTAATGAATTTTCATATGTTTACTTCACAGGAATCTGGGATTTGTAAATGAATAGGCCGGAAGTAGTTGCAGTTATGGGCGATAATCTGAAGTTGAAGGAGTACGGCACCGCAGGCACAAGATACTTCTCGTGCACGCTAGGAGACCAGCTATCATCTCCACCTGCACCCATGTGCTTGTGGTCAAGATGCACCTGCACAAGGACAAAATCACAATCTAACTTGGGGGCATCGATATAGTTGCAGTTATGGACGATAATCTTGGTTTTTCTATATGTTGAAATGGCTATATCCTATTTTCTTTCAACAGGTGGCTGTATCTCGATTTTCTGTTACCCAAAGGGTCAAACCCCATACTTTCACTGAAACCATATTTTGTCTAGTATCATGAGATTTAAATAACATATATGAAAATGGTTAGGCCACCACAATTCCGAACTGCAAGTGCCAATGCTTCGTTATCAACTCCAGCATAATGAAAATCCAATTTGCAGTTATCCTGCCTAAGTGATCATTTCTGGCATAGTTTCCTACATTCATCCTTTTAATCCTATGAAACACAGACAGGAAATTATGCTCAACTCGGTCCCAGGATTCAGCGTTGTGGATAGAAAAACATGGGTGTGAATGTCTGACAGACTGGAATCCTAAGAACTAAACGAGCAATTTTAAGACCAGGTGCATATCAAGAATTAGATTTAAGAGTAGTAGTTAGATAAAAGAGTACCTCAATGTCTTCTCCCTTGACTAGCTCTTCATTGTGTGTTGCCCTCTCAAGTTCAGCAGTGCTGTAGTAACTTGCATTCATTTGCATCGGTGGAGATCCTCCATACGTGGAAGCATAAATTCCATAACCATCCATGTTTCGAAATGTTACCCAACGAACATCTGCTCTACCTGAGCATTCATAGGGAACAATATACGGCACATGCAAGCTACCTACATCCTGCTCATACGTGCCAACATGTGCAGCAGCTTTGCGGTCAGGATAACATTCAAAGGGTCCTCTCCCGTACCATTGAATCTGGTCCATTGATTTGTCCAAGTGAAATTCAATCCCCACTCGAGGCAGAGGTGGTAAATCCGAATTTGGTTTTACATGACATTCAAGTACGACATCTCCAGAATAATATATCGAGTAGACTAAGTCAACCTTAATGAGACATGTTTTGGATTGAGATAATTTTTCCTCTGCATCATTAAGGATGCCGAGATAGACTATGGAAATTTTCACCAGATTATCGGACTTCTCAAGAACCGTGCAGCTTTCAGTCACGAAAATCAAGTTATTAAGTTTTGCTGCCTTCCATTTTGAAAGATAACTTTCGGCCTCACCACCCTTGTCATTATCCGTTGGTGCTCTCCAAAAGCATGGTTGTATACCTTTTCTCATTACCAGGATCCCGTCCACCTATTATTCATCACGAGATATGTAGTCATTCACAAGGATCTCGTGAAGACAACTCAGAGTTTAAGCATATTATTAGGGCTTGCTTTGTTAACATATAACCATGTATAGTCATCCAAAAATTGAAAAAAAAAAAAAAGGAATTGAGTGGTAGTTACGCAATTTATCCTTAAAGTTTTGACTAATAACAGAAGACCACACAAAAGTTTGCTTTCCTTGCAAATTGGACCAATTGAGGTTGGTGGTTTTGTTAGAAAAATACAAACCTCAACTGTCCGTTCGTGATACACTAAGGGGTTATTTGTAAAAACAAACTTCATTGGGATTTTTGTAGTTTGGGTAGACCCTTAAGGGTAGTTTGTAATTGATAGAGAGGAATCTAGTAAAGCCTGATGCCAAATATTACCTTCCAGCTCTCAATAGCTCCGGTTTGTTTGTTGAACTTGATCTCCCATAGGTCCGAGTTCTTAACTTCTATTGAACCATCAAGAACTTCAGTAAACAAAGCTGAACGTGCACTACCAATGATCTGAAACCATAATGTTTCATCAGATGTTGGTAATAGAAAATGTTCACAAAGGCCAACATCAAGTAACGAAAGCAATGTCACTTACATAAGAAACTCTGCCTTGTTTGAAGGGCAGTTGGACTTGTGCCGATGAAACTATATGACCATTTTCAGCCCATCGAGTGGAGCTCAAAAGCTTTACAGTGATAGTCAAAAATACTTCTGTTGCATCTGAAGTACACCATGAGTCGTACCAAGGGCCAGCCTCCCATTTTACATCGTAACTTCTCTGAGGATCTATTGTTGGTAGGCTGAGAACTCCAGATCCCATCTCACAACCATCACCATGCACTGCCCAGTGGAATACTAAATCTTGTGTTGTAGAAAAGAAGTGTGTGTTTGTAATCTACAAGGTAAAGTTCAGCTCCAACATCAGGAAGTTGTGAATAAGGGAATTAAAAATCGATTTGATTGTATAAGATACCCACCTTAACTATTCCTTCTTTGAGTGAAATTTTGATGGGCTGGTACACAAACTTTACCTCTGGAAATTACAAAGGATCGAATAATGATCATAATATCCTGGTAATACTAAGTCGTGGTGAAGAATGAGCATTTATTTACCGTGTACAGCTGGATGTGGGCTTCTATCAGGCCATACAATGCCATTCAAGCAAAAGTTCAGATCATTAGGTGTGTCCCCAAAATCACCTCCATATGCCCAGTGTTTGGTACCATCTGCACCCTCCTTCAATAATCCCTGCAGAGAACAAATTCCTTTTATCGTGCTTTTCATAGATACATATAATTTTATGGGGGGGGGGGGGGGGTGGATATATGGAGAAGAAACAGGACTTACCAACTTTTGAAACTAATATTAGGAGCTAACTTGATGTCGTTAGAAAAACTAGTTCCTTTTTTCCTTGACTTTTTCAACACACACGAAGAAAGTATCAGCATGCAAGATTCCTAATATATATAATGATATGTTTGAGAGTTTATAACATACCTTCATATGTTTGGTAACCTTAATAATAACATCTCATAAGCTCCACGATTTTATTTTGCAAAAAATTCAAACACTCGGATTTTAGAATATCACTAAAACTTTTTAAATTAAAAACACATCTTATAGTTCAAGATCTTATAAAATTGTTTCACTACACTTTGAGACCCCTAAATTATATATATATATATATAAAATATTATTATACAGATGTTACTTGCTGCCAACTTTTCCCTCTTTTGCTCTCTAGTAAATTAAGGCACAATTTGACCATCAAGTCACCTCACGTAACTTAATACTCCATCATTAGATGTCCAGAAAAAGATAGTAATATGTAATGTACTTGATCATCATATACATCCTTCTAGATGAAATATATAATTATCATTAATCTAAAATTTTCACTTGAACCTCTAAAACATAAGTGTGTTGAAGCAACAGAAGCTCATGAGACTTTAATAGATATGTACCTGATCTACCCAATCCCAGATAAAGCCTCCCTGTAGACCAAATGTGTTGTCAATTGCTTCCCAGTATTCATCAATATTCCCATTGCTGTTTCCCATTGAATGTGAGTACCTGAGTTTTTTTAGCATCTCAATTAGCATATCCTTCGAGGTTGTGTGGCAGATACATGAAATATTTAGTGTGCACAGCATAGAGAAAAGGAGTAGCATACTCGCACAGTATCAGTGGACGTAATTCAGCTGGATCCTGAGCTATCTTAACTATGTCCCAAACACGCATGTACATGGGGCATACTATATCTGTTGAGGGTGTTCTAGCTCCCCCACCTTCATAGTGTAAGACCCTAGTTGAATCCTTTCCTCGTATCCAACCTGAAAGAATTTCAATGAGAAAGAGCCATAGCTAGACTAAACATGAATTTTGGTTGGCTGATATTAGTGTCAATATGAAACCATGAAAACATGATATAGGCCAAGGAAAAAAGACATTTAGTGAATAAAAGATACCTGCAAGTGCAGCATGATTAGGCCCATAGCTTGACTCATTTCCTAAAGACCAAGAAATGATGCATGCATGGTTTTTGTCCCTATCAACCATTCCTATAACTCGATCCAGCATGGCAGAGGCCCAAATTGGTTCACTTGTAGGGTGCTTTATATTTGAGGAAAGATGAAAGCCATGTGTTTCAATATTGGCTTCATCAATCATGTACATGCCAAACAGATCACATAGTTCATACCATCGTTGATGTTGAGGGTAATGGCTGTTTCTGACAGCGTTGATATTGTTTTGCTTCATCAAAACTAAATCCTACATAGAAAAAATAATAATATGGTTTTTTACATTAATTTAAAAGGAGCATGTAACTGAGCCGCACTTGTTTATGGAAGTGCTGGAATCAGTGATAGAGATGGAGAATAAAAGTGATTCATCACCTGGACCATGCAGGACTCCAAGTTGGTTTTCCCAAGACGAGGGTGGTGTTCATGCCTATTCACCCCTCTAATCATCACAGGTTGCCCATTTACGAGCAGTTGTTTTGGGGCCTTTGCTATTTGCCGAATGCCAACTTGGCATGATTCACAATCAACAATATGCCCAGATCCATCTTTGAGGGTGATGACAAGAGTATAAAGATTTGGCTGCACAATACGAGCAACTGATCAGAAGTCTGAGCAACATAAATGCTACATGACTCAGCTTCTGCAGGAACACTTCGTTAGTTATTGATGAATTCAAGTAAAAATGATAGAAAATCACACTAGGTATCGCAATGAACACCAACTGTTACAATTTGTTGTTAGGATGATAGACACATAACAGGAAAATTAATAAAGGTGCATGCATTCACTCTACAAATTAATATATTATTAATTTATTGATAAATAGATACCTCTTTTAATTAATAGATGTCTGGTCCCAAGGTTATAAATTAAGAGAGGTATTACTGTATTATAAACTCTGAAAAGATTGAAAATTTTGTTTAGAACAAGGCATCAACTTAAGTTTCTTCCACAGAGACTGTAAAGGCTAAAAGCAGGCCATTTCATAGAAGTCCATTCAGTGTTACAGAAATCATAGATGGTCCACCACTGTACAGCAAGCAGCAAAAGTTATATATCAGAATTGACATTTTTTTGGAAAAAAAAAAAAAAAAAAAAGTAGTCTTCTGTGTGAACTTAGTTGAACATGAATTAGTAACATAAGCTTTTTTTTTTTAAAAACAAAAAACAATAAAAAAACACAAAACAAAACAAAAAGCATGAGACAAGCAATTAATATATATGCCACAATATCTCTACAAACCAGAATATTTTTTGTCTGGAACAATATGCAGAACAGAGTCCAATAGAATTGAATAATTACGCACCAGAAGATACCTAGCTCTAAAATATAGTTAGAAAGCCAAAATAACTTCTAAGTAAAGAAACTTTTACTTGCTCAGCTGTCCACAGCTTGGGCATCTGCAGTTTGCCTTGAAGTTGGTATCCTATGAAGCCAAGATAATAATCAACAGAATTAGTCAGCTGTAGATGAGCCACGCTTGTTGATAGCAGATTAGCATGTCCTTTGCTGGTGTACCAACTCCCTGTATCAAAGATTTCAGCTTCAATTGTGAAGCTTGAAATAAACTTGTCTTCAGAGGTTTTGAACCAACTCCCAGCTTCTACTGAGTTCTCAATGTTCATTGCTGAGTGGTCAACTTTCACTTCAACCTGAACCGCACATTCATAAAGCATAAAAATATTCGCTGCATGCAGCGTTCTTCTTTTTACAGTTCACATTATGAAGGGCTGAATAAACTGGTGAATGTTATGTAGAAGGGTTGAGGATGAAGTCTCTTCCTTGTTACGCTTTCACCTAATTAAATGAAAGTAGAAGAACTACATGTTCCAACATGTTCCATCCTATGTTATTATTCTATTTACTTAATTCCAAGAATAGTATGCATTATGGAAAAGAGTTTAAAAGCCAAGGAGCATTACTGGTTATTGGAAGATGCTAATAAAAAAAAATTAATAAAAAATGGTAAGATGGAAAATTTTGCAGTTGTGTTACATTTGAATTACTGGCATCGGAAGATCTCCTCATCTAAAAGCTTAAGATGCAGTAAATTATTTTGATTCGTAATCCTCCAATACATCTTTTTACATTCACTTTTAACTGACTTCTTTTAAATATGTAGGGCATGCAATAATCAATTTATCACAATGGCTTGTGGTGCTATTTATGATGCCCACCACATCTATAACATTTCAGCTGCTACAGGAGCTGAATTCTGATTAGTTATATCACCAATAGCTTGGTCAGTCATTTTCAAGTAAACTGGCTCCTGTCATTATTTTTGCAGATGATGCTATTTCCCCACTTCATGGTATTTTTTCATTAGTTTACAGTTGATCTATAGAGAATTATATAGATGAAACTACATTCACAGCAGCTTGCCACCACCAGCCAAACCATCATAAACTTTCCAGCTGCTAATTCCATTTTCAACTATAGTCATATTTGAGTTATTAATACATCAGAAAGAGACAAAAGAGTACAGTGGAAAAGTAGTGACTTCAGTTGATTGCTTGCATATGCCCAAATCAGATAATACACTAATGCGGGTTTCGTGAAAGCATTTTCAGTTAGTTTTGTAGTATGCTGTGAAAAGCACACAATAAGGTTCGTTATACCTGTATATCTGCAGAAGAAAAATCTTCCACCAAGTTTGATTTGAAGAAATAATCTGCAATATAGACCTGCATATGCGTTGGACATTTGGATCAAATGATTTAATACAGCAATTAACACACTTCCTTAAAAGTCAACTTGTTATATTGAAGGACTCCGTTCAAATCTCAAACATTTCTAACAAACTTGAACAGAAAAAAATTCACGGTTCATCCAGGTTTGGTCCTAAAGAATGATCATGGAGGCATGAATGGACTGCAAATGTGACAGAAAACCATGAGGGAGATCATCAGTCTTATAACTATTTAACATATAATGCTAGTTCACTCTGACCTTTGTGGCATTGCTATCACTGACCAATAATTGTATAATCAAAGTTGCATTAATATGATTGTAGGACATATGTGCTTAAAATGTCTTGTGGACTAGACCATACGAGGAGCCCAGTATCACTATTTTCTTCCAGCTCTTTGCTGGTATGACCGTCCATCACTCCATCTCAAAGAATATCACTGTGCAGAGAGCAATAACATAGATTCTAGCTAATATTTTATAAACTCATTATTTTTCTTTTCAATGAAATAACGTCAAGCATGATATTTCATGTTTAAATTGAATTGTAGAAATCACTAAAATTATTTCCTTAAATAAAGACCAACGAAATTCAAAAACACTAATGACAGCCCTGTGATGAGAGCGCAAACCTTTGGTTTAGCAAGAAGAAGAACATCACGATGGATGCCTGATAACCACCAGTGATCCTGATCTTCAAGGTACGAACCATCAGACCATCTCATCACTTGAACAGCCAGACAATTTCTCTGGTCAGATCCACATGGATAGCAAAAATCCGTGATCTCAAATTCAGCTGGTAGTCTGCTATCTTGACTAACAAAACAAGAAAGGAGAGTACTCTAGTGTTAAGTTAACATAGAAAGGAGAGTACTCTAGTGTTAAATTAATTAACATACTTATGAAACAATGCAATTGCAAACATCCTATATGTGTGAGCATGTGTGTATGTGCATGTGTAGGCGACCAGCAGTACTTTTTTCAACAGAAAGCTGCATTTTAGATATATTTATTCATCAAGAATTGTCTTTTTCATCTGCAGGTCATAAGGAACTTTGGTAGAACACATTCTCACCCTTGTAGACTTACTTCAGTTTCACTTGGTCTTAATTTAGAGTACATAAACATAAACAGGAGGAGCAACAAGAGACTAGCTGGTTTTCTCTCTCCACACTATAGTGAGACAAAAATTTAATACAAACTCCATCAAGCCAGTTGTAATTCCCTGTATATTTAAGCATTATTTTGCCTACTATGTGTTTTTGATAAACAAATAGCTCGTGATGTGCTTAACAAAGGAACAAAACTAAACCACAGAAAAAAATAATAATAATAATAATAATAGTAAATAGATTTTTCTTTACATCACTGATGATTTTATACAGAAACCTATGAGAAGTAGTTTCATAGAGAAATGTCTCATCTATTTTGTATCTTATCTATGGCTCTCCAGGAAACCAGAAGCAACATCATAATCTAGTCTTCTTCAATCACCATGAGAGCTAAATAATGAACTATTATTTTGGGTTTCCACTAGTAACTTGTCCAATAACACAAAGTGAATTAAGAAATTTCCTTAATCAAAACTAAACCACAGAAAAAAAAAAAATAATAATAATAAATAGATTTTTCTTTACATCACTGATGATTTTATACAGAAACCTATGAGAAGTAGTTTCATAGAGAAATGTCTCATTTATTTTGTATCTTATCTATGGCTCTCCAGGAAACCAGAAGCAACATCATAATCTAGTCTTCTTCAATCACCATGAAAGCTGAATAATGAACTATTATTTTGGGTTTCCACTAGTAACTTGTCCAATAACACAAAGTGAATTAAGAAATTTCCTTAATCAAAGTTTAACATTAGGTTTTCCATAATTCATGTAATATGTCGTTCTATTCGTTTTTATACCGTAGTGTCCACAATATATGTGTTTTCCCACTTGTCATAGCATAGATGGTCTGCTTATCAGAACTACTTGAAGAAGAGAGATTTATTCAGAACATAAGCAACCAATAATAACAAACACCCTATCGTCGACCAAGACAATCATAAAAGGCAGAATTATAAGTATTAATTGGTGCAAATAAAAAATGGAGCAGCAGAGTGCAAGAATTGTATGAAATGCGCAAAAGTTTCAAAAAATGCATCACAAACCTGTATCCAGTAGGGTGCCCATTTAACCATGTAAAGAAGGCAGAATCAACTGCTTCAAAATGTAAGAATATCCTACGACCTGCAAAGGCATTTAAAGATGGTTACAATACTGACTACATTATTCAGCACATATCCAGCTTCACCGATATAAACAGTTACAAGAGAAACTGGTAAAGAGCACCATTAGGGAACATTTTTGTGAGTTTAGAGCATATTCTTTTTATTCTCAAATTCCACAACGGAGTTCCTAAGAATCTATATGAAAGTGACTCAACCAATCCGCTGCTTCATGAGTCCTCTAAATTCCCAAGAAACACACAGAAATTCAAGCAACAGAATCTACAACACGTCAGAGATAATGAGTCAGATTAAAGACAATGCACTGTTTGGGTAGTAATTGACACATAAACTTAGTTTTTATTTTTACATACCTACAGACAGCATTAAGCAATTAACTAATCCAGTGTAAAAGTGCAACAAAACATTTGAAGAGAAATTTTTACCTTACCTAAAGCATAACTAAAACTTGTCTGGAAATATGAGCGTGTTAAAAAAAGAGAACATGGGGTAACAGAAAGCACTAGAATGAGCTAAACACAGTTCATGAATCCCTCTAAGACTCACCTTCCCATTCCTTAGGAAGGGAAAAGTATGTCCTGTAGCATCCAGTTGGATTATCTTCTGGAACTTTAGGTGGATTAAGTGGAAATGGGTATACAACATTCGTATAGATTGGCCTGTCAAATCCATGCATCTGCCAATTGGAGGGAACTGGTTCAACAGGAAAAGATCGATGTATCAGAACATACAGTTGACAGCACAGCTAGTTCTATCACACTGCAGACATCTAGTGCAAAATTTTATCAAACCAAATACATAGGGTATTTTTTTAATTTGAAGCAATAAAATAGATGTTTCTTGACAACAAATGAATTCTAAACTATCCTGATTAATATTGTTTAACCTACAAAAAAATCTTTTCAGCGCAACGGCAGTGATCTTATGACAAAGAATCTTGTGGTCTGTGTTTAGTAAGGTTATATAATGCAGGAAGGTAATCTTTCACTGTAGTATCAAAGGAGAAAACATTTTCTGTAGAATACAGCTTTCTGATTTAGCAGATAACATGGTAATGCTGCAAGGCACAAGTATCAAGATTGGAAAATGACGATGGAAAGCATGCATCCTATCTGGTAGTCCATATGGATTCATGATACATTCTTTTCATTGATTGATATTTGCCAGTTAGATTACTTACCTTCTTTCAAACATTTGATTAAGAAGAAAAAGTGTAGTGACTTTTAATTTAAATATCAGGTCCAAGTTTTAGGCATCCACATTTGCGCTGCATGAGAGTTGATGTTGTGAAGATCGCTGGGCATATTACATGAACTTGAGATAGTCCACTCACAACCTATCAATTTATTATGTGTATAATGAGACAACAAGATAATTAAGAACCTTTTTTTTTTTATGATTAAGATCTTTCTTCCACACACAAAATTGGGGGGTGGGAGGGGGGAGGGAAGGGGGGAAGAAAGTTGGATATTATCTTCTTTGCAAAAATATCTTAGCAGGTAATTCATGTCGCATGTAAGATTAACTTATCAAATAGCTTATTTTTCACAAAACCTTTAGGTTCCATTTGAATTGATGAATTTGAACTATAGATATCAAATCCGCAATAACAAACCCATCGATGTTGATTGAATGGGTTCATTTTAAGATGGAATTGTTTTAAATATCTAGCTCTTATTTTGAGTTAGATTTAAAGAATTTTTGGTGGATTTGAAATCTGCTCGATATGGAATTATTTTGAAATCCTTCACCCAAAGCCAATGCTCAAATCAAATCCTTCAACCTAAACGCAACCTTAGGTGGATCAATGATTGAATACTGCAAGAGCTGGAACCATGGTTATACCAGAAACACCATGATCCCTATTAATCTTGAGAACCACCAGTCTAATTATGACTTCCTAGTTTAATACACTGAAACTGCCACGTGCACTTGAATCCTCTAAGTAAAAAAAGGGTAAGATTGTTTGACCATAAAGGGCAAAAGACCATAGTAAGTTAGGTGTGTACTTAGCAGAAGATGAATTGGTTAATGATACAACATAAAGCAAGGATGTTACCTGGTATAGCATCCCATGAAGAATCTTGAAATGAACTATCATAAAACTCAGAAGGGGCATCACTAGGGCTGGAGGCCAGAAAGAATTTCCAGTTCCCGGACAAAGACTTGACAAAAGGCAGATCCTTGACCCAATATGCAGCACAGTCCAGTGCCTTGGCAACAGCATCATCATCCCAAACAGCTGCCTTTGACACCAAGAGATTCACTTTGTTGCGCTCATACCAATACCTCAGAGATCCTAAGCAGTGACAGCATCAAATTTTGTCAAGTATGAACTTCACATAGTTCAATGTCAGAAGACATTGAACCAAAACATTGTGAGTAAGTAAGCATTTATTACATGTTCTAGTAAGTACTTATTATGGATTACAAATACTTCCTCTTCGACAGCCAAGTCAGGTCAAAGTTGAAATAGAACTTTTGGAAACATCGATATTATCTTCCTTAGGCTACAAAGGGATAGCAGTTACTTTGAAACTCAACAAAAATAATAATAATAATAATAATAATAATAATAATAATAATAATAATAATAAGTATTATTATTATTATTATTATTATTATTATTATTATTATTATTATTATTATTATTAAAATAAAATAAATAGAGCGCAGAGCAGAGGCAAAGGTGTTTGAAGATACACAAGTAACACAATGAAACACTGATGAGCATGTCCTGAAAGAGTTTGGTCTGAGAAGACATTAAATAATTAACCCCTCAAAACAGAACAGTTATAAAACTATTTTGACCTCTTTAAAGTAACAAACATGGGAATAGATCAGAGTAATTTCAGGAGAACACAATGAAAACTGTCGACCACCTTCAACTGATTCATGGCAGTGCATTGGAACATGAGCATCTCTCTTCCTCCACTTGATGAAAGTTGGATCTTCCCAGATCTTGTGACCATTATTCGGAGGTAAAACAAGTTGTCCAACCAAAGAATCCATGTAAAAGAATCAAAATCTATAGCTGCAAAAGGAACAAAAAATGTGAGAAAGAAATTATTTTTTCAAAATCTATACTGTCATACTTAAGTTGCAAGAGCAAAGGCATTATGCTACAATAATAGCACATCAATCAAGAAAATAATGCTGCACTATGTGATGCCAAAGGGATTAGCATAAGTCTGTATTAGGTGTGTGTATATCTTTAAGCCAGCTCTGCTTATCTAAAGGCTACAAGCTAAATATTAATTTGCCTCACAACATCCAGGCTTCGTAGATAAGGAAACATATTAATGCTTCCTAAGTAATACTCTTAGAAGTATATTTATCCGAAACTACCAAAATGGGCTGAGTCTTAGTTAAACTTGTTCATGAAAGATCTGATGAGTTATCTTGGCACATAATATAAGCAAATTTTGAACACATCCCATATCATTGTCTAAGAATCTGATGCCAAACCATGTTGTAAAACAGAATGGATTTCAAAGATTATTGAGAGATCAAACAAATGTATTATTAGAAGGTTTTATAGCAATGCTTTTAGTTTTATAACACCATTCACGTTAATGGTGATACCCAAGAAGAACTGCTCATTTTAATGGTGAAACTCTGAAAGTAAGAAATGACACAGTGCAATTAAGTAACGAAATTCACATGTAATAAAACACTCTTCCATCACTTCTTTCACAAGCTTACCCTGTAAAATTAAACATTAACATCCACTTAAATACTTAATGACATCATTTTTTTCTCTCAAAATAAAAGGGACATCAAATTTACTTCAGATAACTAGAGACATAGTATTCATAAATTATGAGATGCTTAACAACATAACTAATAGATGAATAACAACATTCCCAGATATACTGAATCAATACGAATCTGCCCACGTGTTCATATAGAACGGAAATATATAATAGTCAAATTCGCAGTTAGATTAGCAATCATTTGCATTTAATGGAAGAATAATTGAATAAAATCTTTCACACATCAACTTTTATTAAATAATGGGATAGTTTATTAGTATCCACAAGAACAAAAAAGATGGACCAAACTTTTATACGGGTAGCAGCCAAAACCAAGAACACCGCATATACTGAGTAAGTGTGTGTGTGTGTGTGTTTGTGTGTGTGTGTGTGAGAGAGAGAGAGAGAGAGAGAGACCGTAAAGGTAAGGTTAAGGGTTGCTGAAATGGAAAGTGCAGTGGAAGTATAAACTGCCCACTTGTCAATTAAAAGATATATGTATAGTTACGCAGATCAATGTGAAGTATATTTATTTGTGAAGCCCTCTGTTTTTCAGGAAATCCCAAATTATCCCCTCAATTTTGACTTATTTTTTTTAAAGGCATTCTATGAGTCATAGCTCTAACGTGGAACGAGCTTATTTTGGGTGAGGGCCACTTTTCTAAATTTCAGAGGAGGACAATTATTATTGGTTTGGAATTCGTAGAGCCTGAAAATTATAGGTTTAGGGCTTGATTTTATTAGCATATTTAAAATCAGATTATTTAGTCTGAATTTGATTAGCCTGAAATTCTATAGGGCTAGCCCGCTCAGGGTTAGGGCTAGCTCGATAGTCCAAACTTTTCTTCTTATATGTCTATTTTTTAATATCAAACTAATAATATACACAATTTTGAATTATTTTTCACATACCATATTTGATTTTTAGTATAATTTATTAAAATTTATTTTTAATTACTAGAAGATTTTAAATATTGTCATTTAAATTTAGAACTTAAATATAATATGATTTCAAATTTTATGACGTGAATGCTATTAAAACTATAATTGAAAGCATAAAATAGTGTATATCACTTAAATTTTTGAATCTTTAAATTTTATATAGTGATATAAAGGTTATAAAATGTATAATTTTTTAATGTTATCTAAAATTGTATTTTAAATAGAGTATGATATGCATTTAATTAATATTTTAAATTTAAATATATAATTTGACTATTTCGACTAGTAACTCGGTAGTGGCCCGAATAGCCCGAAAACCGGCAGGATTTAGGGTTAGGTTCACCATAATATACGTTCATTTAAAATGACCCGATTAAATCGAGACCCGATTAATCCAAAATTCGTTAGGACTAGCTCAAAACCGACATGATTAGCCCGTTTAACATCTCTATTATTGGTCAAGTCAAAAATTGGAAGCAACCTAGTAATTTAACTATTTTAAGTTAAATGAATAAATAATATTTTCTTTTAGCAAACACTTAAGAACTTCAAAATCATAATCAAAATTATTTCCGCTTCTAAACACGATCCACTTTTATTTTAATTTTTTTTATATATGTTCTAAAATGAATCACTACTTCAAAGATAGAAACAATGAAAAACACTTCCTTCTTTTTTTTAACTAAAAGCACACAAGTGCTTCAAATAAGCAAACACTTGACATTAACCTAACATCCATCGTCTGAAGAAGAACAAAACTGATGTTGCTCAATATCAAACTCTAAATTAAGGTCAAACTTCGTATTGTTTTCTACATTGCTATATATGTGGTATAAGATATAATTTTCAATTACATAAGAATTTACCATATTTGGATCATTATCATTTGCCACAAATTAACGAGGACCCCAAAATTCATATTTTAGAATAAGTTAAATTTTTTAAAATTCTAACTGATGAGATTCGCTTTTAAATAGCCTCAAATTTTTTAAGATATACTCTCACAATCCCAAAATAAAAGAATAAAAAATAATAAATAAATAAAACTAAAAAGTTCTTAGTCTAAAGTATTTTTAGTCCAAATAAAATACTATTTATAAAATTAAATATAATTATTAGCTGAAATTTCAATAATATTAATTTAGTTAAACATATTGAAAAAGTCAAACTAACAAAATGAAAAAGGACATAATTGAAATTGATGGATTATAACAAATTTACAACCAAAATATTAAATAGGTCCTTATATTTTCTTAACCTACTCTGTAGGTACCTCCATGCAAAATCTACTTTGAAAATCAAGACTTAGGTTATAAATTAATTGAATTGAAAAGTCAAAAAAGTTACTACTGTTTAGTGCAGGACAGCCTTTTAACGAGCAAGACGCCTACCTGCTGCTCTATTTATTTATTTAACCCCTTTTCAATTTAATATTTGATGTTGCTCATATATGTATATGTACCACTTAAACCATGAAATTTTAATATAATAAAGAATCGGACCTAGGTATAAACTTCAACTGTATATAGTTATATTAATATTTAATGATGCTTTTAACAAATTATCTATGGAAATTTACATTTTTAGCAAACTACTGCTTCTGAGAATCGGAATGGATAAGTTGAAAACATGCTTACGTACCTCTGGGCTTGAAGAATGTATTAGCTTGAATTCATGAAAAATGTATTCCAAAGACACTCAATTCATATACAACGGGATCTTAATGATTTCATATTAAAATCACAAATAAAGATATTTATTATTAAAAATAAAATAAAATCAAGAACCAGAAATAACCCTTCCGCAGAAATAATACTGAAAAAAGAAACACATCTTTGTTTAAGAGGTGTTTGAAAGAGAAAAACAGAAGCATGAATGACGATCAAATCAGAATAATGAAAATCATTGATCAGCTGAAATTTGAGAGGCACTAAAATTCCAGATGAAAAAAGGTCGGTCAGATAATTCATCTGCAGATCAGCCATTCCTAACCTCCAACTAGTCAGAGTAGCTAATAGAACTGTACAAAACAAACAAGATGATTGCACCTAATCACCAGCCAGCAGTACCACCTTGGCTTTTCTTCCAACCCCCACTCCCCCCATCCGGGGCCCGACTTTCGCTTTTATTCCAGCCCGTACCAGCATCTTCCTGACCAGGAGTGTCAGCCGAACTAACATTATCCGGGCCAGGAGTTTCATTTTTGTTCCAACCAGAGGCACCAGCCTCATTTTTGTTACAGCCCGTACCAGCATCATCCGGACCAGGAGTCTTATTTTTGTTCCAGCCTGAACTAGTATCATCTGGGCCAGGAGTTTCATTTTTGTTCCACCCAGAGGCACCAGCCTCATTTTTGTTCCAGCCTGAACTAGCATTATCCGGGCCAGGAGTTTCATTTTTGTTCCAGCCAGAGGCACCAGCCTCATTTTTGTTCCAACCCGTACGAGCACTATCCTGACCGGGAGTTTGATCCATATCCCAACGAGGGGTACTAGCTTCACTCTTGTTCCAACGAGTACTAGAATCATCCAGGCCAGGAGTATCGCTATTCCAGCGGGGGGTACCAGCTTCGCTTTTGTTCCACCGAGGAGTACCAGAATCATCCGGGCCGGGAGTATCGCTATTCCAGCGAGGGGTACCAGCTTCACTTCGAGGAGGGCCTCGATCCCTATTCCAGCCAGGACGAGGTTGGGGCTTTTTGAAGTATTTGGGAATAAAAGATTCGGCCATGGCAGGATACTTTGTCCTAACCAAATTTTCCAGACATTTCCGATAGGAGAAGTCCGTCTCGCCACCATCAACAGAAACTGCGTAAAAGCATCTACTCTCCTGGAACTCTTTGTGTCTATTAACCTGTGGCATGAGTCCCAAAATGAGAGAGAGAGAGAGAGAGAGAGAGAGAGAGAGAGAGGCATGATAAAGCCAACGTAATCTGATTTTAGTTGATGTCTTTGACAATGTTAAAAAATCATAAAGCGCCAAAAGCAATAAAAACTGCTCAAAGGAATGATTATTAAATAGAACACTATCAAACAAATGAATCTGCCAGCATTATCACATGGAAAACAACTTTTAGCCATCTAAGTAGACCGAGATTGTGATAATTCCTCTCAGCATATTCCACTTTCAATTCATAACTAGAGCTAAGAGAAACATTTAGCATATTATGTGTAGAGATTCTAAAGAACTTGATAGGTATTCAGATTGGCTTCCAATTTATTACTTCAGAAGTCCGAGCAGGGGTTTGTTGTCTACACTCTGATCCCAGAATACAATAAATTCAGAATTAAGATTACCCAAATAAATAAGTGATCAGTAAGACCTTAAAGAAGGCATGGAAAGATCAGTTGAAATAGAGATCCAGAATATACAGGTGACAGGCCAGTATTGATTGACGCAAATTAAAGAGCCATACCATAATATGAGCAATTCCAGCTCCCATCTTTGCAGCTTTGTCAGGATGATAATTGAAAACTTTATTGATAATGTATGTCTGATCATCTGCTGATAAACGATCACCATCATTGTACCTTCACAAAAATGTAAATCAGTTTAGCAACATTTCTCTACTTGAAAGTTAACCCAATATTCCAGGACAAAAGTAGAGCATAGGGAAGTGCCTGCCTTTCTCTTCATTTTTTCCTCCAGAAGAAATAATGCATAAAGTCTTATGGAACACTATACTTGTTTCTTTGAAAATGGGAAACCCAATTTTCTCAAATGTGAAGAGATTTGAGGGCGATACTTAACAATTAAATATTTCAAAAAAGCTAACTAATATTGTATTGGCATTATCTATATCAACATGAAAGAATTTCCAAGTTCAGCAGTACCGGCTCACTAATCAGTTATTTGGGGGGGGGGGGGGGGGGGGAGGAGGTAAGCATGTTGACAATATCCTCATTATAGACATTTCAGCATTCTGTTACACCTAATCTGAAATCCTCCAAAAAGAAAAAACAGTAATAATAAAATAAATATTTGAAGGTTAGATATGAAAATGAATTTACCCCGTCTGATGCATAACTCTTCTGATGTCCTTCATAATTGATTCAATCTCCAAGAGAACATCTTGCTCTTCTGTGGTGAATGAATCCAAGCGCTGCCGAGTTATAGTGAAAACTGCTGGTGCATTAGGATCATCAACTGGACGAGTTCTCTTGTTCTTCCAATCTCCATCACTTGATGGCCCCCTACCTTGTGAATCTTCCCAGGAACGTCCACCACGGCCCCGACCTCGACCTCGACCCCGACCACGGCCTCGCCACTGAGGCCTCCCATCATTCTCACTGGAAGTGTCAACCTTCAGAGAACCCCAACCTTGAGCAGGTGTAGTGTCAGTTGACTGTTTTTGACTTGAACCCCAGTTATTTTCTCCTGCAGTAGACTCTGAATCAAACTTACTCCAGTCATTTAAAGAGCCCCATGTATTAGAAGGCTTTGACTCATTTGCTTGATCAGCCACTTTAGCTTCCCACGGATTGTCCTTTGAGTCACCAGCAGATCCTGATGTGTGCCAACCAGGAGTCTTAGATGGTTCATCCTTAGCAGTCTCCCACTGAGATCCAGAAGGTAATGGTGACGAGCCATCCTCCTGAGTATTTTTAGAGAAACCACCTTTCTGATTTGATCCAGCTGCCCACTTATTCTGATTATCTTTCTTTGCCCAATCTCCTCCATCAGAATTTGTCTTTTCCGCCCAATCTGAATTGCTTTTAGCTCCTTCAGGCAAAGCGCTTCGTTCAGCCATTTTAGTCCAATCATCTTCCCTGGAATCAGTCTTTTCACCCCAAGTGCTCTGCTCAGGCTTTTGCTTCCAATCACTTCCTTCAGAGTTGACCTTTCTACCCCAATCACTTTCCTGAGAGTTAACCTTTCTACTCCAAGCTGAATTGTTTGTAGCATCTTCTGCCAAAGAGCTTCGTTCACCCAGTTTAGCCCAATCATCTTTCTTGGAATCGGCCTTTACACCCCACGTGCTCTGCCCAGGCTTTTGCTTCCGATCACTTCCCTCAGTGTTGACCTTTCTACTCCAATCACTTTCCTCAGAGTTAACCTTTCTACTCCAAGCGTTCTGCTCTGACTTTTGTGTCCAATCATTCTTCTCCAAATCAACCTTTTTATCCCAAGTGCTTTGATCAGACTTTTTCATCCAATGATTTTCCTCAGAATCAACTCTTTTAGCCCAAGTGGTTTCTTCAGCCGCCACATCACTTTCCTCAGAAGGAACTTTCTTACTCCAGGAGCTTTGTTCAGCCTTCTTAGCCCAATCATTTTCCTCAGAATCAACTTTTTTACCCCAAGAACTTTGACCGCCCTTCATAGTCCAATCATTTTGCTCAGAATCAACTTTGTTACTCCAAGAACTTTGTTCAGCCTTCTTTCCCCAGTCATTTTCCTCAGAAACAACTTTGTTACTCCAAGAGCTTTGTTCTGCCTTCTTTCCCCAGTCATTTTCCTCAGAATCAACCTTTTTACCCCAAGAAGACCAAGAGTCATTAGCATCCTGTAAAACAGTCAGTCATAGACTTTTAGGATTTCACAAAGAATAATTGAGTGAATTAAACATGATGCGGCAACTGGATCTAAATATATTAAACACCAGAGAGACATTCTATTTTTTTTATTACAACCATCACCTCTCTATGTAGGTGATAAAACATAAACCATTACATAATTAGAGTAACTCTTTGACACAGCTCAAGTTGAAAAGAGATTTTCCAGAAGTTTTCAACTAGAATAATGGACATCAACGGATTCCAGATCTTCTAGCAGCAACATGACAAAATGTGCAATATGCACATAAGCTATGCAAAGACCAATTGAATGCATAAATTGAAAATGTAGTCATAATTGCATACAAAAGTAAAAGAGATCTAATCACTCCGCTGCCACTCTAGAAATGATATACACATAGGAGTAGAAGAATGTGTCTCACAGTGATCCACATGAGTTCATATTACCACTGCTACAATTGAAATACCATATATCGCCTCAACTTTCAGAAGAAACTTTTACCTCCTTAGATAAGCCATCATTATCATTTCCATGGAACCCAAACTCAATTCCATCTTCGAAAGTGGGCTTATCTACACCATCTTCTCGCACTGGAGAGAAATCAAGATCCATGTATTCATCTTCTGGGTCCAAATCTTCAATTTCTGTTCCCAGACAACCAGTGTCCATATCTCTGGAGCTGCTACTCACCATGTAAAGGAAATTGTAGACGTCAATTTCCTTATCTGGGTTTAACTCAGCCTAAAAATAGCAATCAAAGCATGAGTCTCGTGATGTTTTATCGGGAAAACAGGTTCAAATATGATTGCAGACACCCATACCTTTCTCGTGTCCCAAAGAATCTCAAAAGGAGATCCAGTACCCACTGATACATGTTTTCCCCAGGCACAAGAACCAACTATGCTCGACAAATTATCAACATGGCATTTTTCAGCTGCTCTTTCGAAGCATTTTCTAGGGGTCTGGAAAATGGGAAAACAAAATATAATTTAAGAAGACAGCTCAGCAGACAAGACATAAAGCTTATCAACAGAAAATACAACAGGCAACGGTACTTACAAACAATGTGGCGTTCATGAATGGTACTTGAACACCAAATGATCTAGACAAAGATTTGATCCCACCAGCATTGAAACCAATCAAAGTGCCAGCACATGTCATGCTATTACCCAACAAAAGGAGATGATCCTTGAGCACACCTTTTGTTACCATTGTCACTGATGTAGACAAACGCTATATAATAGCACAGAGTGTCAGTGATTTTCAAAAAAAAAAAACATAATTAATTAATTACAACTGCAATAATAATTGTTATGACATGTATTCAGTAACTAAAGCTGACTTTGTTAGGTTATTGTGTTTGGAGCAAGACATAGCCTTTACAAAGAAGACAATTAAAGGTAGAGGAAGTTCCTTCAGGAATGTCGATTCCCTTGCGAAGAAATGGAATAAAACCAGTAGGGTGGCCTTTCCAATTCTGTTAGTTACTTCATCAATTGCAATATTGGAAATACAAAAGTTTTTTATGGTGATTCAGACTACAAAAGACAATTTGTAATTATATAAGGGCCACAAGCTTAGAACATAGCAAGTCAATCAATAACTATTAACAAAGCTTATACCTTGTCATGTTAAAGAGTCTAATACCTACGTCTCGGAAATAAGCCAGCCAAACTAGTCAATGCTAGAAGAGATTAAAATGCAAGAAAGGCATTGCCATCTTCTTTCAAATGCCGAAAATTCCTAAAAACTAAAACCCACATTCATTACATGTACATGATGTGCACCCAGAAGAAAAAAGAGAGGCTAGACTGGACATCGAAGACAATGTTAGTTTTTTGTTTCTAAAATCTGCGTTCTTTTTCTGTAAGCAAAACATGTTTGGCAGTTTGTTTTCCCATAAACTCCCTATTATTCTCCCAACATCAGCCTGTAGTAATAAAATATATTTATTCTCTCGCTCACCTATTTTATTTGAATACACCTATTTACATTTAAATAAAACAAAAATAGATAAAATTAGAAAGTATATTGAACAGTTTATCACCCCATTTACCTAACAAAAGAGGTGTTATCTTACATCTACAATAACATCTGTGACACACGAAATAAAATTTAATATATTCTCATTCCCAATACACTGTTGAATGTTTAATAACATAAATATAAGAACTAATTATTTCAATCCACTAACCCAACAAAAGAGGAGTGAATTGACATCACTTTTCTCAAGCAAAAGAAAACCAAAGATAACTTTCAACTAATTACATCTACCCAAAATACCATCTGTCAAAATATAGACAAACATAACCAGAAGTACCAGCTACACTTCCAGGATATGGACATACTACAGCAATAAGCATAATTTTTTCTTTTTCTTTTTTGATTTGGGAAATAAATAGTCCAATAAAGTAGTGAAAACATGCACATGTAAATGTCAATAGAGGATACCTGAACAGCCTGCTCAAATGCACAAGAAATGCCAAGAAGATTTTCCACTTGTTTTATTGCATATGGTATAGAACGATTAACATCAATGAGATGGATAACTGGAAGGCAAGAATCCATCACAATTCTCCATGCGTCTCCACTCTGTTTGACAGCTTCTTTCTCAAGGGTAATATCTAGAGCCAGTTCACCTTTTGGGCTCTTACATGGGCTCCTGATCCAGGTTGCAGTTTCCGGAGTCATCCACATTATGCTTGCAGTTGAAACCCTAGGATCACCTATACAATAGTTAGCACATTTATTTAAACGTGAGTACATATAAATTCTCAGGGGAAAACGAATTCAACACAATTAGTACAAGCACTATAGATTATTTAGAAGCAAGTTATAACACAAGTAAGCAACTGTGTGAAAGACACCTTTAATGATTGTCTGTAACAGCACAGGGCAAACCGTATCAGCAAGGATATGGGAAGCCCTCTCTATAAGTTCATTACTTGCACCTTGCCAAAGAAACTGGATGCAGGGAACATTGGTCCATTGGCTTTTGGAAGACTCGCAGAAAGAACAACACTCACTGCAAGAAGTATATAGGATAAGAATGTACAGTTGTCTTTTAACTAATTGAACAAGCTAATTCTAGTTGCATTAAATAAAAGAAATAAAATGTTTATTCAGTAAAAACTTGCACTGCAATATGTATATCCCAACCAAACAGCATAATTAAGTTATATCATAAATGAGCAACCATCAAATACATTTCAATTTTAAATTAAATCTGTCTCAAATATATGAGCATTATATTTTTATGGTCCTAAGCACATGACAATAATTTTTACCACAAATAAAAATAATAAACATTATTGCATTTTCAGGTATTCAAAAAAGACATAAAGACAGAACAAGTGACCCAGCTTAGCCCTATTCTAGAATAGTTTAACATGCATTCTTCATCTGACAGAAGCCTTTACTAATTGACAAATAGCAAGCATGCCAAAGGCCACGACTTCCAATATGACATTAGTGAGAAATAAGATGTTTAAGCTTTTACAGATTACTTCTCCCCTGCTTTAATAATGTAAATACTCTAACAAGCATTCTGCATCTTGGTTCTAAGAGGCCATACAGATACCTCCTATGTGTTACTTGGTTCATATGTCAAATTGAAACATACGTAAACTAAACAATGATTCAATGAGATTGCAGGCCCAACAACCAAAACTAACCTGAATGACAAATCAATTCTCTTGAACAGGCTTCCAACTTTCTTCTTCTTGTGATTTCGGTAGATTGTGTCTTGACATTTTTCAAGTATATCATGCATGCTAATATTTGATTGTATCAGCTGCGTCTGTTGAATAACCAGCCACAAAATATAAAACATCAGCGAGAAAGTTCTGACATTAATGCAGCATTAAAAAAAAAAAAAATCTCCAAGAAAATGAAAAAGACCTTGTTCAGATGAATATGGCCAACAAGGCCGAGACTGAAATCAGAATTCCCATGCACCATTTGAGATCTATATCTGTAATAAGACGGACGTAACAATAAATATTTTTGCAATATACAATTCTCTGTTCAATGGCACAATATATGTTTCCAGAGCCAACATTCACATGATCAATTAGACAAGCAACGTAACAGCGACTAAAGGATATATAGCCAATGAACCAAAATTAGAGCTAAAAGAATACTGTGGCAAGACAACACAATTACAACATAATAGATCTTTTTGCAATATACAATTATTACTCTGTTCAACTGCACAATATGTACTGTCCAGAGCCACCAACTCACATGATCAATTAGACAACGAACGTGGCAGCAGCTAAAGGATACATAGCTGATAACCCAAATTAGGTGCCAAAAGAATAATGTGACAAGACTACACAATTACAACATGAAAGAATAAACAGCCCATTCCCTTCACCAAGTCGGACCACTATATGACAAGGAATGTGGCAACGACTAAAGGATATTTAGCCAATAACCCAAGATAGGTGCCAAGAGAACACTGTGACAAGAGAACACAATTACAACATGGAAGAATAAACAACCCATCCCCTGTACCATGTCTGAGCACTATATGCTTACATGACAGTGGCTGGAGACCACAATGTTGTGCGTTTATAGCCAGGATAGGAGTCATAGTAGGAATGGCCCCATCAAAGAGGTAAGAGAATTATATAAACATGGTAATATCTGAGATTTGGATTAATCTCAAAAAATTATAAAGCGAAAGGGGGGAAGAGGAGTACTCTATCAGGAACTCAATTGCTGCATCCTCTAGACTGACTTTCTTCAGGTGGTTCTTGACTATGAAAGCAGAACTTTCTTGGCAGTGCTTTCTGCCACAATCACAATTGTTGAGATACAGAATAACCCGGCGGTCAGCAGCAACATTTTTGAAGCTAACTCCAGAAAGCAATATCTCCTGCATTACAACAGATACAGTTATGAGAACATTTTTCACAAGTCACATAAAGAATATAAGAACGTCACATAAAGAATATAAGAACAATTAAATGACCATATATTAGATCTACTTAAAATGACAAAAACCTTCATCATCTCCCAGGAGGAGTTGCTACTTGGAGAAGAATCAAGCACAGCCTTGTATGCAGGATTGGACATGGCTGTTGCAGCTAAGACTCCGACAGGATCACCAGCACAAAATTCACTTGCAATATTGGCACTGTTGACCCCATATTCAAACTGCACAATTGAATTGCTGCACATATTTCTTACCGTACCATCGTGACATATGACAACATCTCTAAGGATGGCCATAAGATTTTTGAATAACGTCCCGGGTTCAGTTAATCCTCGTGATGAGCGGACAATCACTTCTCTGCTTGAGATTGAATGAACCATTTCCTGATATGGATTTAAACCTCGAAACAGAGGTCTCCCAACCAAACCAAATTCCTCAGTAGGATACTCACGATACGAAGGGTACTTCTTTTGGAACAGAGATGACATGTCCTTAACCAGTGTCTCGGAGTAGAACTTTCCCTTATCTGATATTTGTATTCCTAAGAAACCAATTTGTTGAACTACCTTGCTGAGAGCAGATTCACTTTTGGAATCTATAAGGTGGCCAATTGCAGATGACTTAACTATGAAGTCAGTCACTGGGATTTTCACACTGCGCAAGTAACTGTCAACTTGCAAGGCAACTGATTCACTATAAGAAGCACGCAACTGACACAGCAGTGGATAAATAGTTTGTATATTTTGTTGGATATTCTCCAGAACATCCTGGGTTAGAAATAGATCTTTCAAACTAACACTGAAGCCTTTGGAGTAGAGACTTTCCATCAATAAAGGCTGTATAGAATTAAAGAACTTCAAAACCTCTTTTGGGCCCTTCAAGAAGCAAAGTGATGTGACTATGTCATTGACAATAGACGCCATCACATCTCTATTATAATCCAGGAATAGCACCTTGCTTTTAGCTATTACAAGTCTGTCTCCAGAAAAATCGAAGGAAAGCGGTAATGTTGTCTGCAAAATCTGTGGTGCAGTCCAAAGAGGGCCAGTGTTAGACTTCATCACTGCAGGTCCAGGTAGCACATTGGGTACATGCATTGCCAACTGCTGTGCTGCTGCTCGGTCCAAGAAATAGTTTCTGAAGAGTATCTTTAGTGACAGGAGTGAGTCAGTTGCGAGCTGCAAGTTAAAGTTCCCAGTGTGGGAGCTGAGCAGCTGTTTCTCCACTGAGAAAAGCTCCACCACCTCTGCCTTAGCTTCAAGAGACTGTGGATAGAACAGATGAATACAATCCCCGTCAAAGTCCGCACTAAGTGGACCACAGATGAGTGGATTGATCTTGACAGTATGATCATCGTGAATGTAGACTGACAAGGCTTGTAGTGAATGTTTGTGGGTAGTTGGGGGTCTGTTGATGAAGACAATATCCCCATCCATAATTCTGCGGTGGACAACCTGACCTGGCCGCAGAAACGTGTGACCCTTTGACCCTTCCCTCAGTGAATAAGTTGATAGGCCATCCCTATACGTCAAGCATAGCTTGTCATCCACTAGCTTCTGCAAGAACTGCATGTTGTGCTGATTAACTCTTTCCTCAAAGGTTATCTTTTGGGCTACTTCAAATGGCAACCCAATCTCAGACACTCCTTTAAAAGGATCACCTGTTATAACACTACGAGAGGAAAACCCTGATCCCTTTCTGATAAATAATGTTTTCATCTTCTCAAGCCATGCTTTTGTAGATGATGCATTTATTTCTTTATTTACTCCAAAGCGGCTATCCACATCACGAGATGCCTAAAAAAGGAAATCAGAGTTTTGACAGTTAGCTAGAATCTCATACTCATGATTACTATCGTCGAACCAATAGGTCACCAAATGTAGACGTGAAAAAAAAAAACACCAGGCAATACTTGGTTTCATTTGTTGCCACAAAGAGATGGTACTAATCCTCGAAAACAGAGTAAACCAGTCGAAATTCAAAATCCAACCAAGGGACAAACTAATAAGGAAAAGGAACTGTGCCAAATGAAAAGACAATAATACCAATCACCAACAGGTGATCTGCCCGTACACTGCACACAGTGACCAGATCAACTTAACCGACCTACAAATCTTATAGGATGATAAATTGACACTAAACACACCAACTATGCAGCCTAGATGGCAATTAGAAAGAAAATAATTCCTGTATGCTCAGCGACAAACAAATAAAGTATAGAGAAAGCCAGAAGTACCTTGCCAGTGCCCCTAAATTGAAGATATTGTGCCACAGATGCTTGTAAATCATTAGCTTCAATCTCATGAGACTCAAAATTCGGCACCCCAGACCTTGAATTTTTAATGACCTCTACTTGTCTCAACACCTTTTTCAGCAATGATATAGAATAATCCTGGAAATCAACAAGTTGATGACAATTAGTCAGCCGCCTAATGATAGGACAGGAAGTTGCAAGAAGCGGACTAGTTCGAGAAAATGTATAACCGTAGACATTGTACTGATTCCATCAGAAATATCAGGTACAGACAAACAGTTTGGAGGAACTGGCAAATGCTGGAGGACATATCCATCTTGAGGAAAGTAACCTTTCCCAACAAGCTTTTTTCTGGTATCCAGGGGGATTTTTCGTAATATTGCCATCACCTTATAGATAATAACAGGCAACAAACAAAATTAGCGCTGCTGTGCAGGAATTCATACTTGAAAGATACAAATAACATGGCACACATCTTGAGTTCAAAAACTTCATCAATCAGAAAGATAGGCCATATTATTTTCTGCATTTTTTATTTTTTCGGGTCCTGAAGCAAACATTTCAAATCAACGATAATAAGTAAACCAAAAGGAAAAATAGGAACGTGAGTTCATTCTCATGCACTTGCAGTTACAAAAAAAGGAAACGAGAATGAAAGAAGGAAAATTAAAACAACAGTGGATGTAGAACAGTTAAAGACTAAAATAAACTCAAAACAAGTTAGAAAACTGAAACAATCAGATGATCTTAAAAATACCAACCTCTACTCATAATCAGAGAATCAAATGAGTGAGTCTATCAAAGTATAAAAGATACAAATTTGCAATCAGAATAGGGGCAACCTTCCCATTGTGTTAGAAATTGGTCTTCTTAATTTATAATGCTTCTCATAACTGTAAAATAGAGATACTTTTAAGTCTTTTTCTAAGATGCTGATACCATCTTCAAATGCCAGTTGTTTGGCACTGTCAGCTAAAGTATCAAGCAAAACCCCAGAGTGCAACTACTTGGAATTCCACAACAAAAGTCTAACATGTGGTAGCTGCAAGTCATGCGTCTAGCTAGCAGATAAACTTCATTACAAATAAATAAATTCAAGTATCAAACAAAGCATGTTATGCACAACCTCAGAAGCAAGCAATGGTCGAACTCGAGAATACATATCTCCGTAACGAAATCCATATTTCTCTAGGAAGTTCCAGA